>JANAVB010029620.1:13642297-13994816 GCA_029216955.1 Iris pallida
TACATATCTACCCTCCTTCGAAAAATTGACTTCAAAATTTCAACTTGCACGACTAAAAATACCGAAATGGTACAATTAAAAAATGATCAAAATCAATTAGGCACGATCGTGAATAGAATCAAATTTTAAGGAAAGTTACAATTTGGCACGATCAGAAGTAGGGTTAAAATGGTATAGTAGTCAAAATCAAAGCATGATGACAATCGAAATACCTACACTACTAAAATAAGGCAAATTAGCGACGTCCAGATACGTCGCTAATTAAGGAAATACGTCGCTAAACGTAATTAGCGACAGCTTTAGCTACGAAAAATAAAGGTCTCAAAAAAGTTAGTCGCAGATGACAAATTTGTCGCCCTCCGTCGCTGTTTGCGACGTCACCCCAATGTCGCTGGGTCGTCGCAAAATTAGCGATGGAGGGTGACGAATTTGAATATCGCCAATTAGCGACGTAGTACGACTACGTAGCGACATTATTTCTTTTTATGTGATGATATGGCATGCATGCCACGTCAGCAGTTTAGCGACGTATGGCGACCAAATTAGCGACGTCAACTCGCTGCCACGTCAGCTATCGAGCGACGGATTGTGACGGATAGCGACGTGACGACGCTAATTAGCGACGTCTGGATACGTCGATATACGTCGCAGATATTATGAAAAAAATTTAAAAAAATATGTTTGGTATTTTTGTTATGCTGTGTGTCTGCGTTTACACAGACACACATCATCACAAAAATACCAAACATATTTTTTTAAAAATTGGATAGCACCTCCTTTGTATATCAAATCATCGCTTATAATCTAGCGTAGGTATATTTGTCATCCCCGTCGCAGATATCACAAACATACATGTCCAAGTAAATATCATACATGTACTCAATGAAAATACCAACAAAGTAAATATCACAAAGTAAATATCCAACAAATATACATGTCCACAATGGAGGGCAAATAAGAATGAAAATCAGTGTACAGAACGGTCAATGGGCCCATAGGGCCAATACATGCAAAGATGATAAAAAAATCTACTGGATCACTGAGGACCCCTGCCGCGCATCTGAGATAGCATGTACTCATATTGCTCCTGTGTGAGCTGCACCGTAGGGGCAGTAGGAGGCAGTACAATGTCTAGAGTCGGCACCGTCGATGGATCGGAAGGACGTATCTGCTCTAGCTCTCGCAGTCTCTCACCATAAGCAGCAAGGGTACTCACCATCCTATGAGTACTCTCCTCAATCGAAGTTTATACCTGAGTGAGTGAAGCAGACATGGTCCTCTACGATCCCTCCAGCTCGAGCTGTCTACGCTCTGTGCGCTGCGTAGACTCGATGAGCGTGTGCAAGCTGGCAGCTGTAGCCTGCTGCAGACTCATCAGCTCTTGTATACTGTGCTCGACCGCATCAAATCGTCCGGTGATCATCGGATCGTCGGATCGTCGCTCTGCGATATGGTGATCTAAAATCTGCTGCTACAACTCACGATGTAGCTCGTCGATCTGACGACCAATATTCTGAGCTTGTGATGACGCCTGTGAAGCTGGAGACTGCGCATTGACAGAGGGGGCCCGGGATGACTCTAAAGCCAAATAGGCGCCGTAGGATCCCGTACCGTAGTACGTACCCTTCTGAAGACCACCAACGGTGGTCATCCTGAGGTCGTCCTGCGATAGATGGTTTGTAAAAACAAAAGTTGATTTTTATTTCAACAAACTTTATAAAAGAAGATTACAAAAATTCTGGAAAAGTACAACTATAGGAATCCAATCTAGATGACGATTGCTTTATCCCTTGGACGATGTAAATTTTGAAGACGATAGCCTCTGAATTTGAAGGCGATAGCCTCGGAAGAATACAGCAGCACTTGGACAAGAACTCCTGAACTCTCTGATATTTCTGAACTTTATGTCTGATCTCCTGGAATGAAGACTTGAAACTCTATTTATATAGTTCTAGAAATAACTAACTTTTAGTTATTCTGAATGGCACAAGTTGGATTGTGCATGCACAGGATTGTGCAGCATTAGACTGCGCAGGCAGTTGTCTAATCGTGGGCCAACTGTCTTGGACACATGGCATCATTTGATTGAAATGTGCATGATCGTGTACAGACGGTTGCCACGTAATGTGCAATTGATGGCATGAATGCCACGTGTACATTTGTCAGTTGTCATGATGAAGTGCGCCACATGAATTATGCTGACTTCGGATTGCGCTAAGATGGACGGCGCTGGAATGAACCGTGCTGCAGACAGATTGTGCAGCATGTACTGCTGTCCTCGAGCGCTGTGCTGCACGATAAACGAACAGTCTCCTTGTTCTTTATGCTGTTAGTTGTCAGAATATTTGATTGTGTCAGGTAATGATGACATGGCCACGTCAGCTTGCGCACTTGAGAGTGTGCGCAGTCCAGTCTGCGCAATCTGGATGATGCGCAATCTGACTTCTGCGTAATTCATTTGAAAGATGTATTTCTTGATTTTCATGACTTTGTTGATGGGTGCAACTTGAGTTTTTAGGACCTACAAGACCCCCTTCAAAGTTTTCGAAAGTTGAATTTATTTAAAATTTTGAAATACTTTGAATTTTGGATTTTCAATCAAGTTGCGCTCGTGATGATGCTGTCTGCACAATCGGAGAGATTACCCCTATTTATTTGGCGTAATCTGAGGCGGCCGTTGCTCTTTAAAAAACTATAAATAGTTCCCTTCGTCTTTCATATTATTCTTTACTTGTTTTCATTGTGCTTGAGAGAGAGAAATCCCCGAGCCTACTCCGACTTTAGTCTTTTTTCCCCGTCGACTTCATGGCTCCCAAGCGCCCCTCCGCCGCCGACAAGGGCAAGGCCCCCGCCGAGTCTTCGGCTCGGGTTGTGCCGCGCCCTTCCCGACACGAAGCTGCGCACCCTACTTTGCGAGGTAGACAACCCGATCGAAAACCCTTTTTAGGGTTTTTCGACTTTACTGAATCTTAAAATCCATCTCTTTTTAGAGATATAATCATACTGCGCCACCCTGTTTAGGGTTTTGGTTGTACGAACCCATTATTCTTTATTTTTATGAAGAATATCTTCTCGCGCAATCGGTTAAATTGCGCTGGCAAAAGTCAGCACAATCGGCTGATTTGCGCAAGATTGTCAGCACAATCTGATGCTTGTGCAAGCTTTATCAGCGTAATCTGATGCTTGCGCAATATGATGTTTGTACAATTTGATGACAGAATTTCTGACTTGATTTGTACTAAATTTTGTTTTTTCTGTTTGATGCAGTTGATACCAGAGAGGACCCGAATTATGAAATCTTCACAGGAACTTTAGCTGAGCCAGAATTCAAAGAAGACTTATCCTATGTGCTCTTTCCACAGTATGCCCTTCCATCATCTCGCCAAGCTATCCTGATGGCTCAGGATAACGAGACCTTGTTAAGTCTGATGAATGGACAGTCGTTGCAGTCTGCTGACGCTGTCACCCACAAGAAGCCTATGTTCCTCTTCGGTGAAGCCATTGACAAAAGTTCTCAACCTAGACCCCGAGTTGAGTCGAGAACTTTCCAAAGGAAGGAGAAACTGATCCAGTTACCAGACATAGCTAGATGCCTCCCTCTAGCACGATATGCTCATGCAAGCCATCCTAGGAGGATGGATTGGGATATTACTCGCCTTCAACATGCACGGACATGAAAAATCTGTGTCAACAAAGGCCCGAATAATAGGGACATGTTCTATAGCTCTTCTGAGCGACACAGTACTCTACTAAGAGGGTTGAAGCCAGGTTGTATCGCTCCTGAGAACTCGTCTTTGTTGCTGCCGGTAAGGACACCAATTTTTGCTAACGAATATGCAAAGGCGGAGGGCAGATATCCTGATCAAGACATCCGACTGACTGGTTTGGTAAACCTGAAAAACAGGAGGTGGAACTGTATAGCCAACTGGGCATTGGCTCAGTTTGAAGATAAACTTAGAGAGAACGAGCTTTATGACGCGGTATATGCTACGGTGTATGGCTTCCATCCAAACCCTCATCTGTTTCTAGCCCTAGCAGAGAGGTATAACTAGGACAGGGACGTTCATGACGCCCTGCGGGGAGATTGGATTGGCCCTCCATGAGATGAAGTATATCTCATGCCTACCAACTGGAGACTCTTCTTATGAGGAGTATGTTCCAACAAATGACGAGTTAGAAAGACTGCGTCGGGAAAATCCAGAAATGGTAGCAGTTTTCGATGAACTACTGTGTCATTATAATATCTGCTCCCTGTATTACCAGAGCGGCTCTTCCAGCACATGTTATTCCTCCAAATGGTTACCTTATCCTTTTCTTAATCATATCGTTGAGAAAAAGACCAAGGATCATGACTCCGGCAACCCAACTTTCTTTTAACCTCTCAACAATAGTGAAGTGATAAAGCTGATGGAAGAGAATAAGAGAATGGATATCAGAGTTACTGATGAACACCAATATCCTCTGCTCAAGTCCGGAGATTTTGTTGAAAGCTTTATAAGAATGGGCTACAGGTCCATGTCTAAAGAGGCTCAGCTGGCAGGATTTTTGACATACTGGCTCCGCCGATTTGTTGTACCTGGGAGTCTGGGACAAGCGCCGTGGACCGCTTCCACCATGGCGTACTCTTTGCTGCCGTCCGGTTAGTCTTCGGCTACCGGATCGATTTGCTATCAGCGATGACCTGTAGAATAAATATAGGTCTTCGTCTGTATGTCGACTCAATGATCAAGTAGAAGGGTGAGAAAGGGAACTTCCCAAGACTGGAGTTGTCCTACACCTATCTATTTGGATGGTTGCTTCTGCATCATCCATCTCTGATGAACCCCGACATGGGGGCAGTTAGCGGCAGCTTTCTGCGTAGATTCTCCCGAAGCAAGTGGATGTACGTTAGTCTGAAGGACTGCAGACGTGCCCTCAATCTTGGCAAGGGATGGAACTTTTATAGCTTCGCTCCTCCAGCTGGTTACGAGTTCATGGCGACAAATATGGTTGATCTGGGGAGGCAGCCACTGGGCCGAGCAACTTTTGACTGGCTGAAGGTGATTAGACCATCACATTTGGTATACATATTTGAGGAGGAGTGCTACCTTGAACCATATCTGCCGAGTCGCTTCGCTCGTCAATTTGGTTATGACCAATTCCATGTGGGCAACGTAATAACTTGCCTACAAGGAAAGGGGTACCTAATTGATGGTACGAGAGCATGGGCCTACTACGTTGCTCGAGACACTAGGACAGTGTTTTCGATGCCCAATAAGAATAATAATGGCCCAAGAATGCTATACACATATTCATTGTTCTACACAGCTGCCAATACATTTGCTGAGAACTTTAGTCTGATTGATAGTGTCACGCCCCAGTACCGAAATACGGGGACGGACTAGTCCAGCTACTCCATATGAGGTATATAAACGTCATACGGCGATCGTGGCTGTCAAGAGACAAGGGGGTGCATGCTACAATCAAGTCTCCTATGGTCTCACAGAGCATCTAGGTCTCAATCAATCAAACAAGAAGCAGTAAATAATGATCATATAAGATAAAGCAGTAAGGCGTCCCCGACGCATCATCAAAATGATCATGGGGATCTAGCTTTATAAGTTAGCTAGCCCAGAGAGTCATAGGTACATAATTGTATTCAGCTGCAGTCTGATTTAATTACAAATTATGCAAGACAAAATATCCAGATTAGCCGGCTAACAGGTGCCGGTGGCTAAACGCCACAACATAAGTAAAGATACTAGAGTGGTGGAGAAGAAACCCACTCGAGTTCCCCGCCCGCCATGCTCCTAGTATGCACCATTTATGTCGGGGAGGAAGTTTGGATCCTCAGGCGCTGCTACGAGATCTGGCCAAACAAAACCAGCGGGGTCAGCCCCGAATAGCAAGTACCACAAGGAAGCACAAAAGAGTGAGATAAAACCCAAGCACAAAATAATAATACTAGTAATAATAAAAGCTTCCGGTCGTAACCTCGGTCCACAGCCTATCTTAGCAGGATAGCCCAACCCAACAACCAAACAAGGACATGGGTTGGACCACGCACCCTGACAGTCCATGTCCCTTCGGCTACTAACAGAAGTTACAAGGCACAGTCAAGTCATTTTTCAAGCGGCCATTCATTCATGCGGCTTTCTATATTTGGCGGAGTTATCCCCGCGATAATGATTAAAAGGAATCCTCAGATCGTGTCAACCCAGCAGGGCTAGCCAAACCATAAGACATATAGCACATTGATTATGCACCGGTCCCCCGGAGGGCTACCGCGCTAAAACATATAACACATAGCTCGTAGGAGTCGGATATAGCCATCCGCTATAGCAAAGTGAAACCATATCCGTGGTGGCCGACTCGACACGTCAGGACTGGTCCTGGGGTGGCTAGTATGGCACGATCTCGGGATTCTTCCCACCCAATGCATCTACCAAGTTAGTTGCCTAGTTAATCCCTAGGTTATTCTCGTAGTTCATATGTCGTGGTCACATGCTCACTCCCCTAGATGTCGTATATTGTACGAGTACCCCAAGAAGTGATCCTTACTGGCTCATAGAGTCATACGTATGTACCCCCTTCTTGGTGTAATGCGACACACAACACATACCACGTCATTGCTACTGTCCAATCGCTATGTAAATGCTGGACTCTTGGAGGTACTGACAGGTATCACATAGGAACACTTAGTACATAGGATAGCACATCGCTGCTCACATAGATTGTACCTTAGTACACACATGGGATTATCCAGCATACGCATAGGAGATAGATCAGGAATGAGGACCAAAACACAAGAAAAAAATAGAACAAAAAGTTACTATGCACTTAGGGTATGAAGAGCTCGCTAGTCATGAAGATTCTTGAAGCCAAGACAAAGATCTACAACTTTCATGTTGGGAGTTAGGAGAAATTTTGGCCACAATTCAGCCAAATAGGACTTAAAATAGCCAAAAACAGCCAAAATAGGCACTATGCGGCACTATTCAGCACTATGCAGCACTATGCAGCATTCTTATGTGGCTCGGCACTATGTGGCACTATGCAGCATCCTCATGCGGCTCGGCACTATACGGCACTATGCAGCATCCTTATACGGCTCGACACTATACGGCACTATGCAGCATCCTCATGCGGCTCGGCACTATACGGTACTATGCAGCATCCTCATGCGGCTCGGCACTATGCGGCACTATGCAGCATCCTCATGCGGCTCGACACTATGCGGCACTATGCAGCATCCTCATGCGGCTCGGCACTATACGACACTATGCAGCATCCTCATGCGGCTCGGCACTATGCGGCACTATGCAGCATCCTCATGCGGCTCGGTACTATGCGGCACTATGCAGCACTATTCATCGTCCCTGCCAAAACCAGGACTGATGACATAGAAAATATCCAAATATTGTTTTGGCCATAATTTTCTCAAAACAAGTCGAAATCTAACTTTTCAAAGGTCAAAATTGTGTAGAATCAAATTTTCTACAACCTATGACCATTAGTTTTCAAAAATAACCAAGTTTGGTAGATCAAAACCATGTAAATACATAAAATCCTAGTTTTAGAAACTTAGATCTACACCAAACTAGCCATTAAAATCAAAAACTCCAAGAACTAAACTTGTAGAGAATGAATAGAAGAACAATATAGACAAATAATATCAAAGGAAAAATCTAAAATAAAAAATGCACAAATCTCCACTTTTGAGCAAGTTGTACTTGCCTAAGGATGGTGGTTGAGGAAAATAAATGGAGGAGTGAATGAGGAGAGAGAGTGATGAAGAGAATATAAATAGGGGTTGGGTTGGCTTAAGAAAACCCTAACCTCTAAACATGCTCTAACCATTCCACTAATGACATGCTTAAAAACTATATGCATCCATTAAATATTAATAAATAGAATTATGCAGATGCTAAATACGGGATACCATGTACAGAATTCATGAAAGAATACGTCTATCGGGATCGGGGAGTGACAGATAGCTTCGTAACAGCAACACGTCTGAAGAAAGGGGCCACTGCTACATTAGCTCCAGCAAATGACGAACAACATGAACCGGTAGATGATCCATTGGAAGCTTTCAGGGAAGTAAACTTCCCTGAGGAAGTCAATCAACCACTGAGAATTTCTCTGAAAGTGGTTAAATCTCCGGCCAGAGAGAGAAAAAGAAGGATTGAAGAACCTTCTTCCCCAGCTGCAAAGAAGAAACTAATTCTGGATCACCCAGAGAAAGTTACTACTAGATCCCAATCTCGGCAGATGGCTGAGTCAATCCAACGAGAAGAGGCAACCACGCCGACTTCTATTCAAAAGACGGTTGATATAGTGGATGTGGAGAGCCCAGAAAGGCCTCTTCATAGAAAGAAGCAAGCTATTAGAAAGAGAAAAAAGGTGATCCCGTCTTTAGTGGTGGTGAATGCTGCTGCTGGGATTACTATGTCATCTCCTACTCCTGCCTCTGAACCTAGTCCAGAGAGGAGAGAGAAGACTTAACAAAGAGAAGAGGCTGCACCGAGAGATGAGGCTGTAGAGCCTATGGAAGATGCTGAACAAAGAGATGAGGCTGCAGAGCCTAGAGAAGATGAAGCTTTACGATCTCCTCCGCCAGCGATAGAAATGACTCAGCTTTCTGTCACACCGGGAGCAGTCCGCGAAGAGGAGGATCGTCTAATGATCGAGGCATTGAATGATTGTGACTTCGGTTATCAAAAAGATGCTGATCATGCCGCTGCTACTGCCAGCGAAGAAGCTCTTGAGGACAGTGAGGAGAGCACATCATCAGAGGCTATTAATGAGACATAAAATCATGTAGAAGACATTGAGGTCCGAATATCTCCCAGAGCTGTTGATGACACCCTGAATCCTGAAAAGGATGCTGAGGTGCAGGTATCTCCAGAGAAGATTGCAGATGAAGAAGTGACTTTGGAGGAAACTCCTACTATTGATCCCAAAGGTATAAAATAAAATTATCAATCTTCTCTTAATAGATTAATAGCTGACATCTCTATCTTTGATCCATGCAAAAATCGAATCTTCTCCAGCTCCTCCTGTGTATACTGATATAGTGCTTGCAACGACGATAGCTAGTAGCAGTCATCATTTGTCATGTGGCTCCGAAGCAGGCAGTAGTTAGGCAGTAATATCTGAGGCTACTTTTGCTAGGCTGGAATCTGTTCTAACAGATGACAGGCCTGATATTGAACCAAGACACGGTAAGATTGCTTTCACCTTTAATCTTCTTTAACAGTAGCAAATGATAGACAAAATGATAAAGTCTATCTGTTTTTGCAGAAGAACAACCGGGAGGAGCAACCAGCTTGACTTTAGCTCCTTTATTTAAAGAGCCCTCCGTCCAAGTGCAAGAGACTGAACGTCCCGCCGCTTCAGCGTCAACAGGAGTAGCTGCTACTCCTGGTGCTTTGGCTACCAATTATTTTGTCATTAAATCATTTACCAAGTTCTTCTTTGATTCATTGGAGCCTTTAATAGATAGAGTGATGGAGAAGGAAGAAGCTGATTTCTCCACGGTTAGAGGTCCAACCTCTTACTTGGTAAATGCCATCCGTAATCAAGGAGACGAGGCTCAGGCTAATTTTCTTGATCACATATTAGATGAGCTGGAAACCTCAGTTAAGAATTACAAAGAGCTGAGTAAATGAGAGGTTGAACTTTTAGTGCAAGCCGAATTTGAACGAATGTCTCAAGAAGCTACAGTTGAGAGAGTCAACTTCCAAATTCTCTTGGATACTTTCACCATCAAATCTGCTGAATACAACTCCAAGGTGGAAACAGTGACCTCTGTTGCTGAAAGAAAAGAAAAGAAGATTGCTGAATTGAAAGCAGAGATTGCCCGTCTTCAGGAAGAACTGGAAGATGAGGTTGTCCAACATCAAACTGCAATTCAACAGCTTGATGTTCTAACTCAAGAAAGGGATGAATATGCTGCGGCTCATAATGCTGAAATCACTCGCCGAATGGTAACTCTGCCAACCTTCAATGAAAAATCTGGGATGGAAGAAGCCAGGAAGAGAGTAATGGAATCTCGTGAAGAGCGTCTACAAATTCTGAAGCAACAGATTGCCAATCTGATAACACCTCCGACTTAGTATAAAATATCTTGTATTTTCTTGTTTTGCAATATGAATCTTTGTAATATCTTGAATTTTGATCAATAAAAGACAACTTTTTGTGGTTCTATTATTTATTGTGTATCTTATTCAGATATAAATATTAGAGATAGAAAATATATTCAGAGGTGCAAGACATGATATATTTTTTGATTCTGGAAAATAATCATATTCAATTATATCTGCTCAGAGGTAATATGGACATGGCAAATATAATTTATTGAATATCATTATTTCAATAGACAACTTAATCAAAGATGACAAGTTGCTGATAAGAACGAACTGGATGATTCGTCAAAATGTGAGAACAAAATGAATCGTCGGGATGAATGTAATGAACGGACAGGCCGTCAAATGATGAATGGGTGAACCGTCAAGTGGATGTGTGAACGGACGAACCGTCGAATGATGAACGGGCGAACCGTCAAGTGGGAACGGACGAACCGTCGAATGATGAACGGGCGAACCGTCGGATGAATATAATGAATGAACGGGTAAACCGTCGAATGAATATAATGAATGAATGGGTAAACCGTCGAATAATTGTAGATGGAATGAACGGGTAAACCATCGAATAAATGTGTGAACGGATGAACCGTCAAAGGGAATGAATGTAATGAACGGATAAACCGTCAGATGATGGATGGGTGAACCGTTGGATGAATGTGTCGCTTCATAATCTTACGACCCTCTGTCTATAAATAGAACATAAAATCAGATAAAATGGTCATGTTCACTTTTCAACATAAAGATGTCGTCTGGAGATGCATCTAGGAAGGCTGAGATCGTCCCGAAGGTGGAAGCGGGGACTGAAGAACGTCCAGACAAGCCGGCTCAGCAGATGACAGCGGGTGAAGGTTCATCTGCCACCAAGACGCCAAAGGACATCTTGGACTTCCTTTTCGAACCAGGGAAGACTGAAGAAGAAGAAGCTATGAGAATGGCTGCTTGCAAGTTCCTGGTGGGTTCCAGCAAGAATGTTCTCGACTCTTTCGCTGATCATGTCTTTGATAAGGACGGCAGTGGTCCGCGTCCCAATTTCGAGAAGGATGATAGTGACCTTCCTTGATATTTTGTAATATCATTCAAGATAAAATAAAACTGAATTTTATTTATGAACTTGTCTGATAATTACAATCACTGTCTGTTACATTTACACATAATATTTTTTGATGAATTTGCCATTGATGGGCATCATTGCAACTCGACCGTCTAGCTCTGTGAGTTGATAGGCTCCATTTGAAAAGACTTTGCTCACGATGTATGGACCTTCCCACTTCGCATCAAACTTGCCTTTGCTCGAGTGAGTCATTGTCATAGGACGTCTGACTGTTAAAACGAGCTCTCCTTTCTGAAAGGCTCTGACTTTAACTTTGCGGTTAAAAGTCTTTGAGATACGGGCTTGGTATAACTCAATATGCTGTTGAGCCAATAGCCGCTTCTCATCGAACGCTTCTAATTCCTGGAGTCGGAGAAGATCGTTATTTTCTATCGTGAGTTCATTGGCGATGGCAATCCTCAAAGACGGAATTTGAAGTTCCAGAGGTAGAACTTCTTCACAACCATACACCAAAGAAAAGGGTGTACAGCCTGTAGGGTTGCGGACCGTAGTTCGATAGGCCCAAAGAAATTCCCTAAGCTTTTCACTCCAGTTTCGTTTGTTAGTAGACATAAACTTCTTGAGGAGCTTGATGATAGTCTTGTTGAAAGCTTCAGCTAATCCATTAGCGGCAGGATTATAGGCTGTCGAAGCAACATTATTAATCCGGTGATCATCACAGAACCTTGTGAACTTTTGACTGATGAATTGAGGTCCATTGTCGTGGATGATTCTTCGAGGTACACCAAATCGATAGATGACATGGTGTTTGACAAAGTTGATGACGCTGCTAGTCTTGACTTCAGCTAATGGTATAGCTTCAGCCCTTTTAGAGAAGTAATCAGTTATTGCCAGTATAAACCAATGTCCTCTAGAAGAAGAAGGATTAATGGGACCGATGATGTCCATGCCCTAAGCTTCGAAAGACCAGGAGACAACAGTCGGATGAAGGAATTCCGATGGTTGATGAATGAAGTCTGCGTAGATTTGACAAGCTCAATATTTCCTCGCATATTCGATGGCATCAGATACCATAGAGGGCCAGTAATAACCCATACGTCGGATACGATCCTATAGTTTAGGACCAAGTTGATGTGCTCCACAGACACCGTCGTGAGCTTCACGTAATACTTGCTTTGCCTTATCACCAGCAAGACAACGCAAGAGTAGGCCGTCATAAGTCCGTCGGTAGAGAGTCTTGGTGGTCTGATTGTAGTAGAATCGCAGAGACCATCGACGAATACTCGTAGCCTCCTTGGGATCTTCAGGGAGTAAGTCATGGACCATAAAGTCGATAAAAGGAGTTCTCTAATCTTTACTGATAATATTGATTTCAGTAAGATTACTGAACTCAATATTATGATTGTTTTCGACGCAGAACAATTCTCGATTAGAGATGACCACCACCTATTGTCTTTTGATAGGGATGGCTAGGACTGCTGCAAGATTGGCCAAAGCATCTGCCTCAGTATTGCAAGCTCGGAGTACATATTCAATAAAGAAGGCTTTGAATAATGTAGCCATGTTGATTGCCGCTTCAAAGTAAGGCAGTAGATCTTGGTGGTGAACTTCATAAGTCCCTCTAACCTGGTTAACGACCAGCTTAGAGTCACCATAGACTTCTAGATACTCGACGTCAAGTTGTTTAGCTAGCTGAAGGCCAATAAGTAGAGCATTGTACTCTGCCACATTGTTGGAGCAAGGCTCATCTAGGGAGTATGCTCTTTGGATAGCTGACCCGTCTGGAGAAACAAGGACAACTCCAACTCCTGCGATAATGGCACCATTGGGTCCAATCCTGGATGCACCGTCAAAGAATAGACGCCAAGTAGGAAATTCTTTGGAGATTGTATTAGATTCCAATGTCTCGTCTAGAATTTCATCGTAGAGTTTGGACGTCTCTGGAACAGGATGAGCTGCTAAGAAATCCGCCAGTGCTTGACCTTTGACAGATTTTTGAGGAACATATACCATGTCATATTGGGCTAGCAGAATGGCCCACGTAGCCAGTCGAGAATTGAGTGTGCAAGGCTTCTTCATCAGTACCCGAAGAGGGTTAACTCGGGATATGACATGAATAGTTTGACCAATAATGTAATGCCGAGTCTTCTGAACAGCAAACATAAGAGCTAGGCATTCTTTTTCGACCGGACTATAACGGTGTTCAGCACCAATCATAGTACGACTGAGATAGTAGATAGCTTGTTCGTGGCCTTCTTTATTCTTTTGGGCAAGCAAGGCACCCAATGAATGGTCCATAGCACGGACATACATTAAGAATGGTATGCCAGAGATTGGTGGCACCAAGACTGGTGGATTCATGAGATACCACTTTATGTCGTCAAATGCTCGTTGACATTCTTCGGTCCAAACGAAAGATACACCCTTCTTCATGAGTTGAGTGAATGGCCTGCAGCATCCAGACAAATTTGAAATGAACCTTCTGATGTACTCAAGTCGACCTTGGAATCCTCGTAGCTTTTTTAAGTTGCGTGGAGGACGTATCTCTTGAATGGCTTTGATCTTCTCGGGATCCACGTGTATACCCTTAGAGGTAATGACGAAGCCGAGAAATTTGCCACAAGAGACACCCAAGAATGACTTGGTAGGATTCATTTGAGTTGATGTTGGCACATGAGGTTAAAGATAGTTCTCAAGTCTTGGATGTGATCTTCCTTCAGACGACTTTTGACAGCGATATCGTCAACGTAGCATTCGACAGTCTTGCGCAGATGATCTCGAAAGATGGTACTCATGGCTCGTTGGTACGTTGCACCAGCATTTTTGAGACTAAATGGTATCACAGTATAGCAGTAGACTCCACGAGGAGTACGGAAAGAAGTATGTTTTTCATCTTCAGGATTCATCCGAATCTGATTGTATCCGGAGAATCCGTCCATAAAAGATATTCGCTCGAACCCACAGGTATTGTCGATCATGACATCTGTAATAGGGAGAGAAAACTCGTCTTTTGGACAGGCTTCATTAAGATTCCGGAAGTCGATGTAAACTCGAACTTTGCCAGTTTTCTTTAAGACTGGGATAACATTGGCTACCCAATCTGGATGTTGTTCTTCTCGAAGACTGGGACAACATTGACCGGTTTTGCATTCGGCAAGATGTCCAGTTTGTGAGTAGCAACTTTGGGATCTAGACCTGGCATGTCTTCATAACTCCAGGCAAAGACATCAATGTATTCTTTAATAAGAAGAATTAATTCTTGCTTTTCTGTTTCTGGAAGGTTCTTACTGATGAATATTGGACGAGGAAACCCGCTTTCTCTTACATCAACTTGAACTAATTGATCTTCAGTAGGGGGTTCCCTTTGTTCGAATCGGAGTTTCCATTGGGTATCCATTCGTTGAGCCCAAGGATCTATTTCAGAACTTTCTTCAACATCCTCGTCATAGCCTTTTGGAAGTTCGACGGAGACCATGTTAGACGATACAGTCAATCGATGAACTTGCCCGATACTGGTGTCAGAATTCCATGATCTGGAATCAGAAGAGTTAGAACGCTCTTCACTATCGAATTCAGAGCTTGCTGGGGATAATACTGGGGGTGAAGCGTATCTGAGACCTCTTTTGGTCCTGCTGTAGTACATCTCTGACTTTCCTTTCGGCACAGCCGTACGGATAGGAGTTTTTCTACCCTTACCGTAGTTGAGGCCACTTTTGAAGTCATAACCCATTTTTTGGATGATGTCTTTTGATTGTTGACTGTAACGACGGAGTTGAAGATGCCCCGTGTCGTTAATTTTGCTATCATCCGTATAGCAGAATTGTTGTTCCGGTCCTTTACTAAAAAGTATTGGACTCTCGCCTTTCTTACGAGCAGGAACAATACGATATGAATCCTTTGGGTGTTCAAATGAAACTTCTGTTTGAAGAGACTGTACAACTTCCATCGTAAATGACTGATAGCTATCTAACATATCCAAATAGCATTTAGCATGATAAATGACATCAGTATACTGGAAAGTAGATGCTTTTTCATTGATTTCTACATTTGTATTTACAGTAGGACCGTTAGCCTTGGCATGCTTGGTCAGATTGATTACAAGAGGGGAAGAAGAAGAACGTGGAGGAGGATTGGCCTTATTACGAAGGAGGTCGATAACAAGCGGCTCAGAGGAGGTGAGCTCCCTTTTGTCCTTGTTATGAGATAGATCTATAATAAGTGGCTCATAAGAGGTTAGTTGCCTTTTTTCCTTGTTACGACGGAGGTCAGTAACAAGTGGCTCAGAAGAGATGAGCTCCCTGTGATCCTAATCATCATCAGTTGGTTGTTTCTGAACTAGCAAGTGAATAGCCAGTGGCTTGGAGGATTGTGGACGAGAAATATGCCCTTTGACAAGAATAATGAGGGTGTCATTGGGCACTATTTCTTGCTCTTCTTCAGTGTCCAGAGACAGGACAACCTTCATGAATTCGTCCTTGTATATACGAGCATCGTTGCAGTATACTTCGACGCCTTTGAAAGGATAGAGATCAGCAACCTCCTTTTGCACCTCTCCATTGTCATCAACATATTTGAAACATTGATAGAGAGTCAAAGGAATAATGTTATGTTCATGCAGAAATGGTCTTCCCAGCAAAGTATTGTAGGAACAACCATGATTGTCAATGATGTAAAAGGTAACCTTTGTACGAAGATTGCCTATTTGGAGTTTTAAGCAAATCTTGCCCAGAGGTTCACTCCTTCCCTGGTTGAACCCGAGAATGGTGGTGATTGTACTAGAAAGACTATGCACTGGGATCTTCAGCGCATCCAACATTGTCTTCGGCATGATACTGAGAGCAGACCCTGGATCTATCAGAATATGATCGACTTTCATCGAGTCGACGTATCCTGTATAGTAGAGAGGACAGTCGTGTCTATTGTCTTCCATCAGCATGTCATCTTGTGTGAAAGTTATGTTTGAAATTAACTCCAACATGCTATGACAATGGAGGTAAGAGACTGGCTCTGCTTTTGGCTTCTTCAGAAGGGCTAAACAGGTTTCAGCCTGCAAGAGAGCCTCACTCAAATTTTCTCGTGTCTCTTTAGAGAGGCGTAAGAGCTCGAAGATTGACAGCCGGGCCGGTGTATTGGCTATTTGAGCCAGGATGTCAAAATTATAAGGCTTTTCAAGTCCAGAAGGAGATGACTTCTTTAAAGGTTTGTCGAAGCGGACTTGTTGTTTGCCTTTGTCAGCTACCGTCGGCTTGGGAGGAGTAGACTCTACAACTGGTGAAGATGCAGTAGGAATATCCTCAGTAGAAGCAGGCTGTACTGGAGCAGGCTCAGAGAAAGAAGCAGGATTCTCTTGGGCTTCAGGGTAATTCTTTAGATAGGCTTTCCCTGATCTGGTGCCCAGCAAGATTTCTTCATCGACTATGGGGTCGAAAGACACCATATTGTAAATCTTTGTTTTGTCCTTAGAGCGGTCTTTCTTCTTGGAGGAAGAGGGAAGTTCAAACTCTGAAGCGAGATCAGGATGGATCCATATAATCTCGCCATTGTTAAGAGACAAGGGGACGAGACCTTCACTTCGTGGAGGAGGGAGATTCTCGATCTTGAGAGTAGCTTTAGGGATAGGAATGACACCGTACTGTACCATCTGGGGCGGAAAATCACCAAATTGGACTGAGACCATGTTTGCGGTAACAGTCTTCTCGTCTTACTACAGAGTAACAATACCGACGTTGACCAGCTCTTGAATTTTGCCTTTGAGCACGTAACATGCTCGAGTAGGATGTCCGATGAACCTGTGATAGACACAGTACTTGGGATGATCAGTCTTACCGACTTCATCGGGCTTCTTAGGATCTGGGAGCTAGAGCTTATTACTTTTGATTAAGCAATCAAAGATGCTCACTGTGTCATTCTCGTCAAAAGAATATTCTACTTTCGGACGAGGTTCTCTTGGTGGAGGTGCTGAAGGGATAGAAGTTGACGTAGAAGGAGCTACGTTGACCGCCAGAGATTCTTTGTTCTTGTTCAAGTTAATGTTCAAAGTTTCTTTACCCTTGCGGTTGTTCTGGCGATTGCCGCCACCTGATGTCTGGTGTTCATCCCGGTCGAGGTTAGACATTTGTACCCCTAGCTGCTTAAATTTGTCAGTGCTAACTTCAGCTGCTTTAGCGTTGACAATAAAAGATGGCCAGTCTTGGAACTGAGTAGATCCTGTCCACATGCTAATGATAGACAACATATTTGCCTTATAGGTGTCTATAGTGACAGTAGCCGGAGTTCCAGGAGGTATTTTCAAAGCTTCCCGGCGGAACCTTTCAATAAAACTCTCAGCAGTTTCATTGTGTCTTTGTTTGATTTTATTGAGGGCTGATATAGTCATGTCGTTGATCCCCTCATAGAATCATTCCAGGAAGATTTGTTTTAGGCCAGAGAAGGAGGTGATACAACCATCGGACAAGCTTCTGTACCAATCGTATGCTACGCCAGCTAAACAGCCGACGAATACTCCGGTAAGAAGAGCGTCATTTGGTTGAAGTTGGACAGTCATAACCTCAAAGTGGTTAATAAACTGACTGGAAGAAGTGCTGCCATCATACAGCGAGATGGTTGGGATTTTGTACTTCGGAGGAAATGGAACTTCCTTCCATTCAACTGGGTAAGGTTGCTTGATCCCCAACATTTGCAAGTTGTCTTTCTCCTTGAAAGCTTCGAACTAAGTGCGTAGGAGCTTGACAGCTTCATTGGCATCCTCCACTGATGTAGAAGGAGCAGGCTGAATCACAGTGTTAGGGGGAAGAATAGCAGGATAAGCACTACCTCCAGCACCTGACTGACTAGGTGTAGGTTGGACTTGTACAAGAGGTATTTGAGTAGATGCTACCCCCAGTCCTGTATTGACAGGCACCGACGATGCTATGATTTCAGGATTTGTAGGAGGTACGGTCGGTGGGACTGTATGCTGGGCCACAATGATGGAATGCATACTTGCGACCATTTCCGCCGTGGTCTTCAGCTTATCTTCTAATGCAGCTATTCGTTGTTCTTGACTAGCCGAACTGAAAGCATCTGGGTCTTCATTGAAAACATAGGCTGTCACTTCTCTGGGTACAGTGGAGGATACCGTCTGTTCTGAGCTTTCACTGTATGCATCGTAGTCGGAGAAAGAATCATCTCCTGAGTGAGAAGGAAGGGAATGACCAGAAGGACATTGAAGATTCCTTTGATCGATTGTGTCTCGGCTTCGGGATCTGGTATATTGGAATACTCCTTTAGAGGATTCTTGGAGTAGATCCAAATATCGCTGGCTTGGCTTGCGAGGCTTTTCGTGCTTGGAGCACTTCCTACCCCCAGTGTCTCTGGAAGTCATGTTGACGGAGGCGTACAAAACCTCGTCTTCATCTTCAGACATAGGTTCAGAGGTTGTAATATTCAGACAATCGAAGACAGATCGTCTTGTTGTCTGACAACAACACTTGATGACCACTTTATGATTGCAATGGTATCCAAGTGGTTGTACTGGAGGCGTAGAGATGTTGTCCCATTTTTGCTTGAGGTGTTCTCGGAGATCGGGAACAGCAACAGGACGAAAAAAAGTTCGAGGGACGTGTTCTTTGACAACATTTGGAACATGGTTCCAATTCTTCAAATGTTTTGTCCCTTGAGTGTACAGAGAAGTGCTCATTTCATTGCCATAGGTGTCTGGATTCTTGATCCTGGAGGTTTGCCTCTGATGCTGGTTGGTCTTCAGCATTGGCTGTTTACGTTTCACCGAAGTTGGCCTATTGAGATACGTTCTTAGATCAGCAAACTCACCCCGAGGGGTTTCTGTCTGAGACACCAATAATTTTCCCTGTCTTGAACGGGAGATCTTGGAACTCTGCTACCGGAGTAGGTAGAATACCTCTCTAATCAGTACACTTCCCTTTGGCAAGGAGAGAAGAAGAATCCTTATGAGAAAGGGTTCTTGTACTGACTGGTGCCGGAGCACTTTCAGTTTGATCTTCTACGGTAAAAACCGAGGAAGACTGAAAAAAGACCAAAGGGCCTTTTCCTTTATTTTGCAAAGAAGGGTTAGCTAAAGAGCGTTTCCCTCTGTTGTCTTCCAAGTCATGGGACGAGGAAGTTTAAGAAAAGACCAAAGGTCCTTTTCCTTTGTTCTGGAGAGAAGGAGGAATAGCCAAAAGACTACCCCCAGTGGATTGCGCAGGAGCAACATGGTGTTTGGGAGAAGGAGCAGAGCTTTTCCTCTTGTTGTGAGAAGACGAGAGATTAGCCAAAGGGCTGTCTCTCTTGGATTACGCAGACACAGTTTGTGCATGGGTTGATGGCGCACTGGCAGATTGCGCAGGAGGAGTTCTGGCAGAAAGTCTTCTGGCCTCAATCACAGTGGTTTGTACAGCAGGAGCCTTGTTGCTAGAGTGCTTGAGTTGCACTCTGGTTGCTGGAGTAGTGGACTGCACAGACAGAGTAGCAGCCAACTGCGCCAGAGGAACATGAGTCTTACACTTTGACAGAGCAGCATATGATGTAGTTTGTGTACTGGCAACAGCATATTATGCAGGAGTAGTAGAGGCAGATTGTGCAACAACAAAAACAACAGACTGTGCAACAGTCTTAGCAGCAGAGACATTAGACTGTACAGCAGTCTTGATGACAGAATCAACAGACTGCGCAGCAATCTTTGGGATCCACACTGGGCGCACTTTGCTTGTGGCAGAAGTTGTCGCAGTGCGAGGAGTGGTCCTGGAGTTGATCATGGCTTCGTAGGCCGTCTGGTTGACCTTCACAACCAGCGTCTTCTACGTCTTTCCGATAGATGCAACGTCACATTGAGTTATCACTTCCTCGTCGGAGGAGAAAGTCGTCCCTAGCAGAGTCGCCATTTTGTTTACAAAAACAAAAGTTAATTTTTATTTCAACAAACTTTGTAAAAGAAGATTACAAGAATTCTGGAAAAGTACAACTATAGGAATATAATCTAGATGACGATTGCTTTATTCCTTGGACGATATGAATTTTGAAGACGATAGCCTCTGAATTTGAAGGCGATAGCCTCGAAAGAATGCAGCAGCACTTGGACAAGAACTTCTGAACTCTCTGATATTTTTGAACTTTATGTCTGATCTCCTGGAATGAAGACTTGAAACTCTATTTATAGAGTTCTGGAAATAACTAACTTTTAGTTATTCTGAATGGCGCAAGTTGGTTTGCGCATGCACTGATTGTGCAGCTTTAGACTGCGCAGGCAGTTGTCTTATCGTGGGCCAACTGTCTTGGACACATGGCATCATTTGATTGAAATGCGCATGATCGTGTACAGACGGTTGCCACGTAGTGAGCAATTGATGGCATGAATGCCGCGTGTATATTTGTCGGTTGTCATGATGAAGTACGCCATATGAATTGTGCTGACTTCGGATTACGCTAGGATGGACGACACTGGGATGGACCGCGCTGCAGACAGATTACGCTGCATATACAGCTATCCTCGAGCGCTGTACTACACGATAAACGAACAGTCTCCTCGTTCTTTATACTGTCAGTTGCCAGAAGATTTGATTGTGTCAGGTAATGATGACATAGCCACGTCAGCTTGCGCACTTGAGAGTGTGTGCAGTCCAGTCTGCACAATCTGGATGATGCGCAATCTGACTTTTGCGCAATTCATTTGAAAGATGTATTTCTTGATTTTCATTACTTTATTGATGGGTGCAACTTGATTTTTTAGGACCTACATAGATCTGTAGGCAGCTGGAAGAAAGTACCAGCCCCTCCCTCTGCTGGCGCACTAGCAGCAGCAGCCGCCTCCTCTTGTAGCCGAAGAAACTCGGCCTAGAACAATGTTTGCTAACGTCTAAGTGTTTTCTAAAGTCTATATTGATATCTATTTTTCTGTTTTCTAAATTATAGTAAATTAATATAAAGAATAGAACGTACATATACCTGCGTTGCCCTCTCGTCAATGAACTTCCCAGCCCTCCGATGGGTAACCAAGAAGACGGTCACCATGTTGGGGTCCTTACCCTTTTTTACCTGTTAAAATATATTATCTATTATTAGTAGTAAACATTCCATCCAACTATATATAAAATAATGTCCATCATAGAAAACGTACCAGACGACAAAAATGCTCCGTCATCGGAATGGAGCCATAACACCACTTACTGGCGCTCGACCGTGCTACCTTGGCCTTGTCAGACCGCTCCTGGTACCTGGACTCGTCGAATCTAGCCTTTATCGTATTCCACTGCTCTGGCGTGATCCAACCATGGATCGACTTTCTGGAGCGATCACGAGACTTCTGGTCGTGGATCGCATCACGGATGAGCTTGCCTGCGACGACAGAAAATTGGACCTCGATCTTCGCTGTCCGGTATGGTGGATGGAAATAGGTCCTCTACAAGAAGTAAAATAGAAAAGTTATATAATATACACAAATGATTATTAAAATTTAAAAATAAACAAATTTTTTACCTTAAAGTGGGCCAACCAAAAGGCCTTCCTATCTGCGGAAGCATCTGAGTAGTTAATCCAAGGCCCATAGTTCTGCCTCAGAAATAATCCCGGCTGTCTCTATACTGCATGAGGCCGATATCTATACAATAATAAATTTTATGAATATATATGTATATATAATCATTTGAGAAATATATATTAACTAATTAACTTACTTCGTAGGCCCGTCCGTCCAAATCTCTATACGCGTCTCGTTCGGGGGAGCGCATGGAGGGTCGCTCTCACCTCCTGCCTGGACATGATCAGTCTGATCGTCGTCCTCCATATGCTCGGCGTCAGCTCTCCCCATGGAGCTGTCGACAGGAGGAATGCTGGGCGCGGGATCAGGAATGCTGGACGACGAGGGAGGAGTCGCCAACCAGCTGGAACTGCCCTGTCCCAGTAATGGACCGAGAACAGAATGGTACACTGGCATACTCGGAGATGAAGATGAGGGTATGGAATCTGCATCCCCAGCCCGAGGTAGACGGGACTGCCTAATATAATATCCTCTGCGTCGTCCTCTTGGTCTAGTCATACCTGATAATAACATATGACAATAAGACAAATATACATATTTATATGATAGACATCACAGATTTTTGAAAAATAGCATAGTCATAGATAAAAGTGTCACTAATGTCATAGATTTATATGATAGAAGTGTCACTAAAGTGTCAAATATGATTATAAAACAAACGTATAAATTTAATCCTCTTCTGAAAATTCATCTAGTTCGTTTAGCTCTTCTTCTTCCTCATCTACATCTTCACTTTCATCTGCATCTTCCTCTTCAAATTAATTCTACTTCTTCTACACAATTAGATGTGTAATGAGGAACTTTCGTCGTGTCCACTTCTATAATATTTGTTACAAGAGGTAGTTCATCCTCTTGATAAGCTATATCGTCAACCTCAAAGGTATTTCTAGTTTTGGTCTTGCATACTGTCCACCAGTCCGACCTTGTTGTTCCCCGTTTAGGATAACTTGTGAAGTACACGAGCTGAGCCTGACTTGATAGGACAAATGGTTCATAGGCTTGATATCGACGTCGATAGTTTATATCCACAAGACCGTGCTTGTCTACTTTCCAACCTTGACCTTCAATCGGATCGAACCAATCACACCTGAATAACACAATCTTAGCAGGCTCTATTCCATAACTATATGTCAGCTCCACAATCTCCCGTAGGATGCCATAGAAATCGTTGCCCGCATCAATATCTTTGTAGTTCGAAGATCTGATACACAAATAGTTGTTTTTGGTAGAATCGAGATCCACAAAGTTGTCTCTGATCGGGCAAGTTGTTGACTTGAGCCTAAACCCATTAACACAGTTGCTTGGCCATATTTTTGCAGCATAAATTGGTCCCTTGGCTAGCGTTCTAATAGACTCATTCTCAAGTCTTGCGTATGGACGATCGACCTAAATACCACGAAAAATAAATTAAGCTCATTCTTAAGTGCATATACAGAAAGGTAATTATAGAGTTCTCAAGTCTTACATATGCACTCAACCATGATGGAAAATAATGCCTTATTTCTTGTTCTAGTTCTTCTTCTGTTATGTGTGGCCTACCTGACCTCACATCATCATTAAATATGCTGAAAACAACATCGTTCAATTAATATAATAGTATAATAATCAACACTATTAAAATAATGTAGACATATTAATTACTTATCCCTCCAGCTTCTCTACTTCATCATCGTCGCAGTTGAGTAATAAATACACCTGAGCAGCCCTTAGCTCATCATCGTTCAGATATCTCTTCTTCATTTTACCCGATGGCTTTCTTGGAGCATTGAATACCTTAAGTATTGTATCATTACATTCATGATCTCCATCGTCGTTTTTGGAAGCTCTCGTTCTATTAGTTGCAACATAAGGCTTGAAATATATCGAACAAAAGTTTGTAATCTCCTCGAGAACATAGGCTTCACAAATAGAACCCTCGACCCGTGCCTTATTTTTTACCTTTCTTTTTAGGTGATTCAAATGTCGCTCGAACGGGTACATCCATCGATATTCGACGGGTCCACTAACACGTGCCTCATAAGATAGATGAATCGATAAATGCTCCATAGAGTCAAAGAATCTAGGAGGAAACACCCTCTCTAGCTTGCACAATATTACCGCAATGTCCTTCTCTTGCTTTTCTAGACGATCAACGAGCAATTTCTTAGAACAAAGATTCCTGAAGAATATGCTAAGCTATGTCAATGGATCCCAAACTGCCTGCGGTAAGAATTCTCGAAATACAATCGGAATTAACCTCTCCATGAATATATGATAATCGTGGCACTTCTTACCCGTCAATTTGTTTTCCTTCGGATCGACACATCTTCTTAGATTTGACACATATCCGTCTGGAAATTTTAGGCCCTGGATCCACCGACAAAGTCTCACTTTATCCTCCTTGTCCAGTGAGAAAATTGACTTCGACAGGAACTGTTTTCCATTCTCCTCTATCAAATACAATGCAGGGCGTTTGCATATTTCTTCTAAGTCCAACTTGGCATTGGGATTGCCTTTCGTTTTTCCCTTTACGTCCATCACAGTATTAATTATGTTATCGAACACATTCTTCTCAATATGCATGACATCAAGATTATGTGTGATCAGATTGGTACTCCAATATGGCAGATCCCAGAATATGCTCCTCTTTGTCCAGTTATGATCTCTACCAAATCTATCGCACTTGTACCCAGTTGTAGGATCTTCGATAGCACTTGGAAAATCTCTAATCTTCTCCCATATCGTGGCTCCGTACCACTTTGGTGGTGGATCACCCTTATTTACAACGCCGACACGGAATGCATTCCTGTTCCTTCTGAACGGATGATCTTTTGGCAGAAATTGTCGATGATAATCAAAGAAGCACGGTTTTCCTCCGTGTTTCAAGTAGAAAGCCTTAGTATGGTCCATGCAATACGGATATGAGAGACGGCCATGAGTGCTCCATCCAGATAATATTCCGTAGGCCGGAAAGTCGTTGATGGTTCACATAAGGGTTGTCTTCATCTGAAAATTCTGCTTCCTGAAAACATCGTACGTGTTAGCGCCTACTTTCCATAACTGATTCAATTCATCTATCAAAGGCTGTAAGTACACATCAATGTTTCTCTTGGGATTATTCGGACCAGGAATTATAACTGTTAGAAACATGTACTGAGTCTTCATGCACATCCAAGGTGGTAGGTTATACGGAGTGACAATCACAGGCCAGCACGAATACTGGGATCCCGAAAGACCAAAAGGAGTAAAATCGTCAGAAGATAGCCCCAACCTGACATTACGCGGATCTGAAGCAAAATCAAGATACACTCGATCAAAGTACATCTACGCTTCTCCATCGGATGGGTGATCCAACACTCCTTCAATCTGTTCTCGCATGTGCCAACTCATATTTTCGGCCGTCTCTTTCACCATAAATAATCTTTGCAACCGCGGCGTTAAAGACAAGTAGTGCATTGAATCGGTCGGTCTTCTTGTACCGGTAGACCTTCCTGTACTAGTTGTCTTATAGCGATCAGAACCACAAAATCTGTACACATCTGCGTTCTTGTCATCTTTGTAGTACAGCATGCACCTATTGCGACAAAAATCGATTTTCTCGTATTCCATCCAGAGTGATCTCACCATCCTCTTAGACCGATAGAAGTCTTTAGGTAACTTAGCACCCGCCGGCAAGATCTCTATAATCAACTCCAACACTCGGTTATAGCATTCTTACGACATGTTAAAATCTGACTTAATGCTCAACAGTCTTGTAACCACCTCCAACGGTGAATGATCATCACAACCAGGATACAATCGAGTCCTTGCATTCTCCAGCAACTCCATAAACTTTGCAGCATCGACATTCGGTGCCTTCTCATCTGCATCATGAACGAAACTAGGCCCCGCAGCGTCGAAAACCATGTTCATGCACTCGTCGTTGTATGCATGATTATCTGAAACAAAATTAGGTCCCGCATGCATATACGGCTCAACATAAGGCTCCGGCTCTGATGCTAAAGACACAAGTTCTCTGTGTGCGGTCCACTGATAGTAACTAGACGTAAAACCCCTCGAGTACAAATGATATGTCACTTCCACTTCTGGATAATATTTCACGTTATGACATTTCACACACGGATACTTAATTTTGTTGCCGTCCATGTACTGAGGGAACGCCTTAGCGAACTGCAGGAACTGGTTTACTCCCGCTATGTATTCATTCCGCACACCACACATATCATCAGGACGACGATTGTACATCCATGAACGATTCCGCAAGTAGTAGATCATATCCATTTGGAAATAATTCTACAAAGATGGACACACATGTTCAGCACAGTAACTAGTCAAACTGGGTGAAGTTGAGTTGACTAAGTCAATATCTTGGATAAACTAGTCAAACTTGATGAAGTTGACTATGTCTAGGCAATTATCCTTTACTAGACATAGACATGGAAGAAATACCGATATTTGTAGTGTCCGAACTTCCTAGTGTATATTACAGTAGAGAGACATGATAATTGTATGTAGGGGTGCAACTCGGGCGGGGCATGGCTCTGCCTACCTGAGCTCACTGCCTACAGGGTAGTTCCCCTAGCCTGACTTACACTTGACCCTTTCCTCCCATTCATCACTTGCACATCAGTGCATACCAGTGCACATGAGTAGTGTACATGACCTATTAGCCTATGCCCCAAGCCAATTCCTCTACTCAACTTGATATCATATCCTCTTCATATCAGATATTTGATACCAAGATAGGAAAGGTTGACTGATACTTGATTCTAAAATTTCCCCCTTTACCTATCAACTGATACCAACTGATATCAGTTCTTCCTAAAACTCACATAGGGGCTGATCCACTTCAATAAAGGACTGATACATCCTATCAAAAGACTGATACTATAAACCTTTTCATACTTCATATGGCTGATACTAATATAACAAGTAATGAACTGAACTTTAAAGGGAATGGAATTGAATCAATAATGTAACAAACTGAACATTCAGGATTGACCATTAACAAATGGGACTAAAACTCAAAGGCATTAGACTGAAAAAGATGGGAATATTAGACTGAACTAATTATCTTAAACTGATACCATACTCCAATGGGTCTGAACTGGATGTAAGGGGGACTGAAACTTATACATACAACTATACAACTGAAGACTAATACTCTATCTATTTAACTAATTTATGACACCTACTCTATATTTACATCTCTGTATTGGGCTACCCACCCAATCCTTGCTTAAGTGCAGGCAACCTACTGCTGCCAAGTATAGTCCCAGCACTTTTCTTCCAAACCTGCACTCTGTAGGAGCTCCCCGAGCCTCCTGCAGTGAAACTAAGTCTCCTTGATGCCTGTACTCGAGTGGGCATCAGTCTACTGCCCCAAAACTTGTGTACAGGCTCCAAAGCCACTTGGCTATGCAAGGTCAAGCCATACTGCCAAGGCCAATTGTTACTAAGCAAGTAACATTGCTACTTCTACTAATTTACTGGGCCCAACCCGAGCCTTTTCTAGACTATCATTGCCCATCTATTTTGATCCCCTACAACCCGAGCCCTATCTAATATCAGTTAACCGATATGTATAGATGGGGCTCTACACAGGGACTTGGACATGCTAAGTCCCCTTAGCAAGCTTTACAGCAGTTTTCACTGCTTACAAGGGTTCAAATATTTTAACCCAAATTCGAGCCCGAACTCGAGTATTTTCAACCCTAACCCAACCTATTAACGGGTTTATCCGATTGGGTTCTGTAATACCCCGCTCCGTACGGTGCATTATGATGAGTCGTTGAGTCGAAGAGTTGCGTTGACCCGATGAAGTGTTGATGCGAATCGATGCGAGAGTTACGTTAGCCAAAGGTAAGCTTTGAGTCGGTTGGAATCTATGAATCGAATCGATACAAAGGATAAGTTCCGTTGAGCAAGTGCTAATGTTGGTTGATCTGGTGTGCAGGCTATGCCTTTATGCTGGATTACGGATCGTGGTATGGGGGCGATCGGCCAAATCAATCGAGTAGTTCAAAGGAATGGCTAAGTCCGGGTGTTAGCTACGCGATCGAGTTATGGAAGCGAGACGCTTCAATCGGCGAGGCGACAAGGCATATCGGCTTAAGGTGGGCGGGTTCTTGACTCTCTCTTCCTATTCCTTCACGTCTAATAAAATATGTTATGGTATGCATAATATGTTATCGAGTTAGCGAGCGTGGCTCGGCGACGAAAGGTCTAAGTATGTGTCGAACACTAAGATAGAACATTGAACAATCGAACAATTGAAGCGACGTGCATCAAGTGTACGAGTCACGGTAGGGCAATGATGGTAGAACATTGAAAGACGATATTGAGATGTGCATCGTGTGCACGGCTCCGAGAACATTGAACACTAGGCGTAGAACATTGATTACGGTACTGAGCGTGCCCTCGGGCACTTATGTTACGAAAAGACTAAGTAATTACGAAATTATGCTATGAGAATAACTTACGAATGGTACGTGTTGAATACAAGTACGAGATGTCTAAGCCGTTGGGCGTCGTGCATCAATATGGATGTGTTGGGGCATAATGCTGACGGAGCTCCCCATATGAATGGTGGATTATGTTTATGGCACGGGAAACCGTTTATGGCACGGAAAACCGTTTATGGCACGGAAAACCGTTTATGGATCGAGACTATGTTTATGAAACAGAGGATTTGGTTGGAATGTTATGTGTGTTTGCTATGGCGCATATTGCATGGTCAATGGACTCAGATTGCCCGTGCACGGGTACGGCTTCCCTCGAACGGTTACGCCGGGGCGCCGGGACCGTTCGGCCTAGGAGGGAATTATGTGTGGTATTTATGGTGCGCATCATTCGGACGGATTGCGACCGTCCAGTGCTGTGATAAGCTATGATATCTGTAAGTTTGGGATCCTTCGGTTATTGGGCTAGCAACCCGTATCGAAGTGATCGTAGGCTTACACATATGAGATGCCAAGTCCATTACGGTGCGAAACACCGTGACCTTCATATAGATAGGGCCGGTGGGCTGAGATGAGAGCTGGGTGCAGGCGCAGGGCCTTTCACCCATTATGCATATGTTTACGTTTATGATTGGTCGGTTGCACGAATCGTATGATTGCTTATGTAAGTTCTAACCATGGCAGGCTAGGCAAAGAGGAACGGGATGAGCACGAATCACTATGTTATGCTTCAAATTATGTCTAACTGTATCTGCTGCAGGAACACGGTATGGGACATATTTATGATAATGTGCTATGAAACTAATCCTAAGGCTAAATAGAAAGATCACCAATTAAGATGCATGTTTCACTAAATGTTTAAGTGTTTGGTTTGGGTGCGAGCGGGTCATGATCAGTGCGAAGCGAGGACGAAAGCACTAATCCCCCACTAGTTTTTGTGCAGGCTCAAATTATGATCGGCTTGGGGCGGGGCTTGGCTTGGACGTGCCGAGGCATGGAGTCCTTGGCGTTCAAGAGGAGCTACCGCATAGGCGTTCGGACTTGCGACATGGAGATGTTCTGTCACGCCCCAGAACCAGAATACTGGAGAGCGGGGGCAGACATAGCCAGCTACGTATAATTAAATGGGATCCACTCCACGATACGGTCACGGCTGTCTAGATATATGGGGGTTTATCTACAAGCCATCAGTCTCTTAAGGTCATGAACAAGCCTAGTGTCTCAATCACAGGCAAGTAAATAGAGTTACAAGATGTAAGATCACCAAATATACAATAGTAAGGCATCCCAAATATTACATATTCAGCTGATCATGAAGCTAGTCGTTACAAAATGTGAGGACTAGCAAAAGTTTTAGTCATACATGATCAACCCTAGGTTGCCAATCATGTTACAGCCCGTAGGCAGACAGTAAGTAAAAATGTATACGAGCTAACACTTGCTCGGCGGCTAAACGCCTCAAAAGAATAATTTACAATAAAGTGGGAGAGCCAAAAATAACCCACTCGTTGCCAGGATTCCGTCTAGTAGTCACCATCGGGCTGGAAAACTGGTAGATCCTCTAGAGCTGCTCTGGTATCTGGCCATACAAAACCAGCTGGGTCAGACCCTAGAAAGAGCAAGTGCCACAAAGGAGGCTTCACTTAGGAACTAAAACCAGCAATTAGCACAAGAATATATTTATAAATAAAAGACAGTAATTAAGGAAAAACATGACAAGTGATATACGATGAGATAACAATGGGACTATTCAGATAACCAGGTTACAACCCGTAAACCAAACAAGGACCGGAGTTGTAACCCTTCGTCTGAACAGAACTTGAATTCTCTCACCATTTATCGGCAGGATAATTTAAGAAATCAGGACATGTAATAATCTTGATATTGAATTAAAATAAAGCACGAGTAATCATGTCATGTCATAATCTTATACAGGATCAGGACGAGACAAAGCTGGACTAGACTCCATCCAATCAATCACGGCCAAGCAAAGAGTACGGCTTGATAGTTAACTAACTAGGGTTATCACAGGCCTAATTACTAGCAAGATGCAATGAGATTATTCCATAGCCACAAGCCCTGCAGACCATCTAGGCTATCCGGACGCAAATAGGGGTTGAACTCAAGTGGGTACATCGTCCAGGAAATACATGTACCCTTAGGTGACTTAGAGGGTGCAACACATGACAGTGTGCTGGAAATGTGCCCTACTCGACGGCAGGCTACAGATCCCAAGTGGGGCGCCCAGATAACGGGATTGCCTATCGCTGGAAAATCTCTTCATGACTACTGGATTATTCTAGTGATTAGTCTTAGTCGATTTCAGTGGGTGCCCCTGACCGTGGTACTCAGGGATCCCCGTCCTAGACATGATGCAAGACAAGACGGGTTCATTTGCACAAGCACAATCGTCCACGGTGTCCAGGTCATTCAATCTTGTCATATCGTGTTAGCCGTCGCAACAACATTTCGAGATATATCATGCCAGGTCTATCATGTCAAAAGTGCGCCACGGCGGGCCACTATCATGTCAGGTATATCATGTCAAGTTTACTATCAAGTTATCATGTCAAGTTCATTGTCAAGTGTGCACCACTACTGGTCACTGTCAAGTCATTCTAATTTATCAAGGAGGGGAGAAACGGGCACAATTAATTAATACTAAATATATAATATATATATTCTTGAAGCCAAAGAGAAACTCTACAACTTTCATGTTGGGAGTGGGAAGAAATTCGGACCACAAATCACGCAAATAAGATATTTAAACAATCAAAGTGGGACCCATGCGGTCCAAAAGTGGGAGAACAAACATGCGGTCAAAGAGAGTGGGAGGCCACCCATGCGGCTCCGAAATTATTTAAATGAAATCAGTCAAACATTTAAGGCCAGCAAGCCATATGCGGCTAGCATACAATTGTGAATGCAGCCAAGAGTGGGAGGGACCCCATGCGGCCAGGAAACAATAAATAGGCCATAAAATCAAATAAGACAAAAGACAGTGGGGCCCTCATTAAATGCAAACTCCCACTTCAGCAAGCAAGTCAACTAAAGGAAGCTATGTGGGACCCCCCATAATTAATGCAATAAGAAAAGGTTCACGTGAGCTACCTAATTAATGGTTCACGTGGCCAAAGTATTAGATAGTGGGAGAAGGGAGCCTATGCGGCTCACTTAGATTCCATGCAAAATTGCAACATGCAAATAATATTTAATGGCCAAAGGCCATGCGGCTCTGCATTAAACAATATTAATGCTATAAATATCCATGCGGCTCACTCTCACATTTGTTTGCATGAAAGTACAAACAAATAAATAAATAATAATAAAACAATGGCCATGCGGTTGATGCCAAGGAAGGGCATTTAAAGCATTAAATATAATTTATTCAAGCCTTAAGGCATAAAGCATTAAGTAATAATGATAAGGATTTAAATGCATAAACATTAGGTCTTAAAGTTTATGGACTTAAATGCATAAACACTTATTCTTCTGAAGCCTGTGCGGCTCTCAAGGCATTAATTAATGCTTTAAAAAAATAGATTTGGAAAGATATGTATTAGTTAATGCTAATCATTACATTCCTTGGAATACCATGCGGCCATGATGCCTTCAATTGCATTCCTAAGGACTAAAGTAAAAAAATAAGCCTTCAGTAGCCTATGCGGCTCCAAGGCATTAATTAATGCATGGGTTATAATGCATTATTATATGCATTCGATTGCATTGATTTGTAGAGAATGCATGCGGCTGTACATGAAAAGTTGATTAAAGCAAATGCTATACGACTGTGCTTGGGAAAAAGGTATTATTATATGCATTCGATTTCTGGCATGAGCATGCGGCTGGAGACCCAGGGCCATGCATTATTTAATGCATCTATTATTTCAAGCTCATACGGCTACAACCAAGTGCCACACGCGGCTGAATATTGGTATTGCATTAAATAATGCATATAAACTAATTGCTTGCTATTGCATTAGTAGGCCATGCGGCTGAGAGTTAAAAATGCCCATGCGGTTCCGCGAAAAATCTCATAGGTCAAATTGGACCTAACGAACTTCTCTGCAATCCTGGGATCATCAACTTAGCAAAATATGCAAGTTTGATGGATCAAAAAATTCTGGAAACCGAAAATACCACAAAACCAGATCCACGAAAATTTAACCATGGAAATAAAAAATACCAAGTACTAAAGTGGGTTAGAAACACATGAGGAAGACAATGGAACAATAAAAATAGACTTCCTCCATGAAGCAAGATGCACTTGCCTAAGCTCTCCACTCTCTCCTGGTAGGTGAAGAGTAAAGATGGAGAAGAAGAAATGAGTAATGAGTAATAATAGAAGAGAGAGAGTGGGATAGATATTTATGGTGGGAGTAGTGGTAGGTGGGAGTGGTTCTCCATATAAAACCAAACCAAGCCAAAGCCACTAAACCGAACCAAACCAAGCCAATGCAATGCCATGATGAACTATGTTAATACAACATGCAAAATAAAACCCAAGGCTAACTAATTATGACAAACCTAAAATACGAGCCCGAAATACGTACACGTATTCCCAATACGTAATACGAGATATGGGCATTACAACTCTACCCACCTTAAAAGAATTTCGTCCTCGGAATTCAATCAAGAGGCCAGAGTGGCAATGACAAGCTATACTAATCACAGGCAAGCTATACTAAGCAATCAATCATGCAATCATGTATGTAAGCAAGGAAATTGAAAGCACGAAAAAGAGGGAAGACATCCTGCTAGGAACCTCTCTGCCGGTTCTGGATCTGAGCTTGGACCTGGGCATACTGCTGGGGTCTCTGTAGCTGGAAGGCTAGGGCCTGAGGCGGCAATGGCCTCGGAGGCTGGTACTGCTGCTGAAATACTTGGGCCTGAGGCAGCAATGGCCTCGACAATGGATACTGCTGCTGCTGCTGGACTGGGGCTGGTCCCCTTACCGAGGGACTATTCTGGGACGATGAGGAACTGGCCCTATTCGGACAGGTCCCTATCTTGTGGTCCGGTGCCCCACAAGCCAAACATAATCCCTGTGCTCTGCGACACTCCGAAACAATGTGTCCTGGCTTCCCACAATGAGTGCAGCCCATTGCGGAAGACTGCTTCGGCTTCTGTTGCGGAGGAGACATGACCGACGTCACTGAGGCCGCCTGCCTCGGAGTTCCAATTGTCAAGGCCCTGACTGCTGGGGCTGGTGCTGTTGACTGGGTCATCTGACCGTGAGATCGCTTCCGACCTCCGGTCTTGTCCACGATCCTGTGGGAGGTATACTCGTGCCTCCTAGCTGCCCTCAACACTGCATCAAAAGTCTGATGCTCAAACTGTTCCACTGCCAACAAAATCTCGAGGTGGAGCCCCTGCTGGAACCGCTGGGCTCTGTCAAACTCGGTCGCCACCAAGGTGGGAGCAAACCGACTAAGCATGGAGAACTCGACCGCATATCCATCGACCGTCCTGCCTCCTTGCTTTAGGTTGGTGAACTTGGTCTGAAGATCATGCCGAGCCACCGCATCGAAGTACTTAGTCTGGAATCTCTCTCTGAATAGTGCCCATGAAATAGGGGCTACTAATCCTACGGCCTGTGCTGCCCACCAGCTGCGGGCAAGATCCAATAACTGTAGGCGCACAACGGCCACCTTCTCGTCTTCTGGGGTTCTGGCTGCCTCTAGAATGACTTCAGTATCCTGGAGCCATGCGTCAGCAGCGATAGCATCTTCACTGCCATCGAAGAATGGAGGGTTCAGACGCATGAAACTGTTGGCTGCACTGTTCCTTGGATGACCGCCTCTGTTCAGAGCATCTTCCACTGCCTGGTGTAATGCATCACCTCGACGATCTTGGGAAGCTAACAATGATCTGATGAGACCCACCAAAGTGCCATCATCAGGCTCTGCAGGCTGGACTAGCTGAACTGGCGGCTCTCCTCCAGTAGGTACGACTCGGGAGGCTGCTCCTGAGTGCTGGGCCTGATCTTCTGGTTACTGCTGGTCCACGGGAGGTGATTTGCCTTGCTGATCGACAGGTCCAGGTTCAATGCCGCTGAAGAAGACGACATGGGAACAATAAGGAAGGACCAGGACAGATCAACGATTACAAACATGTGATCAGGACAAGATTGTCAGGGATTCAAGAGGATACGAGCAGAGATCAAGGGCGAGTACTGATTGAGACATCTATTCGGTAAACCCTCACATATCTTGATTTTCAAGACCTGCATGGGCCACCACTTAAACCATGTCACGCCCAGAACCAGAATATTGGGGAGCGGGGGCAGACATAGCCAGCTACGTATAATGAAATGGGATCCACTCCACTATACGGTCACGGCTGTCTAGATATATGAGGGTTTATCTGCAAGCCATCAGTCTCTTAAGGTCATGAACAAGCCTAGTGTCTCAATCACAAGCAAGTAAATAGAGTTACAAGATGTAAGATCACCAAATATACAATAGTAAGGCGTCCCAAACATTACATATTCAGCTGATCATGAAGCTAGTCGTTACAAAATGTGAGGACTAGCAAGAGTTTTAGTCATACATGATCAACCCTAGGTTGCCAATCATGTTACAGCCCGTAGGCAGACAGTAAGTAAAAATGTACACAAGCTAACACTTGCTCGGCGGCTAAACGCCTCAAAAGAATAATTTATAATAAAGTGGGAGAGCCAAAAATAACCCACTCGTTGCCAGGATTCCGTCTATTGGTCACCATTGGGCTGGAAAACCGGTAGATCCTCTGGAGCTGCTCTGGTATCTGGCCATACAAAACTAGCTGGGTCAGACCCCAGAAAGAGCAAGTACCATAAAGGAGGCTTCACTTAGGAACTAAAACCAGCAATTAGCATAAGAATATATTTATAAATAAAAGACAGTAATTAAGGAAAAACATGACAGGTGATATACGATGAGATAACCATAGGACTATTCAGATAACTAGGTTACAACCCGTAAACCAAACAAGGACCGGAGTTGTAACCCTTCGTCTGAACAGAACTTGGATTCTCCCACCATTTATCGGCAGGATAATTTAAGAAATCAGGACATGTAATAATCTTGATATTGAATTAAAGGAAAGCACGAGTAATCATGTCATGTCATAACCTTATACAGGATCGGGACGAGACAAAGCTGGACTAGACTCCATCCAATCAATCACGGCCAAGCAAAGAGTACGGCTTGATAGTTAACTAACTAGGGTTATCACAGGCCTAATTATTAGCAAGATGCAATAAGATTATTCCACAGCCACAAGCCCTGCAGACCATCCAGGCTATCCGGACGCAATTAGGGGTTGAACTCAAGTGGGTACATCGTCCAGGAAATGCATGTACCCTTAGGTGACTTAGAGGGTGCAACACATGACAGTGTGCTGGAAATGTGCCCTACTCGACGGCAGGCTACAGATCCCAAGTGGGGCGCCCAGATAACGGGATTGTCTGTAGCTGGAAAATCTCTTCATGACTACTGGATTATTCTAGTGATTAGCCTTAGTCGATTTCAGTGGGTGCCCCTGACCGTGGTACTCAGGGATCCCCGTCCTAGACATGATGCAAGACAATACGGGTTCATTTGCACAAGCACAATCGTCCACGGTGTCCAGGTCATTCAATCTTGTCATGTCGTGTTAGCCGTCGCAACAGTATTTCGAGATATATCATGCCAGGTCTATCATGTCAAGAGTGCGCCACGGCGGGCCACTATCATGTCAGGTATATCATGTCAAGTTCACTATCAAGTTATTATGTCAAGTTCATTGTCAAGTGTGCACCACTACGGGTCACTGTCAAGTCATTCTAATTTATCAAAGAGGGGAGAAACGGGCACAATTAATTAATAATAAATATATAATATATATATTCTTGAAGGCAAAGAGAAACTCTACAACTTTCATGTTGGGAGTGGAAAGAAATTCGGACCACAAATCACGCAAATAAGACATTTAAACAATCAAAGTGGGACCCATGCGGTCCAAAAGTGGGAGAACAAACATGCGGTCAAAGAGAGTGGGAGGCCACCCATGCGGCGCCGAAATGATATAAATAAAATCAGTCAAACATTTAAGGCCAGCAAGCCATATGCGGCTAGCATACAATTAAATGCAGCCAAGAGTAGGAGGGACCCCATGCGGCCAGGAAACAATAAATAGGCCATAAAATCAAATAAGACAAAAGACAATGGGGCCCTCATTAAATGCAAACTCCCACTTCAGCAAGCAAGTCAACTAAAGGAAGCTATGTGGGACCCCCCACAATTAATGCAATAAGAAAAGGTTCACGTGAGCTACCTAATTAATGGTTCACGTGGCCAAAGTATTAGATAGTAGGAGAAGGGAGCCTATGCGGCTCACTTAGATTTCATGCAAAATTGCAACATGCAAATAATATTTAATGGCCAAAGGCCATGCGGCTCTGCATTAAATAATATTAATGCTATAAATATCCATGCGGCTCACTCTCACATTTGTTTGCATGAAAGTACAAACAAATAAATAAATAATAAAAAAATGGCCATGCGGTTGATGCCAAGGAAGGCCATTTAAAGCATTAAATATAATTTATTCAAGCCTTAAGGCATAAAGCATTAAGTAATAATGGTAAGGATTTAAATGCATAAACATTAGGTCTTAAAGTTTATGGACTTAAATGTATAAACACTTATTCTTCTGAAGCCTATGCGGCTCTCAAGGCATTAATTAATGCTTTAAAAAAATGGATTTGGAAAGATATGTATTAGTTAATGCTAATCATTGCATTCCTAGGAATACCATGCGTCCATGATGCCTTCAATTGCATTCCTAAGGACTAAAGTAAAAAAATAAGCCTTGCCTTCAGTAGCCTATGCAGCTCCAAGGCATTAATTAATGCATGGGTTATAATGCATTATTATATGCATTCGATTGCATTGATTTATGGAGAATGCATGCGGCTGTGCATGAAAAGTTGATTAAAGCAAATGCTATGCGGCTGTGCTTGGGAAAAAGGTATTATTATATGCATTCGATTTCTGGCATGAGCATGCGGCTGGAGACCCAGGGCCATGCATTATTTAATGCAGCTATTATTTCAAGCTCATACGGCTACAACCAAGTGCCACATGCGACTGAATATTGGTATTGCATTAAATAATGCATGCAAACTAATTACTTGCTATTGTATTAGTAGGCCATGCGGCTGAGAGTTAAAAATGCCCATGCGGTTTCGCGAAAAATCCCATAGGTCAAATTGGACCTAACGAACTTCTCTGCAATCTTAGGATCATCAACTTAGCAAAATATGCAAGTTTGATGGATCAGAAAATTCTGGAAACCGAAAATACCACAAAGCCAGATCCACAAAAATTTAACCATGAAAATAAAAAATGCCAAGTACTAAAGTGGGTTAGAAACACATGAGGAAGACAATAGAACAATAAAAATGGACTTCCTCTATGATGCAAGATGCACTTGCCTAAGCTCTCCACTCTCTCCTGGTAGGTAAAGAGTAAAGATGGAGAAGAAGAAATGAGTAATGAGTAATAATGGAAGAGAGAGAGTGGGATAGATATTTATGATGGGAGTGGTGGTAGGTGGGAGTGGTTCTCCATATAAAACCAAACCAAGCCAAACCCACTAAACCGAACCAAACCAAGCCAATGCAATGCCATGATGAACCATGTTAATACAACATGCAAAATAAAACCCAAGGCTAACTAATTATGACAAACCAAAAATACGAGCCCGAAATACGTACACATATTTCTAATACGTAATACGAGATATGGGCATTACATGTTCGGCCGAAGACTACTTGGTGGCTATAAAGAGGCATAATGTATGGAACAATGTAATCCTTTGTGAGCTAGAGAGACCATGACCGTTGTAGCCAATTGGCATATATGTTGGGCTATTCAGAGCCTTTGTAATCTTCAGTTCATTATGAATAAAAGAGATTCTTGTGTTATACTTTGTTTCCTTCTGCTGCTTATGTACGAATTTGAGATAATCACTATGTGAACTGTTATCTTGCCTTACACGAGCGCAACTCCAGGCTCGTGCGGCATCACGCCCCAGCGAGGACGATGATTCGGGTGAAATCTAGCGAGGACGAGCGATTTCCCAGATCGGGGTGTGACAAGTTGGTATCAGAGCGGTTCCATCCTTTGGACCGTACATGAATCTCTTTGACCCTCAGTTGCTTCGCTATCAAAATCAGTTGACTCTAAGTTATTTTCGCAACCGCATGGCTCATGGATCTGCTCGACGCTACATTGGATATTACATACAATAAGTCTATATTAAGTGCGTACGTCTGCCACAAGTATGTCGTGACTATCGCGCTATCTACGGGTGCCATCGGAGAATGTTGGTTGCACGAAGTGCAACAGGTTATGAGTTTATGGTTTTTCGAAGTACAAAAAAGTTGTGAGTCTTTGATTGCACGAAGTGCAATGAATATGGTGACGTTGGTTGCATGAAGTGCAATGATATGCGTATTGTTGATCGCACGAAATACGAGAAGTTATATGTTGTCGGTCGCACGAAGTGCAAGGAGTTATGTATTGTTGGTCGTACGAAGTGCGAGGCGATATGTGTTGTTGGTTGCACAAAGTGCAACAGGTCGATATTTGAGGCGATACGTATTATGTGGCTACACAAATGGTTATGTGTTGTTGGTTGCACGGAGTGCAGCAAGTCGCGAATCGTTCGTTGCATCGGCGCAACGAGTCGATATGGTATGATGCGTGTTGTATGGCTATGCGGATGGATAGCGATATATTGTGCGAGATTGAGTAAAGACCTTAAGTATCGAGAATGAGTTGTTGCACGGGTTGCAACGAACGAGATTTGAAGATCGCGGATACGATAGTACGAGTCGAGTTGGTCGCTAAGTTGAGTTGAGAAGGCGAACATGTATGTTGGCCGAATGTCGCATTGAGCTTTGAATAAGCGAATGTTGCGGGCATGATCGATATGATCGCTAAGATATGGTTAGATTGAATATGTGTCAACTTGAGCTAACGCTAGAGCAGGGATCGGAAGGATCGCCATATGGGATAGTTGATTGAAAAATAGATGTCGAACCTATACGGAATGTAAAATCGAGTAATGACTCAATTTCGAGTGGTATATGCAATACCAATTATGCGAGCAAGTATAGCGAAGTATTGTGTCGATAACGATAGGCTCGATCCTGAGTGGTATATGGAATACCACTTAGCGATAGCTATGTTAAGCCAGTTGATGACTTGCGATAGATTTCGTCGAAACGATTATGTTGTTACGATATGTTTGTCCTCAACGGGCGAAGTAGTACCGAGACTTGAGTGGGAATGACTTGGGAGAAGTCGATGCAAGTATGCCTTGATGAATTAAGTTGAGCGATTATGCGTGAAGTCGTGTCTATGGATGATACGTCGAACGAGGATTCGTTAAGTGTAAGTCGAACGATAAGTTGAGCATAGCGAAAGAAATATTACGTTGAGGAAAGTCGACCCGGTCGAATGTACGTGAGTAGTACGAAGAGTTGTTCGGAACGTATTGAGTAAGTACGGAGAAATCGTACGAACGAAATTAGGTTAGCGCGATGAGTCGATAGCACGATTGGAAGTACGAGTTAGGGATATGAGAATGAATGTGTGAATTGGGAATTATGTCGTGAAGATGACAGATAAGTACAATGAAATGAATCTTGATGTGTGCAAGACTTGATTCGTATTCGATTTCGGATAACGACAGTGATTGCAAAGAATTTAAGCTTATGAGAAAGGAAGATATTCAAGTTATGCATATCGACGATGGTATTGAGGCGTATCAAAGACGATATGCAATAACTCGGAGATACTCTGATCGAATGAACGAAAATTATGTTGAGCATTGTTGTTCGATGAATAAGATGCAAGTTAAGTTGATGGCAGTTTGGATGATAACGGTAGGAACGCTTCGAAGAATTTGAGAGTCGATGGATATTGCTTGGATGAAAATGAAAGTGTCTGGATTGCTTTGCGGATCACCACTATATTGACATTCTTATCTTGAACGAGCGCAACACCAGCCTCGCACATGCGTCACGTCAAATTAGAACGATCATTCCGCGTGAGCGCTGGTATGGTGATTCATCCAGCGGGGCTGATCGAACTTGCGAGGCGTGGCAAATTTGATATGGACTTGTGGTTTGATGCGAAAGTTGTTCGAGGATGGTTTTGATGAGTACAGAATGTGTCGAGCTATGATCACGGATAGGTAAACTCGGACTTGAGGCGAGTAGATGTCATATGACTGGCAAGGATAGTCGACAGTAATATATGAGTGATTCGAGTAGTAATGGCGCGCAAGCGCATGAGTCATTCGAGTAGCAATGGCGCATCAGTTGCACGGGAGTAGAGAAATTATGGATTGTTATGTCAGATTGGGTGAAGTCGCATAAAAATTGTCGGGAATTGATTTGGCACCACAATAGGATATAACATGGTTCGTGTAACTGTCCCTCGTTGATGATCTTCAATTATCGAGCGTAGTTTCGGGGCAGATGACCCTAGAAGACTTGACCGCCAAATCAAATGAATGTTGAAGTCCCAAAGGATGATCCAATGAAGTCGCGTAAGAAATTTTGTCGAGGATGAAAGATGAGGTAGTGCATGTTAAGGATAAGTCTAAGCGAGTGAGTTTCAGGTTTCGAAAGTTAGCGAGTACTAGAATCGATATGGTCAGAGAATTGCGAGATCGATATGGTTAGAAAATTTATGATCGATCGAATGAGTGCGTAAGTAGACTTGGTTGGTCGATGATCAAATAGATGTCGAGGAACGTGCTTAGTATAGCAATACGGTAAGGCGATTCCAAAGATTTTGCAATACGCGAGAGCGGCGAATAATAGAATGACCTTAAGTGTTATGTCGTAGGTCGATATGAGTAACGGTTAGGCTATGTGTGTTGGGCGCACGATCGATGTTATGAAATGAACTAGTCGGGACTGATTCAAAGATTGAGTAAGGAATTCCTATTCGACTGAGAATCAGAGATAGGCGTGTCGTAAGAGACCTTGGGTCGAAAAGATTGTTGCCTTTGAGCATCGTAGACTCAAGTTGACCTCTTGTGTCGGGAGAGATTAAGCATGATGTCTGGATAAGTTACCTAGCGGGGGTAGCCCCAGACGCGATGCGTCGGTAGTTCGAGAACGTGGATCGTGTTGGGATAGTTGTGTGCGAGACTTAGTACGGATTGTAGGCAAAGGAATTTGTGACATGTTGGACTTAGTCCATGTCGATAAGGCCACTGTTATGTGAAAGATAGAAAATGGTTGGGCGAATAGGTGTTACGGAGAATTGTTGTGATCGGATGTGCAATGACTCGATACAATGCGAGTGTTAGGTGGCCGACGAGAAACTTATGAGATTGAACTAATAGTTTCGAGTTAAGTTATGTGCAAGATGTTGGAAGATGATCGCGTATTATAGAATAAACATACGAGGAGTATTTTGGGAATAGGCGCTAAGATATGACTAAGTCTAGTACAGACTGATTGATGCTTGAGGGTTTAAGTTGAGCTTGTTAGTTGCCCCGATATCCTACAACTGAGCTTGGATGAAATGCATTTATCACTACAAGAAAAATGGCTTTTCTTGACGGTTTATTTATTGACGGTCGTGGAAAACCGTCATTAAAATGGGTAACCTTGACGGTTTTAGACATACGTCAAGGAAACACACGTTTTGTGTTAATTTAGCAAATTTATACCATAATAGTTGACGGTTTTAGTGAAACCGTCAAGAAATACAAATCTATTTATTGACGTTTTGATAATAACCGTCAACTAAAGTCTGTGCGGGAAAATTCCCGCGGCTATTTCAGCTGCCATTATCGTAATTTCTTTTAAAAATATTAATTTGTTGACGGTTTCGCACCAAATAGAGCAGATCTGAAAAAACCCTTCGCACATAACAAAACCCCCCTCCACTTCGAAAACCCTCTCTCCCCAGCCGACCTCTTCCTCGAGAAATCTCTCCCTCCGGCCTCTTCCTCGAGAAATCGCTCCCTCCGACCTCTTCCTCCACTTCGAAAAGCCTCCCTCCGCCCTCTTCCTCCATGAGAAATCAACCTCCATCCCTCCGGCCTCTTCCCTCTCCCTCCAAACAGTAAAACCCACTCCTCGGCGACCTTCACGACGTCCAACGCGACGTCCCCTCTCCTCGACGGCCTATACGACGTCCTACGCGACGTCCCCTCTCCTCGGCGGCCTACACGACGTCCCCTCTCCATCGAGAAAACCCTCTCCTCGGCGGCCTACCCAACGTCCTACGCAACGTCCCCTCTCCCTCGAGAAAACCCTCTCTTCGACGGCCTACACGACGTCCCCGACATTTTCACCATGCGGTAACTTCGATCTTCACCATGCGGTATAATATCTTTCATTTCTTCTCTCTACAATTCGATTTTTGTGTCAACTTAGGGTTTTTTTGTGTCAGCCAACTTAGGGTTTTTCGATCATCCTAATTTAATCAGTAGGTTCTGCAAATCCAACACGTGATTGACCCACAAACACACTTAGAAATTTAACAAGGTGTTTATGTGGGTTCAATGGGTGTTTTCGATTGATTGGGAGTTGGGTTTTCGAATGGTAACAGATTGGTTTCAGTTCCAGTTTCGAATGGACTAGGGGTTGATGATGTCATCAATCTCAACAGAATGATGCCCTCTTCAAGCCTAGAATTGTGGTACGACATGTATGGTGGTGTGTTTGTGGTGTATATTATTCCTGACCATGAAAATATCTGCTTGGTAGGTAGCTGAATCTTGATTTTTCTACACCATTTTCTTTTTTCTTTTCCTTTTTCTTTTCTCTTTCTTTGGTGTCAATGCTCTCCAAATCCAGATTCAGAACACTGCAGGCAATCCCTTGTGTAGCCAGTACACCTCATACAAATAGGAAGGTGCATGAGTTATTGGCCATAAAAAATTGTCTTTGGTTGTAGTCTATGTTGCACGGATGCGGATACGACACAACATAGCGAAACGGACACGACACCTATTTTGGTGTGTCCTAGTGTATTTTGGAGTGTCTGAGGAGAGTCCGATACATGACCGACAGGACACGGCCACACTTTTAGAGTGAACGTGCTTCCTTTGTTGTAAGGAATCCGGATCAAGTTCAAATCTTCTTCTTCATATAAACAATTAAATAAGAGTAGAAGGTATGAAAATCCTCGTAAGGTTCTCAATGATATTTCCTCACACCTCCCATGGAATTTGTAGACTCCACAAACGGCAAATCACTTCCGTGTCCCACTTATTATCCTAAATCTGCATGAATTGCGCACGACAGTGCTTATTTAATATGGACACAAAGTGCCACTTCTACATCTGGATTCTGAAAAATCCTAACAGTGTATAAAAATAAGTCTTCGGAGCAATTAAAAATTGATTGTATATCATATAGGTTATAAAGTGAAAATATAGGTTAATATCAAGATTCCATTGTAGTTCTGTTGGTTAGGATACTCGCCTCTCACCAGAGAGACCAGGGTTCAAGTTCCGGCAGCGGAATATTTACATTAACCCTTCTTTTCATTTATTTCCTGCCCTATAAAATGCAAACACCTAGCCCACTTTTCCAATTTGATCGATAAATTTCATTTGGATAGACCACCTACAAAAGCTATATCATCATTCATCATGTACACGTGAAATCATTTGCCCGTGTCCCATAATATATTTTCGTATCTCACATGTGCAGTTGAGGACAAGATTAAGGGAAAAATCATGTGAAGTTGGAGACAACGCCAATTGAGGACAAGATGAGAAAAAAAATGTTTTAGCTGGTTTGGAAAAGTGCAATACAAGCCAATAGGTACACTAGTAAGGAGGAGCGATAAGATGGTAGTTATATAACCACCAGGACTAGAGGTCCTATTATATTCCTTCCAGTTTTTAACAAGGTTTACATGTTGTTTTGTTAGTTGATGATAAACTGAAATGTTAAATTTATATTACTAGTGATAGGCTAGGACTGAATGCTCTAAATGAACTTATGACTGAGAACTTTATTAACTGATTCACTGAATGCTCTAAATGAACAAACTAATTTTCCTTTGTATGAAACCATATGTTATGATATGACTGAGTTTGTTTTCCTATAAAGCTGAGTTTTAACTTTGTTGATGACCTGAGATTTGAATATATAACTGAACAGTGTTGGCTGAGTTTCCTGTTTTGAATTTGTTCACCCATTAAATTCTTTATTCGTATTTTAACTTTCCCATTATATTGTTAGTTTATAAATTTGGGAGAATATAGCTTATTATAGATTTGAATATGTAATATATGTGACTAATGTTATCTATATATCTGGAAACTAAACATGCAACTTGCAGTGGATAGTACATGTATGCGGTCGTCAGTGACTAATGTTATCTATATATAATGATCCTTATGTAAATATGTCTATAAAAAAAAGGTACAGAAGCATGGACTGTTGATGGCCGATGTAATTATTATAAGCGCTTTAAATCAGTATATGTTCTAGTTTCCTTTTTAACTTTCCATGAATACCAGAAGTAACCTGTCTGTTTATTGTCAATCTGCCTGGTAATGTTCTTCAAAAAATCCGCGATGAATTGTATCATTTCATTGCGCTGGCAGTGATAGTTGTTTATTTCATTATTCATGCCGATTTATTTCTCATCTAGATTGGAAATATCTTTGATATCTTAGCTCATTTTTAATCTTTGTAGTAAATCTGATGGCATGGCGGAAATGATCATTCACTTACTAAAAATGATCGATATATTGCGTTTATCTGTTGTCTCTGTAGCTTCTTAAACTAACCTTTATATTTTGGTGGCCGTCTCGTTTTACGTTTTCTTTGATGTCACTGTTTGGTGTATTTCACAGTTACATTGTTAAGAACGTTACTGAACTCACATTATATGATGTTTCTGAATGTCTATGGTTGTGGTTGATGCTTGCAGTCTTCTAAACCTTCTTGAAGTCTTCTAAACCTTCTTGATTCTCACATCCTGTCCTTTGTAAGTTCGTCGGTATCACTTCATGATAAACATAATATATTCTTTGTGGCCATTTTTAGTTAACTGCACTTGGCAGTCAAGTTTTGTAGCCACATTTGTGTAATATATGTGACTATATATAGACCAGTTAGCTATCTTAATTTACTGAAGAAGAAGAATAGTTGTAGCTGGGAGCATCATGATGATTACGAATTTTGCAGTGTTTATGTTCTTTTGCAGTGTTTACACTGTTACTAAGGGTCTTGGATCTCATTGTTTACAGTATTTATGTTATTTTTAAGTTATCAATCAAATAACTTCATATCAAAGCCTTGGTTACTTTATCAAATAGTGAGTCCAGTTATACTCCTTATAGACACTCATCCTTCTCACTCACATTCTTATTGCAGTAAAGGAAGAACAACAGAGCTTGAGGACGAGATTACGGTCATCGAATGCTGAAGCCCAGGTAGACTTTTACAATATTTTATATTGCATTTGTTCCTTGTATCCTCTATTTTACTCCAAAACTTTTGTAGTTGCACTTTGCATATTGCTAAGTAGAGTTCGTCATCATTACTTTCTGAGACAAGGTGAACCATGTCTAAATTATGGCTCCCTACTTTCTGTTAGAATAACAGTTAACCTTGGAGTGCAGGCAGGTCAATGGATGGGGTTTATGCCCCTGCAGGCAGGGGGGAACTGCCAGTTGCAGTAAGGAGCAGGCCTTGATGGGTCTGCAGTAGGAGGGCAGTGCCTTGACCAATATTGCAGCAGAGTGAGCTTCAGTGGCAGGGGCTTGACCCCCTTAGTCTGAGCTTAGGAAGTGATGTACGGCATGTGTGAGTGAGTGTATGGGAAGAAGTAGTGTCTCGAGTGTTTGTAGTAGAGGGTTGGCTAGTGTCAGGAGTGTCATGTGTTTCTCTGTGTGTTAATAGAGAGTGAGTATCATGGTTTAAAGTATCGGCCGATACCGATCCGATACGGCCGATACCGATACGGTTTGGCATGTCCCGATCCGATACCGACCGATACCCGATACTGGCCGATACCGACAATGAGGGTCTCTTTTCCGGACAATTCGGCAAAGAAAAATTAAACGAAAAAGACAAATCAACAAGGGTTTAAAGCATAATAAGGTTGTAAAAGCATGTAAAAGAAGAAAATCAATCTATTGTATGTAAGCCAATCGGTAAGGTGACTAATATTTTATTTAGTTTCAAAACTACTAAGAAATAACACTGAAAATACTTAAAATTATGCCTAAATGTATAAAATATATGTTTTTAAATGTAAATAATTTATTAATAATTGTCTGTTTTCTGATACCAAAAAATCCGATACTCCGATCCGATACAGCCGATACTACCGATATTGCCGATACCAATACTCATAGGAATAGTCCGATACCGATACTGTGAACCTTGGTTGGTATAGCCCTGTGGCATGACAAGTAATGGGGTTTTAATAGCAAGAGTCTTTGATTTGTTGAATATAACTGGGTTTATTTGGTATGCTTGAAACCTGAGTTCACATGTTAACTGAGAAATGGAGTCTTTGATTTGTTGAATATAACTGGGTTCTTAATGAATGTCTAAAACCTGAGATTGGTGTTGGGATTGCTTAATATGTTAAGAGTGCTAAACTGAGTGCTTAACTGAACCATTTCTGAGTTTTAATGTTCATTAAATTTACTTGATTGCTAAATGTAAATTGATATGGTAACATGCAACCATGCCTGAGACTCATATGTATACTTGGGTTTTCTGATGTAGAGTTCTGATACTCACATATTTTTCTTGATTTCAAAAACTAACATGATACTTTTGCTTGATTTCTGTTACCTATGTATATTAGTTGTGCTTTTCCAGAATTGGGAGTTTTATACATTGCATTTGTTTGTGATATCATAGGTTTCTAATGGACTGAGTATTGACAGATATGACCCCAACCTGAGAATGGGTTCCATTTTATAAATCTGAGATTGTATCCTATGTTAACTAGTATATGGGGGTATTATGAACTGCAAATCTGGGAATATGGGTTTAGTCTGGGTTTGAAATTGCTAAATAATTTGAGTTTTCAGTAAGAACTGAATGTTATAACTCAACTGGGTTTAACCTTAGTTGTTTTCTATGCTGTGATATCTGAGATGGTTGGGGGTTGTTGTTGATGTTAATTGGGAATTGAATGTTAAACTGAACTGTCTCTCTATTTCTGTATTTTTTTCCCCAACTGATTTCCTGCACATTTAAACTACTGCAACATTTGAGTCCTCCCTAGATTGTTCTGTCCATTCAAAATTTGATTGAATTTCAGTTGTGTTGCTGACTTATAATGTTATGTTCACCTTGTTTGCAGATTAACCTAAAGGAAATGCTGCTCTGGGTTCTGATATATTTTGGTTAATCTACTCCTGTAAATATGTTTTGGATATGTATATATGGTGTACGAACGTGTTTGTGGTTGGACGTTTGGATGTACTTGTTGGATGTACTTGTTGCATGCTGCTCTGGGTTCAGAGATATTTTGGTTAATTTACTCCTATAAATGTTTAGGATATTTATGGTGTACGAACGTGTTTGTGGTTGGATGTACTTGTTGGATGTTTGGATGTACGAACAACGTATTTTTTAATATAAAAATTGTGTATTATAGTTGTGTGATGCTTGTGATATTATATATTGATTCTGGAATTGGATTCTGTGTAATTATGTGTATTTGGTAATTGGATTTCTGGAATATATTATGTTTATCTTGACGGTTGTAAAACGGCAAAATTTTTTATTCCTTGACGGTTTTTAACTTGACGGTTGCAAAAACGTCAAAAAATAATTCATTTCGTGACGGTTTGCAAACACCAAAAAACAATTTCTTGACGGTTTTTCCCCGTCAAGAAAGACTTTTCTTGACGGTTATTAGCCGTCATCTAGGCCCCCGTCAAGAAAAGTCGACACTTTTCTTGACGGTTTTTTGTTTGTTTTATTGACGGTTTAAAACCGTCAAGATAACGCATGTTTCTTGACGGTTTAAAACCGTCAAGGATACAAACAAAAAACCGTCAAGAAAAGTGTCGACTTTTCTTGACGGGGGCCTAGATGACGGATCCAAAACCGTCAAGAAAAGTCTTTCTTGACGGGGAAAAACCGTCAAGAAAAGCCATTTTTCTTGTAGTGTATTGGTGGGACGCCTAAAATATGTGTATGATCCAAACTAAGTTGTATGATTCTAATAATAGTAACACGAGATCGTGAAGCGATCTATACGAGGCACTTGGATTAAGTGTTGGTTTCGGTTCGAGGACGAACCTGATTTTGAGTAGTATATTATGTAATGCCCCGCTCCGTACGGTGCATTATGATGAGTCGTTGACTCGAAGAGTTGCGTTGACCCGATGAAGTATCGATACGAATCGATGCGAGAGTTACGTTGGCTAAAGGTAAGCTTTGAGTCGGTTGGAATCTTTGAATTGAATCGATACAAAGGATAAGTTCCGTTGAGCAAGTGCTAATGTTGGTTGATCTGGTGTGCAGGCTATGCCTTTATGCTGGATTACGAATCGTGGTATGGGGGCGATAGGCTAAATCAACCGAGTAGTTCAAAGGAATGGCTAAGTCCGGGAGTTAGCTATGTGATCGAGTTATGGAAGCGAGATGCTTCAATCGGCGTATCGACTTGGCGTATCGACTTAAGGTGGGCGGGTTCTTGACTCTCTCTCTCCCTATTCCTTTACGTCTAATAAAATATGTTATGGTATGCGTAAGATGTTATCGAGTTAGCGAGCGTGGCTCGGCGACGAAAGGTCTAAGTATGTGTCGAACACTAAGATAGAACATTGAACAATCGAACAATTGAAGCGACGTGCATCAAGTGTACGAGTCGCGGTAGGGCAATGATGGTAGAACATTGAAAGATGATATTGAGATCTGCATCGTGTGCACGGCTCCGAGAACATTGAACACTAGGCGTAGAACATTGATTACGGTGCTGAGCGTGCCCTCGGGCACTTATGTTACAAAAAGACTAAGTAATTACGAAATTATGCTATGAGAATAACTTATGAATGGTACGCGTTGAATACAAGTACGAGATGTCTAAGCCGTTGGGCGTCGTGCATCAATATGGATGTGTTGGGGAATAATGCCGACGGAGCTCTCCATATGAATGGTGGATTATGTTTATGGCACGGAAAACCGTTTATGGTACGGAAAACCGTTTATGGATCGAGACTATGTTTATGAAACGGAGAATTTGGTTGGAATGTTATGTGTGTTTGCTATGGCGCGTATTGCATGGTCAATGGACTCGGATTGCCCGTGCACGGGTACGGCTTCCCTCGAACGGTTACGCCGGGGAGTCGGGACCGTTCGGCCTAGGAGGAAATTATGTGTGGTATTTATGGTGCACATCATTCGGATGGATTGCGATCGTCCAGTACTGTGATAAGCTATGATATCCGTAAGTTTGGGATCCTTCGGATATTGGGCTAGCAACCCGTATCAAAGTGATCGTAGGCTTACACATATGAGATGCCAAGTCTATTACGGTACGAAATACCGTGACCTTCATATAGATAGGGCCGGTGGGCTGAGATGAGAGCTGGGTACAGGCGCAGGGCCTGTCACCCATTATGCATATGTTTACGTTTATGATTGGTCGGTTGCATGAATCGTATGATTGCTTATGTAAGTTCTAACCATGGTAGGCTATGCAAAGAGGAACGGGATGAGCACGAATCACTATGTTATGTTTCAGATTATGTCTAACTGTATCTACTGCAGGAACACGGTATGGGACATATTTATGATAATGTGCTATGAAACTGATCCTAAGGCTAAATAGAAAGATCACCAATAAGATGCATGTTTCACTAAATGTTTAAGTATTTGGTTTGGGTGCGAGCGGGTCTTGATCAGTGCGAAGCGAGGATGAAAGCACTAATCTCCCACTAGTTTATGTGCAGGCTCAGATTATGATCGGCTTGGGGCGGGGCTTGGCTCGGACGTGCCGAGGCATGGAGTCCTTGGCGTTCAAGAGGAGCTACCGCATAGGCGTTCGGACTTGCGACATGGAGATGTTCGGCCGAAGACTACTTGGTGGCTATAAAGAGGCATAATGTATGGAACAATGTAATCCTTTGTGAGCTAGAGAGACCATGACCGTTGTAGCCAATTGGCATATATGTTGGGCTATTCAGAGCCTTTGTAATCTTCAGTTCATTATGAATAAAAGAGATTCTTGTGTTATTCTTTGTTTCCTTCCGCTCCTTATGTACGAATTTGGGATAATCACAATGTGAACTGTTATCTTGCCTTGCACGAGCGCAACTCCAGACTCGTGCGGCATCATGCCCCAGCGAGAACGATGATTCGGGTGAAATCTAGCGAGGACGAGCGATTTTTCGGATTGGGGCGTGACAGGTTCGGCCCATGTATGTGTGTCCGTGTGTGTCTGTGTGTGTGTGTGTCTGTGTGTCCGTGTGTGTGTGTGTGTGTGTGTGTGTTCGTGTATGTGTGTGTGCGTCCGTGGGAGAGGAGAAGGAGGAGGAGGAAGAGGAGTTAGGTTAGGGTTTACCTGAGGAAGTGGAGGAGTAGCTCGGATTGGGGGAGGAGGAGCTCGAGGAGGAGGAGCTAGACCGGGTGGGTAGGGGTCGCCGAGGTTGGAAGGAGTCGCCGGGGGGGGGGGAAGGGGTCACCGGGGGGAAGAGCTCGAGGGAAATTTCTAATTTTCGAGTGAGGGGGAAAAAGGAAACAGCGTGTCCTAAGTAAAAAAGTTAGCGACGTCAACAGTCCACGTCGCTAAACGTCGCAAATATTTTAATATATGGCGACATATTTTAATAATATGTCGCTGAACGTCGCTATTCAGCGACGTAATCTATCTAATGTCTCTGGACATCGCTATTCAGCGACGTTTTGCGATGTCTATAGAAAGGAGTCGCTATATTACATATCTAGCGACGTAATTTTATTCCGTCTCTAAATTACGTCGCTAATATAGTATATTTTAGTAGTGCTAGACGTGATTGACTATAGGAATGACAGGATCAGACATGACTAGAAAGTAAAATCTAATCACGATATCTAGATAAGATCGAAGAAATCATTAGTTATGATCAAAATTAATTAGCTGCAATTAGATACTAAAACTAAGTCCTCTAGGCATGATCATTAGATTCTAGTAGAACAGAAAGATACGTTTTATTGAAAATCAAAAGATGAGTACAATGCAAGAAGGAAAGAAACTACTAAGAATTATCTCACATAACTACAACTAGGTCTAACTGACCATTATTCTCAATACATCATTTGTCAAACTTCTATTTATAATCATTAAAATTAGTATCTCAAATCAATCACTTCCTCTCTATTGCTAATTTTTTGCTCTCATTTTTCTCCTTGGGACAGTCCCTGATCCTATGCTCGGTCGACCGACAGCTGAAGTATTGTTTCATTCTCTTCCTACATTCTTTCTGTCCATGTTCTGGCCTTATAGTAGGCACAAATAATATGGTTCTACTGCTGGACTAGAGCTGGTGCTTGGGGAATTTTTTGCTGAACTACAACTTGATACTGAAAAGTATTCTACTAACCATGACGGCGCATTGCCGGCCCGGGGTTGTTACCTCCTAAAATATCTCGATCCCTCTTTGGATGAAGGCCTAGATCAACCTCGACCCTTTGTGCAATCGTGAAGGTCTCCGTATAGGTCCTTGTACCATTAGCAATGACATGGATGCAAATATCCTTAGCTAATCCCTGACAGAACCTCCTGGATCGTTCCTCAGGATCTCTCACCATACTCTCGTTAAATTGGCTCAACCGACTAAACTCAGTAGTGTACTCATCAACTGTGCGAATTCCTTGATCGAGAGTCTAAAACTTCCTTTCTATGGTCTCTCTGACTACTGCAGGGAAGAACTTCTCCCTAAAAAACTCTACAAATCTCTCCTAGGTAAGTCCAGGCACTATGAGTTTAGGCTCATTCTGAAACCAAGTCCTGGCTAGGTCATGAAGCTGAAGTCCCGCCGAGCTTCTATATTTAAGTCATTTGAAGCCTAGAAACGCGGAGTAGCCTCTCTCTATGTCCTCAAGACACCCGTCAGCGTAGATGATTCCCTCAGTGCCACAAAAATTCTGGGGAGCAAGCCTTTTGAAGTCAAGGATAGTGCCCTTACAAAGTAAGGTAGGTTGTGGCAAAGGTTGGGGCTGAGGTAGAAAATATGGTTGCGGTTGGTTGGCCATCCTTTCCATAGCTGCTACAGTAGCGAGACAATCATTCACCATACCTCCCTTATGATAGTGGCCTTCTTTTTTTGAGACTCGATCTTGCCTAGGACTAATTCGAAATATTGTGCTCCTTCTAGGGGCATAGATTCAGAAGAATGCTTAGTGGAGGTAGCTCCTTGAATTGGAGGCGGGAAAATGGTCCTGATCACTTCTTGACCTACTAGAGGGGAAGAGGATGCTCCTTCGGAAATTGCTACACTAGAGGTGCAGCCACGTGGCGGTATTTCTTTTGCCATTTTCTAAAATAGAGGGAAAGAAATATAACTGTCTAGTAGTAGATAATAATAATAATGATAGAATAATATCATGCGATTCCATAATCGGTCTTAAAATGTGATAAGCATTCCTATTCCGCAGGCTCCCAACGATACTCTAGTCCTAAGCACCATTAGATGGACCTGCATGGGCCACCATAAAAATGTGTCATGACCCGTGCCCGCATATTGGTATGAGTACGTGGATACGTCCAGCCTACGCCACAGAATCGACAGTAGTTAGTTGTCTAAATCTTGATAGTCATCAAATGATCATAATATCAATTTTAGCTCAATCACATAACTAATAAACGAACCCACATCACACACTCACACGATCACCAATCTACTAATTTTTTTAATATATAGTACATGTCCACTACGGAGACAAATTCGGTAATCATCATCACTGCACATCGACTATATCCATAATCATATAATACATTAAAATCTTGTCTAAATCCTCTAAGTATAGTCTTTGATCCATGTGTTATCTCCATGTCATATGAAATATCAACGGTCTTATTAGGACGAGAGCAAAGTACATCCAAACAACATGTTGTACAATACAAAATAAAGCATGAAAGTAAATACAGATTAATAGAAACTAGATAATGAGACACTGGATGTTGTCATGATCATGAGGCCACAACACGAAAAAAATGAGAATCATAAAAAAACATGATAACACGACAAGCCACAAAATAAACCATAATCAAGGATACGAGACTATCAACTACATGATTTGAAATACGATTTCGATATATGGCCGCCTAAGGTTTAGATTCAGACTGGTCAGGCATGCACATACGTGCAGTGTATGTCAAGCTATGATTTGGAACATAATGGGTTGACCACATATCTACTCAGTATTTTTCCTTTTCTACGGATTCTGAATCAAAATTCAAGCAAGAGGCGGAACTTGAAATCATGTGATGCAAATTAAGATTTATATATAATGATTCAGAATCATAATTCAAGCAAGATTCAAAACTTGAAATAAAGTCATGTGATGCAAAGTCACGAGTGATAATAGGTGTTAGAGATCGTGTCGCAATATGAATTATGACAAATTAAGAAAATAAAGATAGCATTTGTAATGTATGGAGAAACATCTTGTAAGAAGTACTTGCCTCAGACCAAATTTGTTATAGTTGCTCATAGTCCAAAACCTGATAAAAAAGCAAAACCCCATGAATCAAGATCTAAAATTAATCCTTAAGAGTCTTAATATCCCAGAACTTCTATATAATCCAAATGAAATATAAACCCTAATTATGAGAAGCCCCAAAATATTTTATAAATTAATTAAACCTCCAATTTTAATGCTAAACCCGTTTAAAACCTTTTTTTTATTTTCTTTCTTTTCCAATTAAGTCCAAATCAATATGCTCTCAAATACTAGTCTTGAGAATTTTATTTCTAATATTACTAAACCCAAAACATTTAAAACCTAAATAAACCCAAGCCCAAATATTTATTTCCTTTTTATTTTTGCTCCAGCCAATAATCTTGGGCCAGCTTGTTGCTTAATCCACAGATTTTTTTTTCCTTTTCTTTAATGCTTTTTGTCACGACCCGCACCCAGTGTAAGGGCACGAGAAGTGACGAATGCCCAGCCTACGCCGCAGTGTCGGCAGTAGAACGCTGTCCTGAGTCACAGTATCTAACACAGTCTAAAATAAGCTCCGAATGGAGAGTAAATAATAAGTAACTCAATCACAATACTAAGATGGAATAGAAGAATGAATCTCAAGAGAGTCACAGATAAAAAGTCTAGGTGTAAACCACCAGAATAAATCTCAAGTACAACTCATAAAGTCTCAAATAGAAATACAAATAAAGTACTAAATCACAGCTAGACTACGGGCAAGTCCTCAGCGACTGTGGGATCCTTCTGAGGGTCCACGTCGACAGTGTCATCTAAGCCAATGCCATAATAAGTAGGATAGTACTCCTCATCAATACCTGTAAAATTTTTAACATGCCCAGTCAGGACGGAACGAGCACATATCTCTCACAACAGTTCATAGCAGGAATGGACATATAAAGCAAGCTACAGAAAACTATACATGAATCACTCTAAAGGAAATCAACAAGAGAGAGAATATAAACTGAGATATAATATGATAAATAGAGAAATGTAACCTTCTACGTGATTCAAAGCATGAATTGGTTATGTAAACGGTCTGGATTGCACATGGATACAGCTATGGAGTGCACATAGATACCTACTGGGGATAATGATCACATAACAAACTACACTCTCCCTGCCCCCAATCAATACACAAGGATCAATACATGTTATGTTATTGCACATGGATAACAACTACTGTATACATGGAGCTCATATGGTCATGAGTGTACATGAATAACATATGAGTGCACATGGATAAATATGAATTCATGGAGTAGATGATGGCCATGATAAAGTACATGAACATGATATACTCGATGTATCCGAGGGGATAACATCGCATGAAGAGATCCATAGGGTGCTAATCCGTGTGAACATCGTGTCAGCATCAAGTATACTAGTCTATAACAAGAGAACATATCCAAAGAAGTATGAAAAGATCAGAGAATATACTCACCTGGCAAATCGAACTGCTGATGATGAGGTGTAACTAAACTGGGGCAATGTAAACCTATTTAAAGTACACACATGTCACAACCAAGTCCACAACATCAAAAAAAATAGCTACAATGCAAGACTACATGCTTCTAGGTCCATTTTGGTCAAAGTCAACCCTTGGTCAACTCTGGTCAAACCTGGTCAACGCTGGTCAAACTTGGTCAAACATGCGTCAACTAGTCCGTCTACTAATTTCTAGGTCATTTGGAGTTCGTTTGAGTTGAATTGGATCAAGTTTGACCCAAAGTTGACTTTTGTCAATTTGGTCAACTTATCGGCCAATTCGACTAAACTAGGCTCGAAATGACAAACCAAATCTGTCCTAGGACTCCTATAGTTATATACACAACTATAATCTATTCTAAGTGGGTTTCCAAGCATAAAACTAATATACATATAGGTATATACACACACATGTGTATATACAATACAACCAAACCCTATTTCTAACAAAAGATGATGTGTGTGTGTGTACTGGTACTTACTGAAATGCGGTAAATCTGAGATTAAAACAGTAAAACATACCCGTGGTATTACCCAAATAACTATACTATTATATACATATATATAAAGTAAGAAAACTACATATATATATATATATATATATATATATATATATATATATATATATATATATATATATATATATATATTTTATATATATATATATATATATAAAAATATATATATATATATATATATATATATATATATATATATATATATATATATATATATATATTATATATATATATATATATATACATTTATATATATACAAAAGCTCAAATGGAAAGATACACAATGATGCGAGATACTTAAAAAGTCTAAAATCTGAAATAATTTCTCCCTCGACCCATTCGCAATATATATGCATTAGGAATGGGTTTCAACGAAATTATATATATATATATATATATATATATATATATATATATATATATATATATATATATATATATATATATAGTTAAATATATATATATATATATATATATATATATATATATATATATATATATATATATATATATATATATAGTTAAATATATGCATAAAGCTATATAGAAACACATATATTCATAAATGATGGAAAAATTATGAAACAAAGCCAAAGGTTGGTTTCCACGAATCCGAAATCTCATATAAGTCCTGTAAACTCAGATTTTAGAAACTAAGAAGTTGGAAATTAAAATATCACATTTAATTCAAAATCGAAAACTAAAGAAAAACAACCCAATTCACACAACGGCCCAAAATGCAAAATACACCAAACGAACCCACAAAACTCGGCATACACGTTGGTCTCGACCCACGTGATGCGTTTGTATACTCTCGGGTTCAAAATTGTATCCATCTCGTGTCCACAGAACGTGTATCGGAATTTCCCGATACCGGATGGTACGCATGCGTTCTCGCTCGTTTGAGCGCCGCACACGCAACAAAACACCACGTGCTTGTGCACATAGCTAGAGGGGTCCTGGGGTAGGTCTAGGACATGATTACACGATGACACGCCGCCCGAAACGACGCACGCAGCCCCCGCACCCGTGCGGCCTGCTGCGCGCTCGTGAGCCCTCGTGCGTGTGGTTCCGGCCTCGCTGATCCCTCGTCGGGCCATGCCACGACTCGGGGTTCGTCCTACGGGTCATCTAGGTCTAGGTCGACATGTCCCGGGTCCTGGAATGGACCTTCTCTGCGTCGTGTGCGCGCACGAAGTCCATCTCCACGACAAAAATGACAGACTGAATGCACAGTGGCTGAGCGGTGCACGCGCAATTTCTCCGCGCTCGCTCAACGAAAAGTCATAAAATTTTACGAGCATGAGGGCAGAGGTTGCCCCCATGTGCTCACAGATTTTCACGCAAAAATACGCTATGTGCATCGAGCAATCACACGCGGACAACAGGGCACGCACGGCCTCGTGCACGGGATCCGTGCACGTGCGTCCGTTGCCCGAAATGTCGCTGAAACGATGTCAAACCCAAATCCGTCTTCACAAAAGTTTATCAAAATTATATTATCTCAACATCCATGAAGTCGGAAAGGAAAAAACAACAACTTTCTATCCTAAGCGGCATTTCGTCGAACACGTGCCGTAAAGGACCGACACGTGTCCTATACCTCCATCAAACGGAGTTAAAATCTCACCAAATTTTGTGGGCAAGACTAGGGCACCTATATGGATGCAAAAATGAAGAAAAAACCAGATTTGCAATGGTAGATTAGGATTTACCTATTGAGTGTCAAAACTCAATGATCGGGGCTCCTCGGTTGTCGTGTCGGCCGATTTCCTTCCAGCAAAAACCTCCGTCTCCACTCCAGAAATGCTCCAGCAGATCCTCCTCTCCTTGAAGAGTGCAAAGAGTTCTTTTGGGAAGGAACGAACTCCGGATGAAGGAATTTTGAGTTTTGGAGAGATGGATCTCTTAGGGTTTCTTTGTGGAGGCTCAAAATTTTCACAAATGATGAAAAGAGGAGGGGTCTGCTGTGTTGGACGGCCAAGGGGGTCTCCTAGGGTTAGGGTTTGACTTGGGCCAACTCTTTCTCAATTAGAAATGGGCCCAAGTCAAAAAGCTTAAAGGCCTACATGCAAAAAGGCTAAAATAAATCAATTAAAAGCCTTAAAATAATCTAATGCCTAAAATAAATTCTAAAAATAAAAATAACAATTCTAACGCATGGTTAGGCCCCTATACATGTCCACTAAGGTTAAACCAGTTGCTAGCACAATCAAGAGTCAACATATTCAGAGAATCACATAAAGGTCAAAATGGCTAAAATGACTAAAATCATCTAAACCACTCCAAAAATAGAGATTAAAATCTAAATAAATTTTTTTAAAAAACAAAATGTGAATTTAATTACATTATTAGGCTTCTAGTGAAGATTGACTAAGGTCAAACTACTAAGTCACCAGTCTACAATAAATTAAATCACACTGCAATCAATCTAATTAATAAATAGATAAAAATTCAAATAAAAATCATAAAAATTCAAATAAATCACAATTACTAAAATACCCTTGAAATTGAAAAGTGACTGTGACAAATCTACCCTCCTTAAAATAATTTCGTCCTCGAAATTAAGATGATCCTACCCTTCTAGGTTAAAATCCCCAACAATCATGGTCTTAAGAAAACTTATCTAAATCGTGCAGTTGGAAAGATATCATACATGATTATGGCAGGTAATCAGTCTGGGATCTCATCTAGCCACTAAAGTCATACTAGATCAAAAGTAGTCATAAGCTATCAAGCATACAAACATTATGGTAGGGTACAGTAATCATCAAGATAGGATAAGGTATGGGTCAAGAACTTACCTCTACTAGGTCTGGTAGCTAGAACTCTCTCCCGGAGGTAGGCCTCGACTAGGGGCAAGTGTATTAGGACAGTCTCGTATCTTGTGTGCAGCTGACCCACAAAATTGGCACAATCCTAGTCTCTTCCTACAATCCTTCCATACGTACCCAAGCTTCTTACAAAAAGTACAGGTAGGCACCCACTTAACTAGCCTCTGCTGGACAGGAATCTGAACTGGATAGGCTGGTCTAGGCTGAAAGCCTGGGTACTCCTGATGCTCTGGGTATAAACTGCTCCTCGCTCTCTTAGGACTAGGCTCCTCTCTCGAATGCATGTAATTCTACAACAGTTGAAAACTGAGACTCTGCTCTCTCATAAGCTCAGCCTGAAGTCTCTGTACCTCCTGCACATCCTGAAGGAGTCTGTAAATATAAGCTCCATCAGTAATGGCATGGGGTACCACTCCGGGAGGCAAAGGAAGGCCCTCAGTCTCCGGCTGAACTACAGTCCTCTCTTGAAGGATAGGCGATGAAGGAAAATTTTTCGGTGAGGTTACTAACACCTTCTGAGCAATAGAAGGGGAAAGTACAATCTCGGTCTCATCCGGAATTGCAGCTGTACACTGGGGACAAACTCTGGTCATGGGTGCCATTCTGGAAAAGTTAAGAAAATAATAAATTATCAGGTTGTAAGGCAATCTATCATCCTATACAAATACTGGTGAAAAAAAAACAACTGAAATTAACCATAAAGCGTTAATATTCTAAAGATGATCAAAATCGAAAGTTTAAAGCACGACTGTCAATAACAATGAAATCCAAGCACACTATATATATATAAAAAATATATATATATATATATATATATATATATATATATATATATATATATATATATATATATATATATATATATATCTATAAGAAATTTAGTCTCGATATGATCTAAGTTGATCCAATCCAGGATGAATCGAGGTTTGGACAAGATGGAGAACGAGGTCATTGAAGTCTGGGCACGACTATCCAAGACTTAAAATTCATGTCACAATTGAATTAATTCAATTGAATAAGGTTCCAAACATTAGATGATAAGGGAATGACCAAGTCGACTGGTCGCGATCAAGGGTTTAGAATTCAACACTATTGAAGTCCTAAAGAATACTACGAGGATATAGAAATAAGCCACTATCCTCTTTTTGATAAGGAAGCTAAACGTGATACCCTGGGTTGACCTATTAAGTACAGTGCCTTGTCTTTCTGAAATAAGTGAAAGACAAAAGCAAAGAGAGTTCAAAGACGATACTATTGAGTACAATACGTGGTTCATAGACGACGAAAACAATTCAAGAAGAATTGCCAAACTATCGTGGATGAGACTCTAGGGCAAGTTTAACTATGCCTCTATCCACGTAGAGTAATATATGAAAGCGAACCAAGGTGCACTAGGTTGATTAGACCATCATACACCGGTTCTGATTAGACAATATGTTAGTGGGTCGACCCAATAAAATATGTCATGATCAAGCTCGAAAAAAGATAAGCTTGCAAAACTAAGGCTAAATTAGCAACATAAGGTAGTCAAGATATAAGTAAGGGAGGTAATGATGAAGAAGAAAAAAAATAGTCCAAGATTCTTAACTAAGCTGGTCAAGCAATCAAGATAAGATACAAGGATAAGCATTTAAGGAAACAAGAAGAACACCATCACATGTCAGGTCGAAAGAAATGAGTCATGGTTGGATCTCAAATTTAAGTCAGAAAGTAATTTAGTATCATGGTAGGGTTCAAGAGGTGACAACTAATACAAGAATAAAGAAAATCAGGTTGAAGCATGAAATAAATTTAATTAAGAATCCAGTGAAATAATTTAGGGACACAGTTCTAAAGGCGAATACTGTTAAGGAACGATCAAATACAAACGGTTAGAAAGTCACAATAAAAGATCTAGATTTGAGGAAAGGTTGAGTAAGTCAAGATTGAGATACAGTCACATAGTTTGGCAGACGACTAACAACACTGGAGTATATACTACTATCATAGTCATGAGTGATATGGCAATTAGTGTCGAACACTTCTATCTCATTAAGGTTACCTTGGTGGCCTACCATTACATTCTTTTAAAAAGAAATTTCAAAATAACTATCACAATTTATATTCACTCTAAGCCATCCAATCTAATCACGACTAACATTTAAATCCTTTTCATAAATCTTATAGTAACTTTTATCACATTACTACTAACCTTTCCAAAATTTAACATTTCAATCCAACTTTAAACTCCAGAGTTAATGAATCATGAATCCATAAAATTCTATATCACTTCATAACTTTAAAAACTCCCAACTTGTCTTAAATAATTCTCAAAATAGACACTTAGCTTATAACAAAAATCTAGTATTTACAGCTCAGTATTTTAACGCACTTATCAACCACAATTCCTCTTTCTAAGTCATTAAAACATAATCACAACTTCTTAAACCAAAATCTAAATAGATTTTTAAATCTTCAATCAATTGACACGATTCCAAATTTGAGATTTTTTTTCTTCCAAAAAAGAAAAATCGTTTTTATATCTTTCCAATCTTTTAAACCGAAATTTTAATATCATTGCTTCCACTTAAATTTGAAATTCAATAAACATATACATCGCAACTTGTACGACTCAATTTAATAGTTCATACTGCCACCCCTTTTTTTCATTATCAACTCACTCTATATACGTTCAAAGATGTATAATCATAATCCATTAATTCATGAATCACATCAATTCCTGAAATCGATTTATATAGATTCTAACTATTTTCCTCCAATATCATAATATAATTTTATAATCCTCTGGTGATTACTACTTAGAATCTTCAAGATAAATTTCTTTGGTAATATCCCAACTTACAAACTACTAATCACTAAATCATCCATTTAGAAAAATGCCCTTATAACTTAGTCAAAGTCTCCGTGTATTCCAATTCCTTAATGTAATCCTTCTAGCCATGGGTTTGACCAATGAGTATATAGAAGTGTAGCCATCTTCCTAACCTTTATTAAGTACAAGAAAGTAAGGGTATTGGTGAAAAGAGTTCAATAAGATGCAAGAATCAAGGGAGGAAGGTGGATTAAAATAAGAGAAAAGGAATTTAAATCGAAGCTCACAATGAGATTCTCAAGGGTCGTCCCAGGAACCTCTCAGGAAATTCTAAAAGTGATTGAGTATCCTCTCATTCTAACACCTTACTTCCTATACTCTATAGTAGGCTCGTAGTAATACAATTAAAATGCCGTACTACCACGACATCGCACTAATGCGAATCTGGTCCTACATGGACCGAAGAGATAAAATCGTGTCTCCATAACTATCTTGAAATGGATCAAACAAGGAATCAATTACTGAAAAAGAAGCAAAATCATCAAGAAAGGACAGTTATTTTTAAAAGGAGACAATTAACAGCAAGAATTGATAAGAATTTTCCTAATGTGATTGAGTGCCTTAACTTATATCTTATATTCTACTGCAGGATGTAATGATACTCTAGTTCGAGTACCACTACGAATCATACTAGTTGTGATTGGGGACCTGTATGGGCCACCACTAAAAACGTGTCACGACCCGCACCCAGTGTAAGGGTACGAGAAGTGACGAACGCCCAGCCTACGCCGCAGTATCGGCGGTAGAACACTGTCCTGAGTCATAGTATCTAACACAGTCTAAAATAAGCTCCGAATGGAGAGTAAATAATAAGTAACTCAATCACAATACTAAGATGGAATAGAAGAATAAATTTCAAGAGAGTCACAGATAAAAAGTCTAGGTGTAAACCACCAGAATAAATCTCAAGTACAACTCATAAAGTCTCAAATAGAAATACAAATAAAGTACTAATCACAGCTAGACTACGGGCAAGTCCTCACCGACTGTAGGATCCTCCTGAGGGTCTACGTCGCCAGTGTCATCTAAGCCAATGCCATAATAAGTAGGACAGTACTCCTCATCAATACCTGTAAAATTTTCAACATGCCCAGTCAGTACGGAACGAGCACATATCTCTCACAACAGTTCATAGCAGGAATGGACATATAAAGCAAGCTATAGAAAACTATACATGAATCGCTGTAAAGGAAATCAACAAGAGAGAATATAAACTGAGATATAATATGATAAATAGAGAAATGTTACCTTCTACGTGATTCAGAGCATGAATTGGTTATGTAAACGGTCTGGGTTGCACATGGATATAGCTATAGAGTGCACATGGATACCTACTGGAAATAATAATCACATAACCAACTACACTCTTCCTACCCCCAATCAATACACAAGGATCAATACATGTTATGTTATTGCACATGGATAATAACTACTGTATACATGGAGCTCATATGGTCATGAGTGTACATGAATAACATATGAGTGCACATGGATAAATATGAATACATGGAGTACATGATGGCCATGATAAAGTACATAAACATAATATACTCGATGTATCCGAGGAGATAACATCGCATGAAGAGATCCATAGGGTACTAATCCATGTGAACATCGTGTCAGCATCAAGTATACTAGTCTATAACAAGAGAACATATCCAAAAAAGTATGAAAAGACCAGAGAATGTACTCGCCTGGCAAATCGAACTGCTGATGATGAGGTGTAACTAAACTGGGGCAATGTAAACCTACTTAAAGTGCACACATGTCACAACCAAGTCCACAATATCAAAAGAAATAGCTACAATGCAAGACTACATGCTTCTAGGTCCATTTTGGTCAAAGTCAACCCTCGGTCAACTCTGGTCAAACCTAGTCAACGCTGGTCAAACTTGGTCAAACCTGGGTCAACTAGTCAGTCTACTAATTTCTAGGCCATACACAAAATTTTAGGTCATTTGGAGTTCGTTTGAGTTGAATTGGATCAAGTTTGACCCAAAGTTGACTTTTGTCAATTTGGTCAACTTGTTGGCCAATTCGACTAAACTAGGCTCGAAATGACAAATCAAATTTGTCCTAGGACTCCTATAGTTATATACACAACTATAATCTATTCCAAGTGGGTTTCCAAGCATAAAACCTATATACATATAGGTATATACACACACATGTGTATATACAATACAACCAAACCCTATTTCTAACAAAAGATGATGTGTGTGTGTGTGTGTACTGGTGCTTACTGAAATGGGGTAAATCTGAGATTAAAACAGTAAAACATACCAGTGGTATTACCCAAATTACTATACTATTATATACATATATATAAAGTAAGAAAACTACATATATATATATACATTTATATATATACAAAAGCTCAAATGAAAAGATATGCAATGATGCGAGATACTTAAAAAGTCTAAAATCTGAAATAATTTCTCCCTCGACCCATTCGCAATATATATGCATTAGGAATGGGTTTCAACGGAATTATATATATATATATATATATATATATATATATATATATATATATATATATATATATATATATATATATATATATCTGTGTGTGTGTGTGTTGTGTCACGACCCGCACCCGCTTTTTCGGATACGAGACGTGTCCAAGCCAGCCTACGCCGCAGAGTTGGCGGTAGAACGCTGTCAAGCCCGCAAGAAATAAATGCTCAAAACACAATATTTGCTGCTCATTCACATTTCTACATTTATTACAACATTTATAATTAAAGAAAATACAAGATTTTACAATTAATAAAATTGATACAATAGCTTTCTATTTCTAGGTTGTCCTCAGCATATCCAAGCCTTCCCCAGTGTTAAGAGTGATCGCGGCTAAACCTGAGAAATGTTGGTTTCCAGTCTGGAATGGAACAAGTACACAAACCGACGGCAAGGCAAAACACAATAGAATTAACAAGACATGAAAATAGCATATGAGAAACAAAAACTGGGAGATAACTGATGACATAGCACGATAGAGAAGTAAAGGAAAAATAAAAGACATCTACCTAGGTGGTGTAAAATATCTGTTTCGACATATGAACGGCTAGGGGTAAATCCGGCACACTGCACGTGTTGTGTGCAGCGGCTATTATTCAAGAATAGACTCATGGGATAGTTCTGGGTAGTTCACATATTTACTTAGATATTTCTCCTTCCGACTACTCCGTGTGACGAGCGGGTCAACAAGCAACAAGATATATGTATAAACATAAAATGAAAAGACTACTATGAATCGGAAAGCAATCAGAAAGTGCACTTGCCTGAGGTCCTTAGCTGGAGAAACCAATACTATACCATACACACAATGAGCCACAATCAGTCAACACATGCAGAAGTCTCCAGATGCTGAAATAAACAGTACCAACGTTCTCAGAATAGTAAAATTAGCTAGGATTACCTGTCCTTAAGTCCAATTCTGGACACAGGGGCAAAACGGTAATTTTGGGCAAAAACGATATCCGCCGTTGGACCCGCTTTGCACCGAAAAGTGTGCCAGAGTCAATGGTCTCTAAAATTGTCAAACTACATGTTTACGGATCAGGTTTTCCGATACGAACCCAACGGTATGTCCAATTTTGTATTCCGAGGGGCCGTGCACAAAATCGCCCATTGAGTGGGACCGTGGGGCCCGCAAAACGATGATTTTATCAACTATCTCAGAACTAGACCAAACTTGGCATACAGGACCAAAAAAATGATACGGTCCTGTTGGCGCAAGTTTCATCTCGATCTGACGAGCGTGCATAAAGTAATTGTGAAATTTGCAAAGTGCACGATACGGTGAATTTCGAAGGATACGCATCAAATTCGTCACGCACACGCGACCAATTTGAATTCTGTAAAAGTCCACACGACCACGAAGCCGTTACGCAGCTTTTGATACTTTCGGTTCGCGACCACGTCGCCCGGATTGGCGGGACGCACGTCGTATCGGACAATTTTCCTATTTTTAAAATAGGTTTTTCGTCAACTTCATCATAATTTTAAACAGAAAACAACTTACAAGAATTAAATCTAAAAACAGGGTTTTTATCTTGGTTAGGTTGTCTAGAAGTCTGTTCAGGCGGTTTTCCAAAATTCGTGATGTTCTGGTCGTAAATCGACAGTGAATATTAGGGGTTTGGGCAGTTTCTATACCCAGGAAATCGAGATTTTCCTCGATTTTGGAACTCAATTCTCGTCGTGCACAGTGTGAGTTAAAAGAATCTATATGAAGGGGTTTACAGCCCTATGGGTTGTTAACGTACCTGAAGTCGCGGATCGACAAACGATTAACCACGCGTTGCGAAAATGCGTCGCGAAGTCGGCCTTCCCCTCGCCGTTCGCTGCTACTGCTAAGCGCCTGTGTGCGCGGTCCGTGCGCGCGCGTCCCCCTGCCGTCGGCCGGCGGTGGCTGCAGCGCCGCGCGGTGGTCGACAAGGTCGCCTGGGGTCGACGGCCAGGGTCGAGGGTCGTTGGTTAGGGTCGGGATTAGGGTTTTGTTCTGCTTTCGATCGCTCTCTCTCTATTAAATAGTGTGCGCGAAAGGGGGTTTAAATCTGCTCGGTTTGCACAGTCGGGTTCAGCTGAGCCCGAGCTTACTGCATATTTGTACATAAGTATTTATATATATATATATATATATATATATATATATATATATATATATATATATATATATATATACACATTTTCATATACATATAATATATTATATATACATAAATATATTTTATATACACATACACATACACTTATGTATATATTTATATACACGTATACGTACACACATATATCACATATATATATACATATATATTATATACATATTCATATATATTATCTATATACACACAAAAATACCTATATATATATATATATATATATATATATATATATATATATATATATATATATATATATTTTATTTTTTATAATATATATATATATATATATATATATATATATATATATATATATATATATATATATATTATAAAAAATAAAATATATATATATATATATATATATATATATATATATATATATATATATATATATATATATATATATATACACGTACACACATTTGTAATATATATTTATATACATATATATACACATACACACATTTATAATATATATATATATATATATATATATATATATATATATATATATATATATATATATATATATATATATATATATATACACGTACACACATTTATACACGTACACAAAAAAATATATATATATATACACGTACACACATTTATAATATATATTTATATACATATATATATACACATACTTAATATATTTATTTATATATTTTATTCACATGTATGTATACAGACATATATGTGTATATATATATATATATATATTTTTTTTTTTTAGTACACACATATCTCTATATACATATATATATATATATATATATATATATATATATATATATATATATATATATATATATATATATATATATATATACACGTACACACATATCTCTATATACATTTATATAGACATATACTCATATATATATATATATATATATATATATATATATATATATATATATATATATATATATATATATATATATATATCTATATTTATATACAAACACATACACACATATATTATTCTTTTGATAAAGAATAAATTAATAATAACTAATAATAATAAATAGTCTATATTTAATAACCATAATAAAATAATAACAAAATTCAATAAGCCAATAATTAATTATTTATAAAATCAAAAATCATCATTTAAATAAAATAAATAATAATAAAATATTTTAAAAAAATTTCGGGAAGGGGAGCTACAAATCTACCCACCTTAAAAATAATTTCGTCCTCGAAATTCTAACTCATCTATATGCCTAAAATTTAAACATAAAAAAATCCACTATTACTACAATATCCTCAAATTTTAATTTCTCAAAAATGTTTATGGCTTTTCCTAGTCATTTGGTATTTACAAAATCTCGAGGACTTCTACCCACCTTAGGTCACACTACTCCTCAAACTAAAATCTCATAATCTTCTAACTAGTTGCTAACAATCATACCAACAAATATCTAGGCATCTGGTATCTATAACAATAATTTATTCAATAATCAAGCAATATTACAATAACTTAAGAATTTTTGATGAATTCTAGACAGCACGATTATTCGTCACCCCGAAATAGGAAGGGACGAGAATCAAGAGTACAGGAAGGCAAGGGAGAATAATCGAGAATGATTTCAAATAGTTCAGTTCTATAGTCCAAATATGGTGGTATGCATGGGTGAGTGTTACTGGATCTTAATGGGTTCCTTAATTGGACATCAATCGTTGGTTGTATAAACCTTGGATTTCAATCCATATTGACTGAACAAGATCCCAAAATAAAGTTATGTCTACTAGGCTAGGGTACCCTAGAATAGGTTTCTACCCAAGGGGTTGAGCTAGTTGCTAGTCAAGTTGGTTAGCTAGGTCCCTAAAGCTCAATATGTGTGTCACGCCCCAAAACCAGAATACTGGAGAGCGGGGGCAGACATAGCCAGCTACGTATATGAAATGGAATCTATTTCGCTATACGGTCACGGCTGTCTAGATACATGAGGGTTTATCTACAAGCCAACAGTTTCTTAAGGTCATGAACAAGCCTAGTGTCTCAATCACAAGCAAGTAAGTAAAAGTCACAAGATGTATGATCATTAAATATACAATAGAAAGGCGTCCCAAACATTACATATTCAGTTGATCATGAAGCTAGTCGTTACAAAATGTCAGGACTAGCAAAAGTTTAGTCGTACATGATCAACCCTAGGATCTGTTAATCATGTTACAGCCCGTAGGCAGACAGTAAGTAAGTACAATCGAGCTAAACAGGTGCTTGTCGGCTAAACGCCTCAAAAGAATATTTTTACAATAGAGCGGGAGAGACAAAAATAACCCACTCGTTGCCAGGGTTCCGTCTAGTGTTCACCATCTGGCTGGAAGGTCGGTAGATCCTCTGGAGCTGCTCCAAAATCTGGCCACACAAAACCAGCTGGGTCAGACCCCAAAAAGAACAAGTGCCACAAAGGAGGCTTCACTTAAGAACTAAAACCAGCAATCAGCACAAGATATAAATAAAAGTAAGAACTGGAAATAAAGAAAATATACCAGGATGATATACGACGAGATAACCATGGAACAATTCAGATAACCAGGTTACAACCCGTAAACCAAACAAGGACCGGGGTTGTAACCCTTCGTCTGAACAGAACTTGGAATTCTCACCATTTATCGGAAAAATAAATACAAACATTCTGGTCATTCAATAATCTGGAACAGGATCAGGGCAAGACTAGACTGGTTAGACTCCGTCCAATCACTTCACGGCCAAGCAAGAATTACGGCTTGATACTTTAACTAACTAGGGTTGTCACAAGCCTAATTACTAACAAGATGCAGTGAGATTATTCCACAGCCACAAGCCCTGCAGACCATCCAGGTTACCCGGGTTAAAAGATTAGAGTTGAGTTCAGGTGGGTACACCGTCCAGGAAACGAATGTACCCTTAGGTAGCTTGAAGGGTGCAACACATGACAGTGTGCTGGAAATGTGCCCTACTCGACGGCAGGCTACAGATCCTAAGACGTGCCCAGGTAAGGGGATTGCCTGTAGCTGGGAAATCTCGTCATGACTAATGTATTAATCTAGTTATTAACCTTAGTCCATTTCAATGGGTACTCCTGACCGTGGTACTCAGGAGTCCCTGTCCTAGACATGATGTAAGACAGGACTGGTTTATTTATACAAACACAATCGCCCACGGTGTCCAGATTAATTATACAGGTCATGTCATGTCAGGTAGCCGTCGTAATAGCTATTCGAGATAATCATGTCAGGTTATCATGCTAAGTGTACTTGTCAGGAGTGCGCCACGACGGCCACTATCAGGTCATGTCAGGTTATTATGTCAGGAGTACACCACTACGGGTCACTATCGTGTCAGGCTCAGTGCAAAAGTCATACGCTCAGTACAAAAAGTCATACGCTCAGTGCAAGCTACGCTCAGGCCAGGCTACGCTCCGGTCAAGCTACACTCAGGTCAAGCTACGCTCAGGCCAGGCTACGCTCAGGCCAGCGTATGCAAGACATACGCCTTCAAAGGGCAGCGTATGTACTCCATACGACTCCTTGTCAAGCAAGCGAGCGTATGCGAGTCATACGTCTCCAAAAGGCAGCGTATCGGGTCCATACGACTCCTTGTCAAGCAAACGAGCGTATGCAAGACATACGCTCCCAAAAGGCAGCGTATGGGGTCCATACGACTCCTTGTCAAGCAAGCGAGCTTATGCAAGACATACGCTCCTAAAAGGCAGCGTATGGGGTCCATACGACTCCTTGTCAAGCAAGCGAGCGTATGCAAAACATACGCTCCCAAAAGGCAGCGTATGGGGTCCATACGACTCCTTGTCAAGCAAGCGAGCGTATGCAAGACATACGCTCCCAAAAGGAAGCGTATGGGATTCAGACTGCGCTACGCTAAAGAGCGCGCACAGCTCAGTGATGCAAGCTAAAAAGCCCGTGCACTGCTCACTGTCTTCTCCAAATCAGCAGGAACTCCATGATTGAACCCAAAGCTTCAAAAATCCATAACTTGGTCCAAACAAGTCCAAATCCGACTTTACAAAGTTCTATCTTGGGTGAAATTCAATTCTCTCCAACATAAGAACATCAAAACCCATAAAAATACAACTTAAAGAGATCAAAACCATACAAAACCGAAAATAGAAGAAACTTAGATCTAGAACAATGGAGACTCCAAATCACAAAATGTCAAGTTCTAATGTTGATCACCATGGCCTAATCTAGCTAATGGACAAATAAAAAGTGGTTCTCAAGTGGTGGCAAGGTGCACTTGCCTAGACCTCTCTCTCCCTCTCTTTGGTAGGTAAGGAAGTAATGGGGAAGAAGAAGATGAGTAATGAAGAGAGAGAAAGAAGAAATGGCAATAAATATCAAAGGTGGTGGTAGGTAGGGGGTTCACCTTAGGTTCATCATGAACCCAATCAAAACCAAGCCAAGCCGAACCAACCAACCCGAACCAGGAATAAACCAAGCCAAGCCATGAAGAAAACTAAACAAGGAATCATGCAATACAAGAATAAAATACGTACACGTATTCCAAGAATACGTAATACGAACCACAGACATTACAACTCTACCCACCTTAAAAGAATTCCGTCCTCGGAATTTAATCAAGAGGCTAGAGGAGCAATGACAAGCTACATTAATCACATGCAAGCTATAACTAGACAGACAATCACTCATTCAAGCAAGGAATCGAAGGCATGAGGCATAAGAAGGACATTATACCTCATGAGTCAAACAAGTCGGGATATCGCGATCGGATATTATTCTCACGCTCCCACGTCGACTCCCCCAAAGAGTGATGACCCCAAGCAACTCGGACTAACATGATAGTCTTGTTCTTGAGGATCTTCTTTCTTCGGTCCAATATATATATATATATATATATATATATATATATATATATATATATATATATAAAATATATATATATATATATAAAATATATATATATATATATATATATATATATATAAATATATATATATATATATATATATATATATATATATATATATATATATATATATATATATATATATATATATATATATTTATATACAAATACATACACACATATATTATTCTTTTGATAAAGAATAAATTAATAATAACTAATAATAATAAATAGTCTATATTTAATAACCACAATAAAATAATAACGAAATTCTATAAGCCAATAATTAATTATTTATAAAATCTAAAATCATCATATAAATAAAATAAATAATAATAAAAAATTTTAAAAAATTTTCGGGAAGGGGAGCTACAATATATATATATATATATATATATATATATATATATATATATATATATATATATATATAGTTAAATATATGCATAAAGCTATATAGAAACACATATATTCATAAATGATGGAAAAATTATGAAACAAAGCCAAAGGTTGGTTTCCATGAATTCGCAATCTCATATAAGTCCTGTAAACTCAGATTTTAGAAACTAAGAAGTTGGAAATCAAAATATCACATTTAATTCAAAATCGAAAACTAAAGAAAAATAACCCAATTCACACAACGGCCCAAAATGCAAAATACACCAAACGAACCTGCAAAACTCAGCATACACATTGGTCTCGACCTACGTGATGCATTCATATACTCTCGGGTTCAAAATCGTGTCCGTGTCATGTCCACAAAATGCGTATCGGAATTTCCCGATACCGCATGGTACGCGTGCGTTCTCGCTCGTTTGAGCGCCGCATATGCAACAAAATACCACGTGCTTGTGCACATAGCTGGAGGGGGTCCTGGGGTATGTGTAGGACACGATGACATGGTGACACGCCGCTCGAAATGACGCACGCAGCCCTCGCACCCGTGCGGCCTGCTGTGCGCGCGAGCACGCCTGTGCTCCCTCGTGCGCGTGGTTCCGGCCTCGCTACTCCCTCGTCGGGCCATGCCACGACTCAGGGTTCGTCCTACGGGTCGTCTAGGTCTAGGTCAACATGTCTCGGGTCCTGGAATGGTCCTTTGCTGCGTCGTGTGCGCGCACGAAGTCCGTCTCTACGACAAAAATGACAGGCTGAATGCACAGTGGCTGAACGGTGCACGCACGATTTCTCCGCGCTCGCTCAACAAAAAGTCATAAAATTTTACGAGCATGACGGCAGAGGTTGCTCCCACATGCTTACAAATTTTTATACAAAAATATGCTCTGTGCATCGAGCAATCACACGCGGACAGCAGGGCACGCACGGCCTCGTGCACGGGATCCGTGCACGTGCGTCCGTTGCCTGAAACGCCACTGAAACGATGTCAAACCCAAATCCGTCTTCTCGAAAGTTTATCAAAATCATATTATCTAAACAGCCATGAAGTCGGAAACGAAAAAACAACTTTCTATCCTAAGTGGCATTTCGTCGAACACGTGCCGTAAAGGACCGACACGTGTCCGATACCTCCATCAAACGGAGTCGAAATCTCACCAAATTTCGTGGGCAAGACTAGGGCACCTATATGGATGCAAAAATGAAGGAAAAACTTGATTTTCAATGGTAGATTAGGATTTACCTATTGAGTGTCAAAACTCAATGATCGGTGCTCCTCGGTTGTCGTGTCAGCCGATTTCCTTCCAGCGAAAACCTCCGTATCTACTCCAGAAATTCTCCAGCAGATCCTCCTCTCCTTGACGAGTGCAACAGAGTTCATTTGGAAAGAAACAGACTCCGGATGAAGGAATTTTGAGTTTTTGAGAGATGGATCTCTTAGGGTTTCTTTGTGGAGGCTCAAAATTTTCACAAATGATGAAAAGAGGAGGGGTGTGTAGGAGCGTAAAAAGTGCTTCAGAGAAAGAGTCAAAGAGATGAATCATTTCATTCATAAGTGATTGGTTTTACGCCAAACAGAGCGGTTAATCTCTTTACGTCCAAGACAAGGCTGATCACTTTACGCTCGAATCTACACCCATGGTTTTACGCCAAGGACGGATCAACCACTCTTACGCTGGACAAAACTGTCAAATCTCGCATTTAATGCAAACTCTGACATGGAGATCTTAATGATGGCATTGTTTGCCATTGATTGTAAAAGAACAGAACAATTATCGGAGGACTGAACTTAGACTCACAATACAAACTCGCTCGTACAAAGAAAGCCTAGGAACGAAAACCTAGGTACAGCAGACTAAGTACGATTGTTTATTTTTGATTCTGGGGAGTGACGATAGAGGCTCGGAAAAGCGACGGCCGCTCTGCCTTACTCCTTGGACGATCAGTATGCAGCCTTGGCTCGGGAAAGATCTGCTCGACGTTGATGAAGAAATGCTCTACTTGCTCTCCTCGGATTGCTCTCCTGACTTCTCTCTCTCTGTGATTATCAAGAAAAAAGAGGGGAGCTCTCTCTGTGTAAATCTCTCTTCTTATTTTTTTATTTTTTATTGCCGACCCTTTTTTTTACAAGGGAATGATGCTGGCTATTTATAAGAGTGGGGGTGATCATTAAGGTTTGCTAATGATTATCTGTTTGGAATGTCGGCGCTCCTTCATTCTATCTGAACCCTTGATCCTGATTATAGTGAATCTCGGCCATTAATGCGGATAGCATCGTATCTCATGAGCAATTAATGCTAGCTACTTTAAATCCTCGTGATTGATTATGCCAATGTCTGATTGCTCGCCACGTGTCCCATTAGCTTGATGATAAATGATATGCCCTGATCTCAGTAATTATGACGATAATGTCAAATATATTTGTTGAGATTCGGTTAAATCTCTTATTGATCCCATGCCACGTGTCTTAATTGTAAGTCCTGTCAGAGCCGTATAGGATTGACGATCCTCGAACCGCAGAGAGATACTTTTTGTAAGCCGCATAGGACGATGCTTCATCGAGCCGCATATGTGTTATCTTTGTGAGCCGCATGAGCTGGCGTTGTATTGGGCTGCAGGGAATGTGTTCCCAGGGAGCCGCATGAGCTAGCGTTGTATCGAACCGCATGGAACGGGTTCTCAAGGAGCCGTATATGACTGATTGCCACGTGGCAATCTGGGACTTCTGACGGATTTGGTCAGAGATTTTCTTCTTTTCTCGAGGAGTCAGTCATTATGGAAAGGCCATTATGAAACTTTATGTTAGGGCCGCCACAGTGAATCGTGCTGGAGCAATAAATGAGGCCACTACTCAAACGACCAGCTGTAGGGAAGGATCACACATGGCGTCCATCGAGCCGCATATGCCTTGCTGAACCGCATACGCTCCCGAACCGCATGCGATTGAGAGTCTTCTTTGAACCGCATAGGTTTCTCTGTATTGGCCGCATGAACTCGTTTATTCTTGGCCGCATAAGCTCGCCTCAAAACTTTGGTAGACAGCGCCACTTTTAAGATTTTCTTTATTCCCGAAGTACTGTTTTTCGTGTCAGTCATTATGACAACTTTATGTCAGGTCTGTCACTTGTCAGGTCTGTCAGCCGTCAAAGCATTAAATGCGTCCACACGTTGGGCACAGCTATTTTTGAAGACCACGTAGCCTCTCTCTCTGGGCCGCATGGAGTTTACTCAAGCTGCCTATGTGCGTTGAGCCGCATGAAGCTTCCTGGGTTCTGTGCCGCATAAAGAATGTCTCATGACCGAGCCGCATAAAGGACGTCTCATGACCGAGTCGCATGAAGAATGTCTCATGATCGAGCCGCATGAAGGACGTCTCATGACCGAGCCGCATGAGGAATGTCTCATGACCGAGCTGCATGAAGGACGTCTCATGACCGAGCCGCATGAGAAATATCTCATGACTCGTATGAGAAATGTCTCGATCTGCCCGTGCACTCGCTTTATGGGCCCGGGTATCCCGAACACACGAGTGCGTAGGTATCATGTTTGCTCCCTGATGTGGAGGCTAATAGAAACACTTGCCCTCGATCTTTGTTGGGAGACACTTGAGAACCACTCTGTCCGTTTGCCGCCGGGGGCTGGACACAGGCGGCTCTGTACAACTTTCCATCAGAGGCCCGCTTAGCGGGACGCTCTTGATGGTCAGAGGTTGGGACAGCTGACTGAGCCCGATGAGCCCGTGCTGCCCTAGACTTCTTCTACTTAGCACCCGAAGGTGCGTAATAGGAAGAGTCCAAGTTTGGAAGGAGGGAAGAGAAGTTGGTGCCCTTTTCAAAGGAGGTAAGGGGGCTCTATTTATAGAATGGAGTAAGCCCTTTCTTCTTCTCCTTTCTGATGTGGGACTAAAAGCAATATTTTTCATGCTTCTACAGGACCCCCTTCAAAGTTTCCAAATTGCAAATTTGGAACACTTTGAATAAGAAGCATGGAAAGTATATTTGTTTAGGTGTGGCAATCCAATCAAAGGTAGCATGGACGTGATAGGTTTAGGTACTTCCACTGGGGATTTTATGTGGACTTATCATCCTTGGCGTACCTTGGTTTTAGGTACGGATAATAAGTTGAGAGAGGGAACCATCATATTTACTCAGAGGTGGTATGGATGTGGTAAATATAAGGTTGATGGTAGAGCGTTCCTACTCAGAGGTGATATGGACATGGTAGGAGCGAACTCGAATGAGGATACATAGAACAACTCAGAGGTGCTATCAACATGGAAGTTCTATGTATTGGGTGAAAGAATGCTATAGAACAGCTGGGCTCCGAAAGCATGTGATGATGAGGAAAGATGTGGATGTACTAAGGGACCTAGTACGGCATTTGTGGTCAACAAAGGACATTTGTGGGCCTATTATCCTTGGCATACCTTGGTTTTAGGTACGGATAATAAGTTTGATAGGGATACCTAGGACAACTCCGCGGTAAGGCGGATATGGAGGTTCTTGGTATCGGGCGAAAGAATACCATGGAGCAGTGAACAGTTTTCTGTTTTCTTTCACTATTTTTCTTTTCTTTTTGTCAAGGGATGTGATCCCAGATGATGTAGTACTTTGAATTTTGAATAAATGAGCATGTTTCAACTCATCTTCTCTTTCTTGTACTTGTGGTGTTTGTGGAATTGGACCTGCTGGGGGATTATTTGTGGACCTGTTATCCTGGGCGTACCTTGGTTTTAGGTACGGATAACAAGTTTGGTCAGGATATCTGGAACAGCCATGGCAAAGTGGTCATGGGTGCTCTCGGTATTGGGAAAAAGAATGCCGTAGAGCAGCTGGGCTCCCGGGGCATGGTGAGATGGTGGATTTATGCTAAGAAGCTTAGCAAGGGATATTTGTGGACCTATTATCCTTGGCGTACCCTGGTTCAGGATACGGATAATAGGATGAAAGAAAACCAACATATTTGCTCAGAGGTTATGATGACATGGCAAACATGAAGGTTTTATCGTGAAATCTTCCTGCTCAGCCGTAATGAGAACATGGCAGGAGAGACTTTACGGAAGCTATTTGTGGACAACAGAGGACATTTGTGGTCAACAGAGGACATTTGTGGTCAACAGAGGACATTTGTGGTCAACAGGGGACATTTGTGGACCTATTATCCTTGTCGTACTCCGATTGTGGGTACAGATAATAGGTTAAAAGAGGACCGACATACTTGCTCAGAGATAATGTGGACATGGCAAATATGACGATTTCTTCGACGGAGTCTTCCCACTCAGAGGTAATGAGGAAATGGCAGGAGTGGGCTCAATGAAGATTGGGTACATAGAACGACTCAGAGGTAGGAGAACGTGGAAGTTCTATGCGAGGGGCGGTTTGTTTTTGGTGGAAGTGAAGACGACTTAGAGGTAATGAGGACATGGTCGTTTCGAAAATTGGTGGATCGACTACCCTTTTTGTGCACTGGGAGTGCGGGTAGTGAATCCTGAGGGAGGATCTCTGCCAGGAAGAAAGTTCAGAGGTATAATCATACTTGACTTACTATTTGAAAGAGTGATCGGAATGTAAGTTCAGAGGCACCAGCTGGTACATAACTTGGTAATTTGGACTATTGAGGGAGTGAGAGTTCAGCGGCACCAGCGGGTGCATGGCTCGATAATCTAAAATAGGGTGGATGAGAGTTCAGTAGTACTAAAGGGGTACATGACTCGATAATCTGAAGAATGATGGATGAGAGTTCAGTGGTACTAAAGGAGTACATGACTCGATAATCTGGAGAATGATGGATGTGAGTTCAGCGGTACCGGGGGGTACATAACTCACCAATCTGGGAAATTTGGAGGCAGAATGTGAGTTCAGTGGCACCGGGGGGTACATAACTCAATCATCGGGGACCTTTTTTTTTTTTTTGAGGATGTCGTTTCGGACGTAATACTTCATCAGGAAGTTGCCGTTGATGGGCAACATGAGCAAATCTCAGTGTGAGCAGCCACATACTTAGCCAGCTCTGACTCTTCTTCGGCCACCCCCTGTGTAACTGCAGATTGAGAGGATGACTTGGGTAGCTTGATCATCAGGGGCTCAACTGGCAGAGCAGATCGTGGAGTTGTTGGTAAACTAGCAACCCCCAGTTTGGTACTTGATGTGAGGCGAGGGGTTGCTGGTTCGCTAGAAGTGTCAGACCTCGCATCGGGGTGAAGAACCTTCTTGGGAAGGCGTATTGTGAGCGGTCTGTCGGAGGGATTGGGCTTCTCCGTTTAGAGCTGACCGACTCTCGGTAGTCTGATGGTAAGTGGCCCTGTTATGGGTCTCGGCTCTTGGCCGGACCTTGGCAGCCGGATTCTCATTTGTTCTTCTTGTGCGGAGAGACTGATTGCGTCCTTACGCAGAGTGGCCGTAAGGGGTACAAAATTGCTCGGTTTGCGAGCCTGAAGGTGGATCGTTAGAGGTTCTTCTGATCCTGTAGCCGTCTTGTTGTGAGCTTGCACATCTTCTTCGACCAGATGCTTCTTTGATTTTTCGTACAGACAGGAGTCTGAGTAATAAGATTCGACCCCCTTGAAGGGATCGATATCGGCAAACTCTGTCCTCACGAAGCTGTGCTTATCGACATATTTGAAGCACTGGTGTAGCGTGGAAGGCACGATCATGTAATCGTGTATCCAAGGCCGCCCCAGAAGGATATTGTAAGAAGTATCGGCATCTATGACATAACAGGTGACTTCTGATTGGAGATCGCTGATCTGACACTTCAAACGGATCTTCCCTATTAGGTAGCTCCTGCCCGAATTGAAACTGCTAATGGCGGTGCTTGTAGGTGTCAGGCGATGCATCGAAATGCGAAGATGATGTAGCAGACCCTTCGGAATGATGCTTATAGAGGACCCAGGATCAATGTGCATTCGGTCCACCTTTACGTCGCCGATGTATCCAGTGTAGTATAGCGGGCGATCATGCAGGTTAGTTTTGATGAGCATATCTTGCGGAGAGAAGACGATATTGGGCATTGCTCCTGTACACGCACTATCTTGGAGCTCTGCAGGTTGGTTATCTCCCGTGAGGTTGACCTGAGCCAAGTATGCGTCGGCATTTTGGAGCGCCTCACTTAAAGCCGTGCGGACATCCTTTGAGAGCCTGAGGAGTTTATATAAAGATAATTTGGCCGGGGTATTAGCTAATTGCGCTAAGATGTCGAAGTTGTAGGGCCTCTCCAGCCCCTGACGTGTCTCCTTCCGGAGGGACTTGTCGAAGCGAGTCTCCTTCGGCCTAGGCTTGTCGGTCGTCGAAGGCTGAGCCGGTCCCGGAGCATCATTGGTAGTGGGCAGATGATCATCAGTCGCATTTTCGGTCACCGGTTGGGCTTGTGTTCCAGATCGAGTAGTGACGGCCGAGACTTCTTCTTCTTCCGCCGAGGCAGTACGGCAGGATCTGACTTTTTCACTTTTCCATTTAGAAGGTGGAGAGGGCTGAGTTACCTCGTGGACTAGGTCCGGATGGACCCACATGATTTCCCATCGTGATGTGGTGAGGGGTACTAGACCAGCGGCTTGATCGCGAGCAGGCGGCAGATTAGCAATCTCCATTGTTGCCAGAGGGATGGGTATAACCCCGTCCTGAGTCTCTGTTGGAGGGAAGCTGCCGAATTATACGGACACCATGTTGGCTGCCACGGTTACCTCTTCGAAATCGATGGCCAGGGCGTTCGAATCGATGAGGTTTTAGATATACCGTTTCAGTTGGTAGCAGTCGTGTGTAGCATGGTGGACGTAGCGATGGTAATGGCAGAACTTTGGGTTCTCCAGATCAGCCGGCCGAGGCTCCCGTCTTGGTGGAGGAAGCTGAATCCTATCTCCTTGCATAAGCATGTCCAAGATAGGCTTGACGTGACCGTCTTCAAAGGAATAAGTGATTTGAGGCCATTGTTTGTCTGCCGGCTGTGGCTCGGGCTTCTGGGCTGTATCGGTCACCATAGCCTGCTTGCCTTTGCTGTCCCGGTTGTTGGAGGGGCTACCCCTATTGTCGTTGCTGGTGTTGGGACGCTTGCTCTTGTTCTCTCCCTCCGAGATATGCAACCCCAGTTGGCGAGCCTTCTTCAATCGTTCTTCAGCACTTGTAGTACTGATGATAAAAGCCTTCCAGTCCTTGAACTGACTTTCGCCCATCCAGAGACTAATTGTTGGAAGTAGTCTCTTTTGGCAAATTTCAATCAAAGAAGAGTCCGGGTTGCCAGATGGTAACTTCATTACGGTTTGACGAAACCGCTCAATGTAATTTCTCGTCAGTTCTTTCTCTCCTTGAACGACGTCCATGTGGGTAGACATCGTAACGTCCTACCCTACCTCATAGAACCTCTCCAAGAATAAGCATTTGAAGCCAGCGAAGGAGTGGATGCAATTGTCTGGCAGGTTGCGGTACCAATCGAAGGCGACTCCTTCCAATGCCCCAATGAATAACCGCGTGAGGATAGCGTCATCATGGGGCAGATGGTCGGTAGTGACCTCAAAGTAAGTGATGTATCGACTTGCTGAAGTCTTGCCATCATTTGGGTTGATATTGAACGGCTTATATCTTGGCGGAAAGGGAACATCCCTTCATTCAGCAGGATATGGTTGCCGTATTCTGAGGTCTTGAGAGTTTTCTCGGGCGTGGAACATTGCTCGGAGCTCCTGAACCTCTCTTCTTACTTCTCGGGCCTCATCTATCGCGGTAGGGGCCGTTATCTAGGGAGGATTATTACCCTAGTTTGGTGCCGCTGAATTTGAATCTACGTTGATTGCGGGACCCGTGCTTGTCTGGCCAGGTGTCACTCCCTGCAGAGTAGGAAGTGCCGCTTTGATCTCATCTACAGACTTGACCAAGGCATGCAATATGGCCTCCAAAGTGTCGATGTGCTGGCAATCGCTGGAACCGCCTTGATTACTGTCTGTCATAAATACCGTCTTCACATGAGGAGTGACGGAGGGAGTGGTGGAGGATGTACCCTCCGAGTTGTGCCCATGCGTTGAGAAATCATCTGGATATGTGGGGCTGTTCTCTTCAGGTTCGGACTCGGAAGGGACAGTACCCCCAACTTCGGAGCTTGCTTCATCTCGAGAATCATGGATGTCCTCGGGGACATCAGCATCTGTTGTACCCGATGGGAGGGTTGTTTCTCGGGGTTCGTCTCCTTGAAACGTTGGATTATTATGGACGTTCGGAGGAGTACTACCCCCAGCTCCTACGACCCCCAGGGTCGGGGACGATGAGTCTCCTGTTGCAGCAGATTTTGTCTTCGAACGGGTGTGTTGGTATACTCCGGTGGAGGGCAACCGTTTAGCCGACAATTTCTTAGCTGTAGTGGCTGATATCTTTGGACTGGAGATGCTTGTCTTCTTCCCTCTCCCCTCGGCGGGGACCTTCTGAGCGGAATTGCAGGAGACAACAGGAGGTGCCTCATCTTCTGAGTTTGGGTGCTGTAGTCTGTGGAAGACGGACGGACGATCTTCCGTCACTGTCGCGTTGTTGCAGCAGCAGTTGACGATGATCTGGGTGCAGTGACATCCATGTGAGGATTCTTTGCACGTCGAGGCCCCTTCTCTTTCCTTGCGTTTGTGGAGGATCGCCTCACGCAGGTCAGAGGAACCACTCTGTCCGTTCGCCGTCGGGGATTGGACTTGAGCGGTTCTGTACAACTTTCCATCAGAGACCCGTGTGATAATCAGCGGGACGCCCTGATAGTCAGAGGTTGGGGCAGCTGTCTGGGCTTGATGAGCCCGCGCTGCCCTAGACTTCTTCTTTCTAGCACTTGTGGGTGCATAATAGAAAGAGTCCAAGTTGAACATCACAGAGTCTGGCTTATCATCCAGAGAGTCATCAGGGTTCGGACCGTACGAGAGACGGTTAAAAACTGATCGAGAGGAGCATGGAGCAGATGCTATGCGGCTGGGAGCGGAAACCGTGCAGGCTGTCTGCATGCGGTTGTCTCCTGTCGTCGGACGAGTTCTTATGCGGCTAGGGGTCACGACCGTACAGGCTGGCCGCATGCGGTTGGCATCTGTGGCCGCATGGGTTTTCTGCAAACGATTGACATTACTGGCCGTATGAGTCTCATCCATGCTGTCGGAAACTGTAGTCGCATAAGTTATGCGACTGACAGAAGTAGCCGCATGAGTTTTCTTCATGCGGTTGGCGGATGTAGCCGCATGGGCTTTCTCCTTGCGGCTAATACTCTTCTGCGGTTCGGTCCGCGTAGAGTCCCTCTTTGTTCCTGCAAGTCCAGCATCATAATATTTTCTTCTGTCGGACTTGGGGACAGCAGAGTTGTCTACGATCTGAAGTGGGACCGCAGGAGAATCCTTCTCGCCGTCTTGAGCAATAGAGGGCATCCCATCGAGGGCTTGAGGAGGAGCAAATGACTTCGGTCTCCATTCTTTGCGAGCCTTCGTGGTGCGGGTACGCTTATGGGCCGGGCCAGCACTGCCTTCAGAGAGCATCTCTTCGAACGCCTGTTGGTCGAAGCGGACGACCATCTTCTTTTGTGTGGAGCCAAGTTTGGCTGCATCTGATTGCGTCACCAACTCCTCAGCCATGGAGAAGTTAGTCTCCAGCAGAGTCGCCATCGTGTTTGCCATTGATTGTAAAAGAACAGAACAATTATCGGAGGACTGAACTTAGACTCACAATACAAACTCGCTCGTACAAAGAAAGCCTAGGGACGAAAACCTAGGTACAGCAGCCTAAGTACGATTGTTTATTTTTTATTCTGGGGGGTGACGATAGAGGCTCGGGAAAGCGACGGCCGCTCTGCCTTACTCCTTGGACGATCAGTATGCAGCCTTGGCTCGGGGAAGATCTGCTCGACGTTGATAAAGAAATGCTCTTCTTGCTCTCCTTGGATTGCTCTCCTGGCTTCTCTCTCTCTCTGATTATAAGAAAAAAGGGGGGAGCTCTCTCTGTGTAGATCTCTCTCTTCTTATTTTTTTATTCTTTTGTTGCCGACCCTTTTTTTTTACAAGGGAATGATGCTGGCTATTTATAAGAGTGGGGGGTGATCATTAGGGTTTGCTAATGATTATCTGTTTGGAATGTCGGCGCTCCTTCATTCTATCTGAACCCTTGATCCTGATTATAGTGAATCTCGGCCATTAATACGGATAGCATCGTATCTCATGAGCAATTAATGCTAGCTGCTTTAAATCCTCGTGATTGATTATGCCAATGTCTGATTGCTCGCCACGTGTCCCATTAGCTTGATGATAAATGATATGCCCTGATCTCAGTAATTATGACGATGATGTCAAATATATTTTTTGAGATTCGGTTAAATCTCTTATTGATCCCATGCCACGTGTCTTAATTGTGAGTCTTGTCAGAGCCGCATAGAATTGACGATCCTCGAACCGCAGAGAGATACTCTTTGTAAGCCGCATAGGACGATGCTTCATCGAGCCGCATATACGTAATCTTTATGAGCCGCATGAGCTGGCGTTGTATTGGGCCGCAGGGAATGTATTCCCAGGGAGCCGCATGAGCTAGCGTTGTATCGAACCGCATGGAACGGGTTCTCAGGGAGCCGCATATGACTGATTGCCACGTGGCAATCTGGGACTTCTGACGGATTTGGTCAGAGATTTTCTTCTTTTCCCGAGGAGTCAGTCATTATGGCAAGGCCATTATAAAACTTTATGTCAGGGCCGCCACAGTGAATCGTGCTGGAGCAATAAATGAGGCCACTACTCAAACGACCAGCTGTAGGAAAGGATCACACATGGCGTCCATCGAGCCGCATATGCCTTGCTGAACCGCATACGCTCCCGAGCCGCATGCGATTGAGAGTCTTCTTTGAACCGCATAGGTTTCTCTGCATTGGCCGCATGAACTCGTTTATTCTTGGCCGCATAAGCTCCCCTCAAAACTTTGGTAGACAGCGCCACTTTTAAGATTTTCCTTATTCCCGAAGTACTGCTTTTCGTGTCAGTCATTATGACAACTTTATGTCAGGTTTGTCACTTGTCAGGTCTGTCAGCCGTCAAAGCACTAAATGCGTCCACACGTTGGGCACAACTATTTTTGAAGACCATGTAGCCTCTCTCTCTGGGCCGCATGGAGTTTACTCGAGCTGCCTATGTGCGTTGAGCCGCATGAAGCTTCCTGGGTTCTGTGCTGCATGAAGAATGTCTCATGACTGAGCCGCATGAAGGACGTCTCATGACCGAGCCGCATGAAGAATGTCTCATGATCGAACCGCATGAAGGACGTCTCATGACCGAGCCGCATGAGGAATGTCTCATGACCGAGCCGCATGAAGGACGTCTCATGACCGAGCCGCATGAGGAATGTCTCATGACTCGCATGAGGAATGTCTCGATCTGTCCGTGCACTCGCTTTGTGGGCCCGGGTATCCCGAACACACGAGTGCGTAGGTATCATGTTTGCTCCCTGATGTGGGGGCTAATAGAAACACTTGCCCTCGATCTTTGTTGGGAGACACTTGAGAACCACTCTGTCCGTTTGCCGCCGGGGGCTGGACACAGGCGGCTCTGTACAACTTTCCATCAGAGGCCCGCTTAGCAGGATGCTCTTGATGGTCAGAGGTTGGGACAGCTGACTGAGCCCGATGAGCCCGCGCTGCCCTAGACTTCTTCTACTTAGCACCCGAAGGTGCGTAATAGGAAGAGTCCAAGTATGGAAGGAGGAAAGAGAAGTTGGTGCCCTTTTCAAAGGAGGTAAGGGGGCTATATTTATAAAATGGAGTAAGCCCTTTCTTCTTCTCCTTTCTGATGTGGGACTAAAAGCAATATTTTCCATGCTTCTACAGGCATATATCACAAAGGGATTTGTTTTATACAGAGACCAATGTTGTCGTTTAGTATGTGGATTGAGCTACTTTATGCCCACACTACGGCTTCTTTTACGCACGAAGACTATACGAGCTTTTATGCTCAACTGCTGACGTGTGCGTAAAGTCTATTTGAGCTACTTTACCCTCAAGGTTATTTAACAACCACTTTACGCGGGAAGTCTATGTCAAGGCTATTTTACGCCTAATCTACTGCTTTACGCTCAGAGTACATTGAGGCTATTTTTATGCCCTATTCTCCTCCACCAGCTTGGATCGTGGTCTGCCTACGTGGCTTTCATGCCATTCTTCTCGAAGAACGTGTGTACATGTATCCTATTCTTACTGGAATGATGGGACACATGTCAACATATGCAGAGGTTGGCTTCGATCGTTGATGGCAGTTGTTAGCGTAAAGATGGAACTTTTGCTAAGTTTTTATGCACAAGAGCCCAAGTCTATAAATAGACTTATTTTTCTTATAACACAGGGACACAGAGACAGGAGAGAGGACAGAGAGATCAGAACTTAGAGATTTTGATTCTCCAGAGCATTCTTCTTCAACCTTTCTTTCAGAACAGAGTAAAGCAAAGCAGGAAAGCATTCGGCCTCGCCATCAGTGCCCAAGTGCGTCGATACCTTTCTGGTGACTTAGTTCTTCCAGTTGTTCTACTTCAAGTAGTGATCTTCATCATCATCATCATATGGTCCAAGGAACAAAGTGATCATTTACGAATCAGACTTCTACAGCAATACTTTCCCAGAATCAAATTTATACTTCTTGTACTTTTTCTCGTTTTATTTTCAAAAGCCAATTCCTCAAGGCATTTTGTTAAGTGAAACAAAAATGACGACTCTGTTGGGGACGACCTTCTCCTCTGACGAGGAGGCAATTGCTCAATATGATGATGTTTCGGTCGGTTTGACCAAGAAGACTCTAGTTGTACACTTCGACCAGACTGCATACGAAGAAATGTTCCGAACTGGGGGTGGTTCTCGCTGTCCAATGTTCAAAAATCTTGCAAAGCACGAAAAGTTTGGATTCCTAAATCCAAAGTAACTATTGATCTCTCTGTTGCTTCTGATAGCAAGAGAATTCTTCCCACTCCTGTTGTAGGGGCTCCCGTTCGTAACGAGGCAGTCCTTACTTCGGCGTCGCTCTCTAAGTGTGATAATTTGTCTCCCGTCTGTGACGGTGTAGATGATCAGGTTCCACGCCCACTGCGTAAGAACCAGGTTTTACGCTCAGTGGGTAAAAACCAAGTTTTACGCTCAAGGCATAAGAATGAGTCTCCCATTTGTAATGTGGCAGATTCTAATGCTTCTGAGTATAAAAATAAGTCTCCCGTCTGTGATGTGGTAGACACACACAAATTACGCTCTTCGCGTAAAGGAAAATCGTCCGTCTATGACGTGGTAGATAACCAATTTTTACGCTCTACGCGTGAAGGTAAGTCTCTTATCCATGACAGTGTAGATAAAATTCACAAAGATGTTTACACATCTAATGTGAATGTACCTAAACGTATGCAGCGTAAAAATCATGTTGGTAAAACTTCAGTTCTACACCAACAGCCTTCTTATACTGCTCTACGAAAAGTACCAAATCTACAAATTACACGCAATGAAAATGGAGTCCTTCGTGCTAAAAAATTGCAAGATTTATGCACACAACTCCAAACGCGTAGAAATGTACTATTTGGTTCTGCGAATGCAGCCAGTAATCATCTTTATACACAGGGTACTAAACGTTTCTCCACCCCTAATGTAATAAAGAAGACTACTCTTTCCACTCCTTCTGACTTACGTGAATTGTTAATACAAAAGCGTAAGAATAGACAATCTCCAGTGATATTTCCCCAAGAAAAACATCATTGTGATTATCACCAGGTTGTGATCAACTGTTGTTGTTCGGCTTTAAAATGATCAGTTTTTGATCGATTAAGTTTTAATCTGCCTCAACATCAAGATGAAGACCAAGAACATGAGCTGTCATATGCATCAGTCAACATGGCATCTCATACTAACAGAGGACGACGTACAAGACGGAATATGTCCCAAACTCCAGGTCAGCAACAGTTCAACAGACTTCTTGATTCTTTTGAGGGGGTATGTCAAAATACTCGATTGAGAAGACAAAGACAAATGCAGACTTCTGATTCAGAAGCTGGGGGTACTCAATTTTTTGAGTCCGAGACTGACAGTGTGGATTCATACTTCTATACAAATCCTTCTGTATCTTCAAGAGAGGTTGAATCCTGCGCTGTTGGAGATGAACCAGAGATTTCATCCGTTAATACAGAACAGCGTCTTACTGCCGTTGAGCAATCACTAAAAGACATGCTTAACATGGTGCAAAGCATGCATCAGATAATTTTTAATCAGCAAACTGCTCAGCCGATGGTAATAACACCAGTACCAGTAGCAGCACAAACTTAAGATAGTCAAGGGGCTGAAATACCTTTGAATATTTAAGAGCCTGCTGTTAATCAAAATTCTGCATCTCTAGATCCCATCATTCCTGAAGATGTACCACCTCCAGTCGGGGTTACGGTACATCCAACAACCATTCAATCAAATGTGCTTCCTCAAACCAGTGAAGCCATTCAAGCAGTACGTGAGCTCAAAGCACAGTTTGAAGTTCTGAGGCACAAAGATCAGCTCCAGAGGTTAGGGATCAAGCAACCTTATCCTCCTCATTGGAATGATGTACCCTTTCTACCGAAATTCAAGCCACAATCTATGGTTTTGTTCGATGGAAAAGCATCTCCCAGTCAATATATCAATTATTTTGATATTATGACTGTACACTTGCAGAAAGATGACGATCTTCTCACTCGAGTGTTCATCGGGTGCCTGACGGGTTCGGTTTATGATTGGTATCAAAGTTTACCCGACAATTACATTTCGTCTTTTGACGAATTTAAGGCAATGTTTCTCTCCCGCTTCTATGAATGAGGTATGGACATGAACATGTCCTCCTTGATAGAAATCAAACAAAAGGAGAAAGAAGATACTCGGACGTTCATCGAACGTTTCCGACAGGCTACTTTAAAGATGCCTCCTGGTATGCCAGATTCATCGTTGATTGATACATGCAAGATGAATCTACGACCATCCATCGCTGTTTTCACGGGTTTCCAATTCTCAGATTGGGCTTCGTTCATCATAACAGCGGTTTCTGCCGAGACCAATGGTAGGTTGGCTCGTAAACATGGGATGATTTTCGCCTCAGATGATAGAGGAAAGAAAAGTAATCCTAGTAATAACCCCGGCAATCGTAATATGAAGGGGAAAGATACCCTCATAGTTAATCTTTCCAAGAATAAAATGATGCCGAGTAGTCAGGAATCTTCCAGGCCAAAGGAAAAATACTCTTTTGATGAGAGTGATATCCCAAGGATATTTCAGTGTCTGGTAAAGAGTGACAAACTTCAGATTCCAGAGCCAAAGAGGCCTAATAAGGTGAATCTAACTGATAATCCCAAATATTGTATCTATCATAGATACATTAATCATCCTACCAATGTTTGCTATGTCCTGAAGAAGAAAATCCAGGAGCTGATAAATGGCGGTGCTATCGTTTTAACCAATGATGACCATACGGTTACAACCAGTATGGTTTCTCTTCAGTTCCGAGATTTTCCTCTATAGTAAGTCCCAGATGGAATTATCCCAATTTCGAAGGCGACGATGAAGATCGTGAATATCCTGCCTGCCAGAGAAGAAGATGCAGGATTACTGCCGCTTACACTAAAGAATGGTGAAATCATGTGGGTACATCCTGACTTAGTGCCTGAGTTGGAAAGTGAAGATAAAACTTCAAAATCCAAGAAGGGCAAAAAAGTCAGAACCTGCAACATGATTTCCCATGTTATTCCAGATCCCGATGACTTGGATCACCTATGGGATGGCCTTCCTTTAGAAGATAGACTGAAAGGACTGAACATCTGTCCTCCAAGTCTAACTCCTCATCAGCAGTGGTTAGCCATGAATAGTGTTCCTTTATACCGGGCGTAATAAGTTTTTGTTGCTTATGAAAAAGCTCCGACAGGGATTTTTCCTCGTATCCCGAATCTTTCTTCTCCCGTAACTATAGAGACATCTATTCTTCATTCTCTTGTGGTTACAGAAGGTCTTGCTTCTTCCTCTTCCTCTGTTGGAACACCTGTCAAAAGTCCGCTGCCCACTCACTTGTATAGTCAACAATCTGTCCATCTCATGAAAAAGATGGGTTATAACTTTTAAAAGGCAGAAGGTTTGAATTATGATAAAGGAATATGACTTCTTTTACAGATTCAAAGTCAAAATTCTACTGTTGGATTGGGTTCTGAAGTTCCTCGTAACAATCCACACAAGAAAAAGGCTAAGAGAGGGAAGGCAAAATCCTGTAATATGGTACTTCCTTCTCCTGAGTCTGAGGAAGAAATATTTACTGGTACAAGATCCGAAAAAGAGTACCATAAAGACTACGAGGGATCCTCCAAAGAAGCTGAAGATGTAGTGGAGACACTACCAACTCAACCCTCTCCTGTTCCTGCTAAATCTTCCGTGGTTGAAAAAGGGAAACAGAAAGCAGTGCGCTTCGACGTCCCATTGAAGTCTGCTTCCAGTCAGGGGGTGGTGATGAAGCCTTACAAGTTTGATATTCTGGCTCAGTTGGCCAATACTCCGGCTAGACTATCTATATTTGAGTTGCTTCGCCTTTCCAGAGAAAGCAGAGAGACTTTGAGTGAAGCTTTACTTCAAGCAGATTCATGCTTGGCTCAACTCAAGACTCCTGATAATATACCAGTGTCATGTCCACAATGTCATAGTATGATGGAAGCAATTCCCAACATCACTTTTACACAAGAAGATATGCTGTTGAAGTATAAAAAGCATGATAGGCCTTTGTGCTACACTGGATATATTGGATCTACTGAAATTGACAGGATTTACATTGACTCCGGGTCCTCAATTAGCATAATTCTTCAGAGTATACTAAGACCCCTGAGGATTCCTACTAGTGATTTGACTTACACTAGTACTACGATAGTCGGTTTTAACTCTGGCAAGAGTAAACCACTGGGGAAGATTCGTCTGCAGATTCAGATCGGTGATCTTCGAATCATGGCAACTTTCTATGTTATCAACTCAGACGTCTCCTATAATATCCTTTTGGAGAGACCGTGGATTCATGAGCACAATATTGTACCTTCAACTCTCCACCAATGCTTCAAGTATGTGGATTTCCAAGGAGTTGTGAAGACTGAGTTTGCTGATATCAATCCCTTCAAGGGTGTCGAAGCCTATTTTTTGATTCAAGGCTTTATAAATAAGAGCATGTGAAAGAGATATCAGACATGGCTGAAGATCAATCACCCACTGAGGATCATATTAATGAAGATCCGCCAGAGGAGCAACCTTTGAAGATCATAATCAAGGGACGAATCCAATCCCAATCTGTCAATGATCAACCTCTGATAATCAAGGTTAAAGGAAGAACTCAAACTTCATCTGAGGAATCAACAAATATTCCTGCTAAGAGCCAAGTTCAACCTTTTATGATCAAGGTCAAAGGGCGTACTTCTTGTACGAATGATCCAGAACCACCATTAATTGTCAATCTTGGCAAAACTACGCAAAAGACAGATAATGGTCCACTGATGATTAATCCGAAGCGTAGCAGTCAAATTATAAATGATGTAAATATTGATCATTCTATACTTTTTGATATCAATGAAGATTTCCTTTTCGAGTATATGGCTGTCAAGTTTATCGAAAGAATGACTTTATCTTCTGATAATCAAAGTCATCGATATAAAGACGACATTGAGCCAGAAGAAACTTTATACCTCGATCATAAGGAAAATTCTTTCCCTCCTCATATAGATGTTGGACCTTATGCTCAAAGGTTCTTAACATCTTCTTCTTATCTTCTAACTGTGGCCGCTTCATCACAAGCTTGCGTAACTTTTAGACGTCACGAAGAATCTTATTTCGTGGTTCCGTCTGATAAGAAAAACAAGCGCCAAATTGTGTTTGGCCTGGCTAGAAATATCCCTGTTGCTCAGGCAGATGAGCTGAAGGATAAAGACAAGGGAAGAATCTGAATTGACAAATATAGTCAACAATCTATCAAGATTATCCAGAACATGGGATATGATTTGAAGACTATGCAAGGTCTCAATCAAGGCAAGGGTAGACGACTACCATTATGTGGTGATCCATTTTACCAAAAGACTCATCATGGGTTGGGATATGATCCGTCCCACACGTTTTATGATGATATACAAGAAGAATTCTCTTCTAGCTCTTCGCAATCATCAGATTCAGAAGAAGTCAAATTCATTGAAACCAATATGTCTCGTTCCTCATATAATGAATCTGGACAAGTATTTTCAGTCAATATGGTTCAAACTGATGGTGAATCCGAGCCATTTTAAAATGTCCCTTGAGCCACCATCGGTTCATTTATTTTTTTCATATATATCTTCAACGACATCTGTCTTCTTAATCCCCAGCTACCAAAGTTTGGTTAAGCTGATTACTTGTCTCTTTAGAGAGGGATTTTGATCTCCTATCTTACCAATTGGTATATAAAGTTGGATTTATTATTTATCATGTTTTCATAACCTCTGGATGAATACTAAATCCACCTTCTTTTCCTATCTATCATGTCCATTTGACCTCTGTATAGATATCTACTTTTCTTTGAGTTCTTACGTACTGTCATGATTATATTACCTCTGATAGTATTGTATACTCTAAATAGAAAACAAGATTATATTATCTATCATGTTCATATTACCTCTGGATATATATAATGTTTTGAGTTTAGAAAACTTGTCATGTTCATATAACCTCTGATAAGTATTTTCTATCTCATACAAAACAAGATTTCATTATCTATCATGTTCATATTACCTCTGGATAAATATAATACGTTGAGTTTAAAAGACTTGTCACGTCCATATTACCTCTGATAAGTTCTTTCTATCTCTTACCTATTGTTTAAATTTCAAATAAACGATAGGATCACAAAACAAATCTTTCATTCATTTCTGGTGGAATCACTACAAAATGAATAAGAGGAAAGATAACAAAGCACTCTCTTAAGGTGGAGTGGAAACATCTTGGAGCAACTTCTTTAATTCTTCTAGCCGTCTGCCATGAGAACTCATAAACTTCTTGGTAGCCTCTGCACGTCGAGCTTCAGGAGTGCAAATACAGGAAAGTTTAGCAAAGGTGATTATCAAATTGTCCTTGGCTTCATAAAGGGTTCTGATGGTCGACTCAGCCCCAAAAGCTTGTTCTTCTAAAATTGAGCTTTGGGTGAGGTGAAGATTTCGAGCATCGATCATCTTCTTCCTTTCAGCCTTCATGCAAGCTAGCTCTGCCTCGACTTCGTAGATTCTGTCATTCTTGCTCCGAATATCTATGTTCAAAGCATCATAAGCCACTCTGTGACCATGCAGTACAGGTTTTATGCCAACCAAAAAGGCTTCCTCTTTGGCAACCTTCAGGCTGTGTTCATGGAGAGCTGTATTATATGTAGTCTCTGGAGCAAGATAATCAGCTGTTAAGGCTTCATACTCCTCCTGAATGAGGCCTTCAACAGTCTCATTTGATAGCCTGAGATATTCTCTAATCGGCTGCTCAAGGTCCTCCATAATTTTCTCCAATGTGGCAGCTCTCTCAACATCATTGAACATGGCAACATTCTTGATAGTCAGAGCCATTGTCGTCTTCAAAATATCATAGATGAGACCTTTATTCAGGACCATCTTTATCTAAGTTGCCAGAGTTTTATAAAAAGTTTCAGTATGAATCTCAACCAGGAGATTCATCTCTACGCTGGAACTTGGTATGGCGGCAATATCTAATAAATCTTTTCTTTGGAGATCGGAAGCAGATGTGGTTGGCATGACAGCAGGATGAGACAAAGTCGTTGCTGTTACTACCGTCATAGCCAATTGATTCTCAGAAGTTTCGGGGATTGTATCTCCAATATCTGCAGATATTGTTGGTGTAACAACAAGCTGAGATGGAGCTATTGTTGTTACTGCTGCTTGATTTCCAGGATTTTCAGAAGCAATGTCTTCAATATTTGTTACTCCAGCCGTTTCTGGAGTTCTGGCGGCGGTAGTATTGATGGATGGGGTAACAGTTACAGGAGCTGATTCAGGTTCCGGCATTGGCTTGTCAAAAACTGGTACCGGATTAGTAACAATAGTAGAGGATGTTATTATAACTTCCCCACTTTCTGTTGGTGGCTCAAGCATGCCTTCAGCATCTTCTTCAATCATTTGCTCCACAGGATTTTCTACTGCTTCAGTTGTGGTGAAACTTTCTGCAGTTGATTCTTTGTTCAAGTCAGGTTCTCCTCTAGTAGCCCCATCATCACCTACATTGGAGTCGACTCTAGTCTTCTCTTTGTGCTGGTCCTCAGCAGGAGAAGACACTTCAGATTGTACTTGTTGTGCCTCAAATGATGGAGGATGTTCTTCTTGAGGCTCCATCTCATGCTTTTGTACTCCCTCCTCTTCGGCGTCTGCGTCTTCTGAAGGAGAAGCTTCCTCCCCAGATTCCTCATTTTCCTCATAAATGTCTTCTTCTTGGGGAGGAGGAGGAACCATAGGCTTTGGTGCAATTATGACATCTGCAAAACAAACAGAATAAGTTAGTATACAAAATCATGATATATAATTCCGTATAGGTTTTGTATAATACTTGGAATATGTACGTTTTTTTTCAAGATATGTATCATAATCACCATCCCAGTCATCATCCTCGAAGTCAAGAGCTGGCTCGTCTGATGGAATGCGGTCTTGATCAGTGGTAGATACAGTAGTAGTACCTTCTGTAGCTTGTGCCTTGGATGGCAAAGATAAATGGAGTGAGGTGCTAAGACGTCCAGGGGACAAAAGTGTTACAGTTCCTGAGCCAACTATTGGTGGTGGGGCTGAAGATCCTTCTCCAGGATGGACTGAGGAAGAACCGACAAGATGATCTTCTTCAATTGAAATGTCATCTTCTGGAGTGTGGGCTCTTAGTTTGGAAGGCCCTTTGGCGGTAGATTTTCTCTTCTTTTCTGGAGATTTCACCAGAGAAGTGGTAGCTGTGTTCTGTTTTCGTTTGCGGGGCTTTCCAATAATTATTGGTCCCGCGACTACTTCCCCAGCTCCTCTGGTAATTACTGCCAGAAATCCATCTATAACGGCAGTATTGTCTGGTATGTCAGGGGCTATCCTGATAGGCACTTCAACGTTTCCCTCTTGAGCCCACCGAAGACTTCCTTGAATACTATAACCGTATTCAAAAGAACAGATAGACGTATAGAAACGAGCATACGTATGAAGTATACGTAGCTCAGTTGTACTAGTGGCTGTAGATATAGTGAACCTAGCGCCAGTACATGCAGCTCCGAAATATCTCCATGCTCGTGCACCGTCGATTAGCTTCCCATAATGATAGAAGCTAGTGGAAGGATTGCCAATATGAAGTTGATCATATCCAAATTGACGAGCAAACCTATTTGGCAAATAAGGCTCGAATGCACAGTTATCTTCATTCTTGTACATCAGATGAGAGGGTCTGATGTACACTAGCCATCGGTAGACAGATCTCGGTAACAAGGCCGATTTATCTGCTCTATCTTCAAATTGCACACCGAGATAGTCAGCCGGAACTGGTGGTCTGGTGTAGAAGAAATTCCAGCCATGCAAATAATTTAATGCTGCTCGGGTATCTGCCAACGTTGTAACTCTCCACGTGGATTTGCTAAATTTCTGGAGAAAAATCCTAGCTTCATCCTCAGGGCCTATTGGCAACAAATTACAATTATGGTGTAGTAACCAACCTATCAGATAGGTGAATGGTAACTCTATCCGTGGAAAATTGTGAGAAGCATTATTGATCAGTTCTTCACCAGAAACTCGTAGACCTGCATTTATTTGGCATTCCATTGCCGATAACAGGTTAATTCTGTTCTTGAATACCAGACGGACCGCTGGCCACAATACATTGCGGTAAATACGGTCCACAGTGCTGATCCCTGGCACGATCCATCTGCGCAGCCATAAGGATAAGAAGCCCGCCCACAAGGCCTTCTTCGACATCTTTTGACTACCCTGCCTCAGGTAGCTTAAAGCTTCAGTCCCCGCAGGGATATCTCCAGTTTTGGTAGACAGATATCGGTCTCGAGCTTTCTGCGACACCATCAATTCCTGAATTAAATCTGCAGGAATTATAGAGCAAGGCTTGATGACCTGTGTCTTGTCTTCTCGGAACTTGCTCTTCTCCGTCCTGGACACTCTATTTTCATGATAAAATAGATAAGTTGTCCATTTTGTAATATATGCCAAATGTGATCCGATTTCGTACATGCTGGTACAGATTAGATAATGGCACATAAGTTCTTCGTAGACATGCACCAGCTCGGGATTCTTCTCCCAAATTTCTGCCAATTCCCGATTGGAGGGAATATATTCTTCATACGGGAATTCATCCATTGGTAGCTTCGAGATAAACTGCATCTCACGAAGGGCCAGACCCATCTCACCATGCAAAGTTGCAAAAGTTCCCGTCGAACTCATATACAATTCTAGTAAAGCCAAGAACAGATTGCCATTCGGTGGAATGCCATAACTAGTAGATGCTACTGCTTCATACAAACCGATGTCGTCCAATTCGGTTTTAAAGTGTGTCATGACCCAGTTGCTGATCTGGATCCAGTTACCACTATAAGGGGTCAGCCACCCTGTCAGCCTAGGGTTAGTCTGAGGATATAAGACTCCTTCCCTTATGAATCTATTTATGAACATGGGAACCTGGACCGGCTGGATGAGAGATGAATCTTCGCTCGGTGTAAACCCAGGCATTAGTCCAAAAAATGGAATAACACCACCACAAGGAGTACTAACATGATAACCCATGTCATTCGCCTTCTCCCTTCTAAAAATGATTCTGCCCGGTATACCATAGCTACGGGGAGTCAAATTCTACAACATTTGACGGTAATGGCTAGTATGGACGAAAGCAGATATAGGGTAATCCATGTTGGCCCATTCCATGGTCACACCCGATTTCGATAATAAACATACACTTTAGTCAATACACAAAATATAGAAAATGCTGCTAATCATTTCAGGATTCATGAAATCATATTCAACGGACGATGTACCACATCAATCAAAGCGTCAACATCATCAAATCTTCTGAAGACTCAGTTCTCATTTTTATTCTGTATTTTATATTTTATTGAGTCTAGGAATTACTTTATAAAATCAATTTTGGTAATACTGGCTTAGGGTTAAAACTGTCCTTATTTCAAAAGCCTACTTTTACCATTCGTATTTTCGTTTACAAATATTTCAAAAACATATTTCGAAAATAGTCTTTTCAAATGATTTTACAAATAACCAAAAACATGTTTAAAAACTGTTTTTGCAAAAAGAATTTCAAATATCTCCTGACAGAACTCCAAGCCGAGTTCGGCCCGAGTTCGGTCCGAACTCTGACCGAGTTCGGTCAAGTTTGTATTCAAACTTCTGTTGCCTCCAAATCAGCGAACAACGTCTCTTTGCGAGATATTTGCACCCGAACTCTGCCCGAGTTCGGTTGGTGAAAACACCTATAAATAGAGAAGAACTTTTCTTTTCAAATCATCAATTCATTCTTCATCTTCTCTTCTCTACTACTCAAGTGTTTTCAAAACGATCTAAGATTTTCAAATCTCACCTACACATCTCTTAGCCAAAAGCCAGTACTATCTGAGTTGATTTAGATTCTTTTGGTTACTCAAGAGTTGTAAAGAGGTCGTTCAAGTTTCAACAACTTTTCTGTTGTGGAGCTGGCCGTGCGCTCGTCACCAAGCACGATGTTGTGAAGCTGGTCGTGCGCTTGTCACCAAGCACGGTGTTGTAAGAGATTGCAAGCTCTCAGTTAAAGCTTGTGCCATAGTGGATTAACATCGAGCAAGAGTACTCGAGACTGGATTAGTCCTCTCAGAGGGATACCAGTATACATCGCTGTGTCACTGAGTTTGAATTCTCTATCTTTATTTACTGTCTCTTACATATCTGCCATTGTTTAATTTTTTTAATTGGTGATTATATTCCACTGCACACACGCACTCTATTCACCCCCCCTCTATAGGTGCTCAACGATCCTACAATTGGTATCAGAGCGGGTTATATTCTTATATAACATACCCTAGAGAGTATATATATGGCAGCCGTGAAATCTATATTCAACGGTGAAGGGCAATCCACAAATAGACCTCCCCTATTTGATGGAACAAATTACACATACTGGAAAACACGAATGACTTTCTTTCTAAAATCTCTAGATTTTGATCTTTGGTCAATAGTCATTGATGGGTATAAGAAACCACCACCCACAGTGGTTGAAGGTATTCTTATGGAAAAGACGCATGACAAGTACACCGATGCTGAAAAAGCAAAGGCTAGTCTTGATGCTCGAGCCATCAATGCACTATTCTGTACAATTGACAAAACCGAGTTCATCAGAGTTTCAACCTGCAAGACGTCTCACGAAATTTGGAAACTCCTTGAGGTAACCCATGAAGGAACTTCCCAAGTAAAAGAATCCAAAATTAGTAGACTGACTCAGGAATATGAATCTTTTAAGATAAAACCCGGTGAGTCAATTACACAGATGTTTACTCGTTTCCTTGATATAACTAATCCTTTGCAATCTCTTGGTAAGGATTACAGCAATCACGAGAAGATTAGAAAGGTGCTGCGGGCTCTAACAAAGAACTGGAATCCAAAAGCCACAGCAATTATTGAAGGAAACGACCTCACCACAATGTCGTTGGAAACTTTGATGGGCAAGCTCATGACCCATGAACTCGACTTGCAAGATTTTGAAGAAGCAACACCAAAGGAGAAAACAATTGCCTTCAAAGCTCAAGCAAGAAAACCTACATACAACGATTCAGATGAAGAATCATCAAGTAGTGATGAACAAGCCCTACTTGTGAAGAACTTCAGAAAGTACCTAAAGTTTACAAGCAGAAAGAAGAAAGATGTCCAAGAAAGCAATGAAGATGAAACCATATGCTTTGGATGTAAGAAGTCAGGGCACATGAAGAAGGACTGTCCAACCACCAAAAAGAGCAGTCCATATGACAGATCAAGATCAAACAGAAAAGCTACAACTGGTCGAAAGTATGCCAACACAAGTATCTGGCATGAAAGTGATGCCAGTGATTCTGAAGAAGAGGATAGATCCTGCGGCAATGCAAATGTCTGTCTTATGGCATTTGATAAGGTATCTTCAAACCCTCTATATGATGAATTTACTTTCGATGAGTTAGAAAATGCCTTTAGCGATTTACTTGAAGAACACAAAAATGTGCTTGACAAGTATAAGCAATCTCGAAAAGAGATTAAGGCATACACAACCGAGTTAGCTAGATTGTCCAATCTTATTCAAGATATTAAAGAGACATCTACTACCGGTAACACGGAAGAGATAGCCAAACTCAAGGTAGACTATTATGAGGCTATCCTCACTATTCAAAAGAAAGAAAGAGATTATGGTAAGATGCAAAAGTTGTATGACACAGAGAAAAAGATGCACTTAGTAACAGAACAGAGACTCTCAGTTATGACTGCTAAATATGAAGAGTCTATTGCGATTTCTAAAAAGTTAGAAATTAAGTTAGACAAACAGAAAATGCCTGTGACACAGCCTAATTTTAGTCCTAATGTAAAGCATACACCTAAGAGGACTAAAAACAAGAAAGCACAGAAGAAACACGAGTATCATCATGCTTTCACTTATAGGTTCTCCAAGAAACCAAACAAGCATGTGAACACAGTTTCAACCACATCTGGTTCCAAACTGACTTGTACTTATTGTGGTACACACGGACACATATCACAGTATTATTTAGCAAGAAAGCTTGTTGACAATCACACTTTAGTCTGGAGACATAAAACTAATCAGTATAGACCCTTCAGAAAATGGGTACCAAAGGATTCATCTACTTGTTTTGTAGGTGGACCCTCAACCCTCTCATGCTAGAAGCAAATAGATCCTCGATAGCGGATGTTCGCGACACATGACTGGTGATGCATCCTTATTCGCTACGCTATCGATGAAGAAAGAAGGATACGTCTTCTTCGGAAATAACTTGAGAGGTGATATTATAGGTAATGGTACTGTAGGTATTTCTCCTTATCCAATAATAAAGGATGTTTGTCTAGTAACTGAATTGAAACATAACCTATTGAGCATAAGTCATTTGGCAGATAATGGTTATGGTATCAATTTTGTGAAAGATAAATGTACCATATATGATATGTCATCTGGTGATCCCGTATATAAAGGGATTAGAGAAGACAACATTTATGTTTTCTTTTTGGAGAATACTAATAATGCAGGAAGGTGCCTAGTAGCCAATCAAGATAAAAGCTGGCTATGGCACATGAGACTAGGACATGCAAACATGGATACTATCTCACGTCTGAATACAAAGAAGTTGGTAAAAGGACTCCCTGAGATTCCATTCAAGAGAGATATGGTATGTGCTGACTGTGAAAAGAACAAAGCAAATAGGTCTACGTTTAAATCCCTCAACGCTGTAAGTACTTCGAGACCTTTGCAGTTGATTCATATGGATTTATTTGGTCCTAGTAGAGTCGCTAGTCTTGGCGGTAAACTCTATGCTTTTGTTATTGTTGATGATTTCTCTCGATTTATTTGGGTTTACTTTTTATCAAACAAAAGTGATACTATTTTTGAATTTCAGATATTTTGTAAAAAGGTACAAAACGAAAAAGGCTTCATGATTACTCGCATCCGAAGTGATCATGGTGGCGAATTCGAAAATTCTGATTTCAAAAAGTTTTATGATGATAGTGGATATTACCACGAATTTTCTTGTCCTAGAACTCCCCAACAGAATGGTATTGTGGAGCGGAAGAACCGAACTCTAAGCGAAATGGCTAGAGTCATCCTTAATCAGCATAATCTTCCTAAATATTTTTAGGCAGAAGCTGTTAGTACAGCCTGTCATATTTTAAATAGGGTGTTAATTCGACCAATCTCGAAGAAAACACCATATAAGCTTTGGTTTGGAAGAATTCCAAACATTTCTTATTTTAAAGTTTTTGGTTGTCGCTGTTTCATCCTGAACACCAAGGATAACTTGGGAAAGTTTGACTCCAAAGCAGATGACGGAATATTTCTCGGATATGTTGCTAAGAGTAAGGGATATAGAATTTTCAATAAAAGATCTATGATTGTTGAAGAAAGTATTAATGTTACCTTTGATGAGTTGAATAGTCACAGATCTAGCGACAGTGATGATGAAGATGCACCTAAAAAGACTAAGAAGAGTTCTGAGAAAGATCCTACCCAAGAGGCAAGAACTGATAAAAGTTCCGAAGATGCAGGAACTGAGAAGAGCCTTGTGAAAGGTATGGCCCAAAGATTTGAATCATTGAGATTCAAGCCAGATCATCCAGAAACTCTCATTATAGGTGATGTATCCAAAGGTGTAAGTACACGTTCATCTCTTAAAGATTCTGATATAGCAGCAAATGTCGCTTTTATTTCACAAATAGAACCTAAAAATGTTGATGAAGCTTTTTCTGATGAATTTTGGATTTCTGCCATGCAAGAGAAACTTAATCAATTTGAGAGAAACCAAGTTTGGGAACTCGTTCCTAAACCTATTAGTCAATCGATAATTGGTACCAAATGGGTGTTCCGAAATAAACTCAGTGAAGATGGACAAGTTCTACACAACAAAGCACGTCTAGTTGCACAAGGTTATAATCAAGAAGAAGAAATTGATTATGATGAGACCTATGCTCATGTTGCTAGACTAGAAGCCATTCGCATGTTTTGCGCATTTGCATGTTTTAATGATTTCAAACTTTTTCAAATGGACGTGAAAAGCGCATTTTTAAATGGATTTTTGAAAGAAGAGGTTTTTGTGAAACAACCCCCTGGTTTTGAAGATTTTCAAAAACCTGATCACGTCTTCAAGCTTAAGAAAGCACTTTATGGACTCAAACAAGCACCTCGTGCTTGGTATGAACGCCTAAGCGCCTTCTTACTTGATAATGGATTTTCAAAAGGCAAGATTGATACTACTTTATTTATTAAATTCATGAATGATGACATTCTTCTAGTGCAAATCTATGTAGATGACATTATATTTGGTTCTACTAATGAATAACTCCGTCAAGATTTTGCCAAGTGTATGCAGAGTGAGTTTGAAATGAGTATGATGGTAGAGCTGAACTTCTTCCGAGGACTGCAAATCAAACAACACTCGAACGAAACATTCATCAACCAAGCCAAGTACACGAAGGACATACTGAAAAAGTATGACTTCGAGAATGTAAAGCCAATCGGGACTCCTATGGCAACATCTACAAAGCTTGATGCTGATGAAAGTGGCAAACCTGTCGATCAGCGTAAGTATCGAGGTATGATTGGTAGTTTATTATATTTAACTGCTAGTCGTCCTGATATTATGTTTATCGTTTGCATATGTGCACGTTATCAGGCAAACCCTAAGGAATCACATCTTAGTGCTGTTAAGCGTATCTTCCGATACCTTAAAGGAACTTCTACAGTTGGCTTATGGTATCCCAAAACCAAATCCTTTGACCTTATAGGTTACTCGGATGCGGATTTTGCTGGATGCAAAGTGGACCGTAAAAGTACCAGTGGCACGTGTCATTTCTTGGAAAAGGCCTTAGTCTCTTGGTTTAGCAAGAAACAAAATTCAGTAGCATTATCAACAACTGAGACTGAATATATCGTCGTAGGACGTTGTTGTGCTCAGATTTTGTGGATGAAGCAAACCTTAGAGGACTACAATCTGCACTATACAAATGTTCCTATTTATTGTGATAACACTAGTGCAATTAATCTGACTAAGAACCCTGTTTGTCATTCACGCACAAAACACATAGAAGTTAGATATCATTTTCTTCGTGATCATCAACAACACGGGGATATTTGCTTAGAATTTATTGATACTGTTCATCAACTAGCAGATATATTCACTAAACCATTGGCTGAAGACCGTTTTAACATCTTGAGGCGTGAGCTCGGCATTCTTGAATTCTCGGACTCATAATGCATATGGTAATTAAAACTGTATTTATGACTTGATAATTTATTATTTAACGAAAATTATTTTTGGGGACAAACTTACAAAGGGTATGTCTGTCACCACGGCTACGGTCGAAGCGAAGCGGTATTTAAGTGTTCCCCGGTGAACCTCCGTTAGCTGGGACAACCCCTATAGTTAACCTGAAAATAACATCAGTTATTTAATAAACCAGTCAAATGTTATTAATTACAACTTTTATTTACCTGACTGCTTTGACAGTCTCGGGAATGCAAGTGGCCGAACTCGGCCCGAACTCTGACCGAGTTCGGACCGAATTCGGACCGAGTTCGGTCGACGCTGTGGTAACTTCCAGAACCGAACAGCCGGCCCTAGAGGCTTTATAATCCAACTTTCCTTCCACTTTTTCTTCACACCAAAACGTGGAAAGCCCTCCTCTTCTACTAGAAGCCTCTCCTCCTCCATATTAGCAAGGGTTTGATGAGTTCCAGTGGGCGGTCATCTTCCTTCTTCTTCCTTTTTTTTCTTTGAAGGTATTTGCTATCCATCTCCTCATGGCCCCCAAGCGTCAAAGAGGAAACTCTTCCCAAGGTGCTTCCTCATCCTCTGACTATACCCCTGCTAGTCTCTTTAGTCCAGCTAGACCTAGAGATCCCGAAGAGTACGATTCTACTTTGTTTTCCGACAAAGACTTCTCGGATCTCTGGTTTGATTCTTTCTCTAGTCGTCGTATTTGCTCTGGAGCCTTCGTTAACTTTACTACTTTCTTTGAATATGATCCAATCTTTAACCAACTTGGATACCGCGATTTTTTCGAGGTCCAAGAGAGCATTTATGATAATGCCGTTCGGATGTTTTACTGCAATCTGCAGGTAAAACCTAACGGTAATTTCTATTCTTGCATTGCTGGGCAAGAGTTAGAATTTAGCGCCACTGATATCAGCGAATACTTTCATATTCCTGATCTTGGTGATGCATTAGTTGACATCTACCACATTCAGTTCCCTGCCGATGTCACTTTGGCTTCCTTTAGGGAATTAATCTGTCACCCTAACCCTCCTCCCCGGAGAATCTTTTCCAAACATCTGAACCAAACATTTTATGAACATCATCGTATGGTATTTTCTGCTCTTCTTCCGAAGAAAGGATCTACTGATGAAGTTACCTTTTTGGAACTTTCTGCTCTATATCACATCCACTTTGGCATTTCTTTCTCCGTTCCCAAAACTATAATGAACTGGATGCTTAACTGCAAAAATGCAGGCAGGAATCTAGTTTATCCGATGCACCTTGCTTCGATCTTTCGACGTTTCGAGATTGATCTTAAGACGTGTGCCATCTCTCCTCCACCTGTTGAGCTGATTCGTTCTCGTCGATTTCCTGCACCTCCTGGAGCTGCTCCTGCTCCAACTGCTGATGCTGAGGCCCCTGCAGCTGATGCTCCTCCTGCTCCGGCCCCTGCCCCAGGATTCGATCAGACTTTCTTCCAGCGCTTCGATGATTTTGTTGCAGTCTCTACGCAACGTCATCAGGACTCAGAGTTCAGGCACATTTCTCAGGCCCAGGTGCTGAAAAATAGTATTGCTGACCTTCACTATAGCCTGGCTCAGGAGCCAGTCCATCCGGTCACCATCCTTCCTCACCCGGCTTTCCCTGGTCCTCGATTTACTGATGAGGTTACTTTTCAGAATTTTGACCCGACCACAGCATACTTCCCTCATGATCCTCCAGGTGCGGACGACCCCACGATGTGACGTGGATTCAGCCATGGGATAGTGAATTTTGATTTGATTAGTTGATGCAGTTGATGTAGTAGTTTCATTTTATGTCTAAACTGTTTAGTTAGACATTATCAGTTGTATTTTTTTTTAGTGGAAACCTCTATGATATTTCAGTTCATATGAGATAGTTCATTTTATTCCAGTTGTTTCCATATATGTCTATGCTGTGATTATTTTTTTTTCTTCACTTTGTCTTGTCTTTTCTATTGTTGGCTTCACGATTTACGGGGGAGCCTATTCATTTTACTACTTGACAAAGGGGGAGAAAAAGAGTATACCAAAGCGGAGATAATTCCAAATCCAAACAAATTTTTTTTCCAGGTATTTTGATATTTTGTTCTATTTGATATAAATATATTTTGGTATAGACTCAAGTTTGTCAATTATCAAAATGGGGGAGATTGTTGGCCCATTCCATGGTCACACCCGATTTCGATAATCAACATACACTTTAGTCAATACACAAAATATAGAAAATGCTGCTAATCATTTCAGGATTCATGAAATCATATTCAACGGACGATGTACCACATCAATCAAAGCGTCAACATCATCAAATCTTCTGAAGACTCAGTTCTCATTTTTATTCTGTATTTTATATTTTATTGAGTCTAGGAATTACTTTGTAAAATCAATTTTGGTAATACTGGCTTAGGGTTAAAACTGTCCTTATTTCAAAAGCCAACTTTTACCATTCGTATTTTCGTTTACAAATATTTCAAAAACATATTTCGAAAATAGACTTTTCAAATGATTTTACAAATAACCAAAAACATGTTTGAAAACTGTTTTTGCAAAAAGAATTTCAAATATCTCCTGACAGAACTCCAAGCCGAGTTCGGCCCGAGTTCGGTCCGAACTCTGACCGAGTTCGGTCAAGTTTGTATTCAAACTTCTGTTGCCTCCAAATCAGCGAGCAACGTCTCTTTACGAGATATTTGCACCCGAACTCTGCCCGAGTTCTGCCCGAGTTCGGTTGGTGAAAACACCTATAAATAGAGAAGAACTTTTCGTTTCAAATCATCAATTCATTCTTCATCTTCTCTTCTCTACTACTCAAGTATTTTCAAAACGATCTAAGATTTTCAAATCTCACCTACATATCTCTTAGCCAAAAGTCAGTACTATCTGAGTTGATTTAGAGTCTTTTGGTTACTCAAGAGTTGTAAAGAGGTCGTTCAAGTTTCAACAACTTTTCTGTTGTGGAGCTGGTCGTGCGCTCGTCACCAAGCACGGTGTTGTGAAGCTGGTCGTGCGCTTGTCACCAAGCACGGTGTTGTAAGAGATTGTAAGCTCTCAGTTAAAGCATGTGCCATAGTGGATTAACATCGAGCAAGAGTACTCGAGACTGGATTAGTCCTCTCAGAGGGATACCAGTATACATCGCTGTGTCACTGAGTTTGAATTATCTATCTTTATTTACTGTCTCTTACATATCCGCCATTGTTTAATTTTTTAATTGGTGATTATATTCCGCTGCACACACGCACTCTATTTACCTCCCCTCTAGAGGTGCTCAACGATCCTACAATCCATGTCCATGTCCGAAAGATACATTACCCTTTCTCCAGATTTAAATACCCAAGCCTCTTTTTTGGGATGAGTCTGTGATTTGTAATCTATTGCATCTCCAAATAAGAAAGCTGGCTTCAGGAATTGTTGATTATCTAGCGACATCAGTACTTCCCCGTCTATCATGGATAACAACATTCTATCCCCTTGAGCTGCTATCAGTTGTGCCCTCTCTACTGGATATTCAGGGTTCGACTGAGGAAATTGGACATGAGATAAATCTTCCCGATAATTCGAACCCACCATGCCAACTGACGATCCGAAAACTTCTACGAGAGGGTGAACTTGCAAATCCACTGGTAAAATAACAAAAGAGATCAAGTTAGTTCGAAGTTTTTTATGATTGAAGATATTGACTTTTACGCTTAGTAAAAGTTGATGAAAAGCTTATGAAGTCTTTGTTCGACAAAGTCTCTCAGTGATTGATGAACTTTATGCTACCACATAGTAATATGAGCGTAATATAACTTTTACGCTGGCATGTATGAACATGAGCGTAGTTAAGTTTTACGCTAGCACATTAATTGTGGGCGTAAATCAAAATTTTACGCTGACACGTGTAACGTGGGCGTATTCTTTTCATCTTTTACGCTAACACGAACAACGTAGGCGTATGTTGTTGTTTCAGCTTTACGCTAACACGTACAACATGGGCATAAAAAGCTGAAAGTTTGGGTTATCTTCTTCTTCCTCGACGGATTTTTCCAGCCAGAGAATAGGGTTTTACCCATCATAGGCGGAGCTACAGCCGGGTTGGGATTTCGATGTTGCGTTGATAACTGAATGGGAGTTTTCGCATGGTCAACCGATGACGAATCGGCGGCAAGTTTCTTCCCCTTGTTGCTGGCGGTGGATGATTTCTTTGGAGCCATCGGATCAAAGTGAGGGTTTCGAAGAAAGAAAGGGCAAAGGAATTTGAGAAGATGAGTAAAAGTCTTTTCTCTCTCTGGAAAGACCTATTTATAGAGATATTCAAAAATCGACTGTTGGATATCCCCGCTTTTATGCGGATGACGGTTGCGAATCCCAAATTTTACGCTGACTGATCAAATCTCAACTTTTATGCTTCTGTTCAAAGTGTTTCAAATTTTGGAGATATTTGAAAACTTTGAAGGGGGTCTTGTAGGAGCGTAAAAAGTGCTTCAGAGAAAGAGTCAAAGAGATGAATCATTTCATTCATAAGTGATTGGTTTTACGCCAAACAGAGCGGTTAATCTCTTTACGCCCAAGACAAGGCTGATCACTTTACGCTCGGATCTACACCCATAGTTTTACGCCAAGGACGGATCAGCCACTCTTATGCTGGACAAAACTGTCAAATCTCGCATTTAATGCAAACTCTGACATGGAGATCTTAATGATGGCATATATCACAAAGGGATTTATTTTACACAGAGACCAATGTTGTCGTTTAGTATGTGGATTGAGCTATTTTACGCCCACACTACGGCTTCTTTTACGTACGAAGACTATACGAGCTTTTACGCTCAACAGCTGACGTGTATATAAAGTCTATTTGAGCTACTTTACGCTCAAGGTTATTTAACAACCACTTTACACGGGAAGTCTATGTCAAGGCTATTTTACGCCTAATCTACTGCTTTACGCTCAGAGTACATTGAGGCTATTATTACGCCCTATTCTCCTCCACCAGCTTGGAACGTGGTCTGCCTACGTGGCTTTCATGCCATTCTTCTCGAAGAACGTGTGTACATGCATCCTATTCTTACTGAAATGATGGGACACATGTCAACATATGCAGAGGTTGGCTTCGATCGTGGATGGCAGTTGTTAGCGTAAAGATGAAACTTTTGCTAAGTTTTTACGCACAAGAGCCCAAGTCTATAAATAGACTTATTTTTCTCATAACATAGGGACAGAGAGACAGGAGAGAAGACAGAGATCAGAATTTAGAGATTTTGATTCTCCAGAGCATTCTTCTTCAACCTTTCTTTCAGAACAGAGTGAAGCAAAGCAGGAAAGCATTCGGCCTTGCCATCAGTGTCCAAATACGTCGATACCTTTCTGGTGACTTAGTTCTTCCAGTTGTTCTACTTCAAGCAGTGATCTTCATCATCATCATATGGTCCAAGGAACAAAGTGATCATTTACGAATCAGACTTCTACAGCAATACTTTTCCAGAATCAAATTTGTACTTCTTGTACTTTCTTTCTTTTTCTCGTTTTATTTTCAAAAGCCAATTCCTCAAGGCATTTTGTTAAGTGAAACAGGGTGCTGCTGTGTTGGGCGGCCAAGGGGGTCTCCTAGGGTTAGGGTTTCATTTGGGCCAACTCCTTCTCAATTAGAAATGGGCCCAAGTCAAAAAGCTTAAAGGCCTACATGCAAAAAGGCTAAAATAAATCAATTAAAAGCCTTAAAATAATCTAATTCCTAAAATAAATTCTAAACATAAAAATAACAATTCTAATGCATGGTTAGGCCCCTATACATGTCCACTAAGGTTAAACCAGTTGCTAGCACAATCAAGAGTCAACATATTCAAAGAATCACATAAAAGCCAAAATGGCTAAAATGACTAAAATCATCTAAACCACTCCAAAAATAGAGATTAAAATCTAAATAAATTTTTTTAAAAAATAAAATGTGAATTTAATTACATTATTAGGCTTCTAGTAAAGATTGACTAAGGTCAAACTACTAAGTCACCAGTCTACAATAAATCAAATCACACTGCAATCAATCTAATTAATAAATAGATAAAAATTCAAATAAAAATCATAAAAATTCAAATAAATCACAATTACTAAAATGCCCTTGAAATTGAAAAGTAAGTGTGATACTTTTTCTTCTCAAATACACAGCCCACTGGAGCCCGGCCCACTCAAATCAACCTATACTACTCCCTAACAAGGAGAGAGGAAACATAACATAAAAAGAAAAGGAGAAGGAGAAGTAAAAGAGGATAATCAAAAGATTAGGAAGAGGCTCATCGGGCTTCTCCGCTCGGCGCAGCGGTATAGCTGGTCACAACGCCGCGGGAGAGAAGGATACGGTGTATGGCACAGTGGCGATACGAGAGGTCGATGGATGAAGGCGCGATGAGTCATTCGAGGAGGCACGGGTGAAGGGATGCGGCATTCGTGGTCATGGCGGAGGAAGGCGGCCAAGTAGGGTAATTCCAGTGGAGGAGCAGTCAATAATTGAGGCTCGACTTCAGATCTGGGCACTGGAGGCGAGTAGCGGCTGGAGTCGACATGATCGTGGATGCAGTCAAGGGGTAAATCTGTGGCCAAAAAATCCTAGCAGAGACGGAGATCTGGTAGGTGGTCGAGATCTTGCAGTATCCGACCATGACACAGCGGTGGAAGCTCGTCGTCAATCGGAGCTTTCGCGGTCGGTAAAGTAGCGGCGAAGATGGTTGTTAAGATGGAGGTCCAGTGAAACTTGACAGCGTGCTAGATGCGAGATTAACTCAAGATTGGAGCCTAGACACGGCCGTTGGAGGATGGATCAAACAAACTAGGGTTAGGGTTTAAGGATTGGAATAATGTGTCCGTGTTCGGTGGACACAGGAACAAGACACAGAATATATTGCCGAGAATGGATGGATGCATTGTGACGTGTCCATGTCCTTGGGGTCGAACCCAGGACACGAGGAATGGTTTAGTTTTGGATGGGGTCATGTCATGTCGGACATGGGAAATTGGGTTAGAATGTAACGTTGTGTTTGGGAACCTAGGAGGGGAGGGAGAGGAAAATTTGAGGAAAAGGAAAATGGAGGAGAGTAAAATAAAGGTAAAATTAATTTTTTTCTTCACTTGTTTGGATAAACAAAAAGTAGGAGAAGGAAAATTTTAAAAATAATATTTTATTTATTATGGAGAAAGATATAATTACCATTTAGTCCTTGGTTTTTTTCAAATCATAATTAATAACTACTTTATTGAAGGGTAGTTGGGTAATTTATTTCACAATCCTCTCATCTCTCTCCATTTTTTCTCATACTTTTGGGAGAAAATTTTTTGAGTGGAACCCACATGAATTTTCCTCCTACATTCCTCTCCCTCAATTCTCCTCCCTCTTCCCAAACACCACTACTTTTAATTTTTCTCCCATTTTTCCCTCAAAATTTTCCTTCCCCCCATTTTTCTCTCTTCCCAAACAATACCTAAATGTAATAGCTATATAGGAATTAATGAAATGTGGTGGACACGCCGACATGGCAAGACACGAACATGATGGGTTTGTGCAAAGTTGGAATGATTAACACTAATGACAATTAGGTTATTTACAGGGTCATTTGGACTAATCTAGAAAGAAATATTTCTAGCATATGCCAAAGAATATTCTCTAGGAATTTGCTAGATTCCCTAGAATATTCCTTGGGATTAATTAAGGCTAATCCCTAATTAATTAAGGGGTTTCTAGAGAGTTCCCACTAATTAGCCAGCTAACCTATTCATGGCATACTACTATAATCAAAATGTCACTCCACTTCTAGGTATTTACGAATTTGCCACAACTTCTATATAATTTCCTAATAACCAATCCGCTTCTATGACAATTACCAAAATACCATTCCTTTTTAATGATCACCTAATAATTTCCAAATACATTCTAAAATAAAATCAAAAAATTAGGAAATTGAAATCAAGGGGTTATAGAGCTTAAAGCAAGCTTGTAAACCAAGGGGTTACAGAGCTTAAAGCAAGCTTGTAAACAATAACATGACAAGTTAGATCAATTAATTTTGGAATGCATGTTTTTATTATAAACAGAAGTTATATGTGGGTATATTCTAGGGCAGTAGATAAAGGTTCTGCAATATGTGGATGCACGTTATTGAGAACCAGAAGTTTCGACATAGCCCATTTTTTTTCCATAATAATATTAGTTCGAACGTAGTATTCACGATAGCTAGTCTTGCTCACACTATTGGATGCCCGACAAAGCACATTTTTTGGCTACCCAACATATACATAATATCTCATATTCTCATAATTCCAGAATAAATTCATTAAGTTTTAAGGATATAATGGAAAATAAGGATCATATTAAATCTCTAAGCGAAGAAAAAAGAAATATCTTTGTGTAACTTCTAGCGTAGGGGACCAGAAGTTCGTCTATAGATATTCTCCAGCTATTCACTAGGATATATGTCACTCATATTGGGGATGTCGAGTCACATACTTGTAGGAACAAAATCGTAAAGCAGAATACTCTGGAGGGGTGAATAGAGTAGGCAGCAGAATATTTCTAATCAAAAATCTTGTTAGCAGTTAGATCATAGATATAAAAATAATCACAAAATAAATGACAAAAATTAAAAGTGATCAGAAGGCAAACGCAAATACCGAGATTTATACTGGTTTCCCTCTTGTGAGGACTAGTCCAGTCGAAAGAACTCTAGCTTCCAGTTGAATCCACTATTGGAAAATCCAGCAAGTTTTCATACAAAGTCCTCTATCAAGCCTCTGATTACAATCGCTCTTGAAACTTCTAGACCGTACCGCAATGGCACATCGACTAGAGGATTGTAACTGGCTTGGAATTTAAAAATAAAAGCTTTTTAGAACTCTTTGGAAGAATGTAAGCTTAAGAAGAGAAGAGATTGAAAGTGAATTGGTGATTTGAAATGATCGAAATGCTTCTCTATTTATAGTTTTTTCAAAGACAGAACTCTGACAAATTCGGGCAGAATTCGGACAGAACTCTTTGTAACAAACCGCAACTGAAGGATGACCAAGTTCAAAATCAAACGTTCACTAACGTTCTACTTGGCCGAACTCTGGCCGAGTTCTGTTAGGGTACTACCAGTTCATTTTTGAGAAAAATTAATTTTGGCTTTTTGAAAAGTCCTTCAGAAGCTTTTTATAAAAAGGATATTTTTCAAAAATATAGGTCATTTGTAAAAAAATAGGTCACTTTTGAAAAATGGTTCCGGACAGCTTATTTGCTAGTATGACTAGGTGTACAATGTATTCCTAGACTTAATAAAATGAAAAATTACATTGCTTAACAGGAAATACATTTGGAATGGCAAACGGCTTCAGTCTTGAACATCGTAGATATCCATTGTTGAGCAGTGTCCAAAACGTCGTAGGTAAACATCTGAGTTGACTTGCATTTATATCGAAACAGAGTTTGATCAATTATTAAAATCAAGTTTGACCATGACCAATGGGTCAACAATCTCCTCCATTTTGATAATTGACAAACCTTGCCGATATAACATCGAAGTTTGGATCAATTCAAAAATGTATTTGAAAATTTGTTCTTAACCTGCATTCATGAAGATGTTAGATCTATTTCTCCCCTGTTGTCACTTAGCAAAATAATTGCAAAAGAGAAAGCTCCCCCGCAATAAATGCATAAGTAACACACACTGAAGAAACACAAAAAAATATATATAAAACATTCATCACAAGCATGGTAGAAATAGTGAAAAGATATTGTATACACAACACAGGCATGTTATTTGTCACAGACAGTTTTAATATGAAACAGAAAGAAAGATAATGCTAGAATAAAACTGAAACAAATAAAGTGCTGAATGATAAACTAAAATGCCAAACTGAGGCATAATAAAAACCATGTCTATAAGAAGTCACAAAATAACTAAAAGAGTGCAGATAATAACTAAAATAAGAGTACTGATAAAATTTTGGAATGTCGGAGCATTTTCAAGTAAACATAAGATAAAAGTATTAGTCTCAAAAGTCATAACAACTCAAATGTCATCATCCTCATCATCATCGTCATCTGCTGCAGCGCCAGCATGTCCAGAAGGACCAGCTCCAGAAGTATGAGGAGCACCAGCATAAAACTCACCTACATAGTCGCAAGGAGTAGCACTAGTAGAACAATACCAATCGTAGGTGTTCCCTGGCTGGAACAGAGAGTGGATCGCCTCATCATCAACGCGGTATCCAGAAATAGAAGGGTCGCGAGGTAGAGAGCAAGCAAAGTGACCCGGCTGTGCAAATCTCAGATCAGCGAAGGAGTTGGAAATGGCCTAGAATCGAGTCACGTCATGGAACTCACGTTCCCTGGAAGTGTCAACATAGAATGACTGCAGATCTGAAAGGTGCTGATAAATACCTTCAAAAGTCATAGGGTAATAATGAGGAGGACCAGGTGCTGTGGGAGTAGGTGCAGGGGGAGCAGCTGCGGTAGGTGGAGGAACATTGGCAATACTACGACGAAAGAGTTTGAGCAACTTGGGTTCAGGGTCAACAGCACAAGTAGATAGGTCAATGTCAAATCTCTGAAAGATGCGAGGGATGATCATCGCATAAGAGGTTGCGGTCTCTTCCGTAACATCTTCCCATCATCTGAATGATAGTCTTAGGGGCAGAAAAAGGAATCCCCTTAAGAATGTGATAAAGTGCAGAGAGTTCAAGTGCAATGACATCATCTTTTGAAGTGAATTTAGGAAGTAAAGTAGAATAAATGATACGATGTAATTCGTAGTTAAACAAGTTCTAGTTATTAGCCTTGAACTTTTCAGGACGAGCGCGTGCGGGCGCACAAAGCTCATTCTTGAAACTAACGACAGTCGTACCATCGGAGAAATCAAAATCAGTGATGTCATCGAGCGGGGCACCTTCGTTTGGAATACCAAGGATTTCTGCTAACGTTTCATCAGTGAATTCGATATCGATCCCTCCGACACGTGTTCTCGCGGTGAAAGTATCTAACATAAAATTATAATAGAATAATCTAATAGCATTAGTAGCAATGGGGAATTATAAGGTAACAAAGTGTTGTAACCCTAATGCCTGAATATAAGGGCGGTGATCCAGAAAGACAGTCCATTTAATTGGTGAACCGGTGCAAATAGTACGCATAATAAAATCGGCATACCACAATAAAGCTTGATCAGAAGTTTTAAAGTAAAACTCGTCCGATGCACCGTCATCCGATTGGACCGAAGAAAAGAGGCAATCCGTATGCGGATATGAAGACGATGCCTCTTCACTGGCATTGGTCTTCTTCCTCTTGAAGGGATTGAACTTAGGCATTCGTTCCCAAAATTTCTAGAAACCCTATGTATTGAAAAGTGGAGGAGAGAAGGAATTATACCTTCTAAGAATTGGATATACTGTGGAGGACGAGATTCTCCACACGAATCCAAAGTTTTGACGAAAATCTCTACACGGATTGGAAGAACAAGGGTGGAAAAAACTAGGGTTTGGAGGCACAACTGCTGATGTTTGAGGATTTTTGGAATAATGAAGAAGATGGGGCCTCGGGTTCTGACTGGTCCATGTATATATCCAGCCGAACTCTGGCCGAATTCGGACCGAGCTCGGACCGAATTCGCCAAGGGTTGCCTGTATATATATATATATATTTTATATATATATATATATATATATATATATATATATATATATATATATATATATATATATATATATTATATATATATATATATATATATATATATAAAATAATAAAAATAAATAAATAAAATAAAATAATAAAAAAAAAATATATATATATATATATATATAATAATAATAAAAATGGGGCCACATCTTTTTCATTAATTTGTATCAAATGTTTAATTCAGAGTTTAGTAATTTTAAATCTCAAAATAATATAATTAATATTATTTTATAAATAAATATTCTTTACTCAGCATCTGTCTCAGATTAGCTGTAGGAGTACTGTCCCAGCTAACGGAGGTTCACCGGGGAACTCTTAAGTACCGCTTCGCTTCGACCGTAGTCGTGGTGACAGACAGACTCTTTTTAGGCTTGTCTCGAAAATAGTTTATGAGTATCGAATAAATTAATTAATAAAACAAAATTAATTAATATTATTGACATCTAAAATGCCTATTCTCGACGTAAATAATTGAAACGATCTTCCGCTAAAGGTTTTGTGAGTATGTCAGCTAATTGATTCTGAGTGTCTATGTATACAAGGTCTATATCTCCATTTTGTTGATGATCTCTAAGAAAGTGATATCGAATCTCGATATATTTAGTACGAGAGTGACATACTAGATTCTTAGTCAAATTAACAGAGCTAGTGTTGTCACAGAAAATGGGTATGTGTGTAAAATGCAATCCATAGTCTTCTAAAGTTTGTTTCATCCACAAAATTTGTGCACAACAACGTCCTGCGACGATATACTCAGCCTCGGTTGTTGATAATGCAACAAAATTTTGTTTTTTACTAAACCAAGAGATTAGAGATTTTTTTAGGAAATGACATGTGCCGCTAGTGCTTTTTCTATCTACTTTACATCCGGCAAAATCAGCATCAGAATAACCGATTAGGTCAAACGACGTAGTTTTGGGATACCATAAGCCGACAGAAGAAGTGCCTTTAAGGTATTGAAAGATATACTTAACTGCGCACAAATGCGATTCCTTAGGATTTGCTTAAAAACGAGCACATAAGCAAACACTAAACATAATGTCTGGTCGACTAGCAGTTAAATACAGTAAGCTACCGATCATACCTCGATACTTACGTATGTCGACAAGTTTGCCTTGTTCATCAATATCAAGCTTGGTTGAAGTCGCCATTGGAGTGCTAAGTGGCTTTACTGCTTCCATGTTAAACTTCTTTAATAGATCCTTTGTGTATTTTGCTTGATTTATGAACGTCCCATTGTTGGTTTGTTTGATTTGCAGTCCGAGAAAGAATTTCAGCTCTTCCATCATGCTCATCTCAAACTCATTCTGTATACACTTTGAAAATTCTTGACAAAGAGATTCATCAGTAGATCTAAAGATAATATCATCTACATAGACTTGAATCAAAAGAATATTGTTATTCAAAGATTTATAAACAAAGTAGTGTCAACCTTTCCCTTTGAAAAACTGTTATCAAGTAGAAAAGAGCTTAGACGATCGTACCAAGCACAAGGGGCGTGTTTCAAACCGTATAAAGCTTTCTTCAACTTGAAAACATATTCAGGAAATTTAAAATCAGTAAAACTGGGTGGTTGAGCTACATAAACCTCTTCTTTTATAAAACCATTTAAAAAATGCGCTTTTGACAACCATTTGAAATAACTTAAAATTATGAAAACATGCAAATGCACATAACATACGAATGAATTCTAATCTCACAACTGGGGCATAAGTCTCATCATAGTCGATACCTTCTTCTTGATTGTATCCTTGAGCTACGAGTCGAGCCTTATTACGAGTCACTAAACCATTCTCGTTCAGTTTATTTCGGAATACCCATCGGGTGCCAATGACCGGATGATCAATGGGCTTGGGAACAAGTTCCCAAACTTGATTCCGTTCGAATTGGTTTAATTTCTCTAGCATACCATCTAACAAAAAATTATCACTACATGCTTCATCAATATTTTTGGGTTCAAACTGCGAGACAAAAGCAACACAAGAAGCTATATCTTTATTGGAGAAACGAGTACTTACACCCTTGGTAATCTCACCAATTACCAAGTCCTTTGGATGATTAGCCAAGAATCTCATCTCTTTTGGTGTAGTCTCAGGATTGCTAGTTTCGGCTTTTTTGCTTGGAGGTTCATCTGATGCCTGATGTGAAGGTTCTGTATCTTTGTGTGAAGGTTTTGCAGTAGCTGTACTTGGTGTGATTATGTCTTCATTGTCATCATCGTCTAAGTGTTGATTTAGTTTATCAAACTTGACGTTGATAGATTCTTCGATGATCATGGTTCTTTTGTTGAAGACTCTGTATCCTTTGCTCTTTGATGCATAACCTAAAAATATACCTTCATCGGCCTTTTTATCAAATTTACTCAAATTATCTTTAGTATTAAGAATAAAATATTTACAACCAAAGATTTTAAAATAAAAAACCTTTGGTGTTCTATCAAACCATAATTCATAGGGAGTCTTCTTCGATATAGGTCAAATTAGAACCCTATTGAGAATATAGCATGCTGTATTTACAGCTTCAGCCCATAAGTATCTAGGTAGACTAAACTGGTTTAACATAACTCTAGCAATTTTAGATAGAGTTCTGTTCTTACGTTCCACAACTCCATTTTGTTGCGGAGTCCTAGGGCAAGAGAATTCATGCAGATAACCGTGTGTGTCATAAAATTGCTTGAATTCTGCATTTTCAAATTTGCCGCCATGATCTCTACGAATGCGAGTAATCATGAACCCTTTTTCTTTCTGTACTTTCTTACAAAAGGTGACAAATTTTGATAATGCATCATTCTTGCATGCAAGAAAATAAACCCATGTATACCTAGAAAAATTATCTATAATGACAAATGCATATAACTTACCACCTAGACTAGCAATTCTGCTGGGTCCAAATAAGTCCATATGCAACAATTGTAAAGGTCTAGTGGTACTTACAGCGTTCTTGGACTTGAATGCGGATTTGGTAGCTTTGTTCTTTTCATATTCACTATATACCATATCCTTCTTGAAAGAAATATCCGGTAAGCCGCGTACCAACTTTTTCGTAGATAATCTTGAAATTGTATGCATGTTTGTGTGACCGAGTCTCATATGCCATAGTTGACTCTCAACGCTTTTGGCCATCAAACATCTACCTGCTGTGTTAGCATCTTCCAACAAATAGAATACATATATATTGTCTTTCCTAATACCTTCAAATATAGTACTACCAGTTGAACTATCAATTATAGTACATTTATCTTTTATAAAGTTAATACCATAACCGTGATCAGCTAAGTGGCTTATGCTGAACAGATTATGTTTTAACTCGGTAACAAGACAAACATCTTTAATCACTGGATAGGAAGCGTTACCAATGTCACCAATACCGATTATGTACCCTCTTAGCTTATTACTGAAGGAGACGTATCCTTCTTTATTCCTCTTCGACAGTGTTGCGAATAATGAAGCGTCACAGGTCATATGCCGTGAGCAACCGCTGTCGAGGATCCATTTGCTCCTAGCATGTGAAGGGTGTCCCACCTACAAAATAATTTGCAGATAAAACTTTTGGTACCCAATTCTTGTAGGGTCCTGACTGGTTAGTTTTCTGTATCCATGCATAAACATTTAAATCTGCTAACTTTCTGATTCTACATGCTGAAGATATATGACCAATGAGGCCACAATAATGACATTTAGCATGTTGAGTGTTGAAAGTATTGTGAGGTGCATGATTGGTAGGTTTTGGCTTTCTAGTATAGAAGAATGCATGCCTATTAGGCTTCTTGGGCATAGTCTTGGTATGGTTTGGTCTGACAGTGTTGGACGTGTTCCGATGATTCGGTAATTGACACGTGTTAGAATAGGAAGCAGCAACTTCAGGTCGTTTTCCTAAACTAATTTCCAACTTTTTGGAAGTGTCATACAATCTAGTATAGTCAGATGTAAGTGATTCTAATCTGACCTGTGCACACTGGAGACTCTTTCTCTCCTTAGATAGGTCTTCCTTTAACTGGATAATAGTTTGGTCTTTTTCTTCGGATAGCTTAACAGTCTCGTGTAACAACAATTTAATAGAAGAAAGCTCACCAGACTCATTTGAAGAGTCATTATCTCTAACATGATCTAGTAGGTCGGTAAGTCTTCCTATTTTACCTTTGTACTCTTTGAGTACCTTCTTAGAGGTTTTATATTTGCTACGCAGTTTTCTGTAATCATCTAACAGTTCATTGAAAGCCTCTCCTAGTTGTTCAAAGGTAAAATCAACATAAGGATCAAATAGAGGATTAGTGATTACCTGATCGCAAGCCATCAAGCACACATTTGCAGCATCTTCTGATTGTTCATCTTCTGAGTCGCTGGCTTCACTTTCATGCCATATGCTTGTGTTGCCGTACTTCCTTGATGTGGATTTCTTCAGGTAGCCTTTGTCATATTTGCTGTTTTTCTTTGATGATGATGCTGAGGGACAATCTTTCTTCATGTATCCTTTCTTTTTACATCCGTAGTAAATAGAATCTTCCTCATTGTTGTTGTTGTTGTCTTTACTGTCCTTTGTTCTCCTGTTAAATCTCATAAACTTCTTGAATTTCCTTACCAGAAGAGCTTGATCTTCAGAGTCGGAGTCGCTGTCGTCAGAATCATCTTCGATGGTTCTTCTATGTTGAGCCTTGAGAGCGATCGTCTTCTCTGACTTCTCCTTTGGTGTAGCATCTTCAAAGTCTTGAAGTTCTAACTCGTGAGTGAGTAGCCTACCCATGAGTGTTTCTAGAGACATTGTTGAGAGGTCGTTCCCTTCAATGATTACTGTAGCCTTTAGAATCCAGTTCTTTGTAAGGGCTCGTAGAAGTTTGTGAATCTTCTCATGGTTACTGTAATCCTTGCCTAGTGAAGAGAGAGGATTTACAATATCCAAGAATCTTGTAAACATCTGAGTGACTGATTCACTTGGCTTCATTTTGAATGCCTCGAACTCCTGAGTAAGTCTGCTGATCTTTGACTCCTTGACTTGTGTTGTTCCTTCGTGGGTTACTTCGAGAAGTTTTTATACTTTGTTTGATGTTGTGCAAGTAGACACCCTGTTGAATTCAGTTCTGTCTAAAGCACAAAATAAAGCGTTAATAGCACGTGCGTCAAGACTAGCCTTTTTCTTTTCTTTCTCTGTATATTTGTCATGGGGTTTTTCTACTAAAACACCATCAACATTAATACGAGGTGGCTTTTTATAGCCATCAATAACTACAGACCATAAGTCAAAATCAAGAGATTTCAGAAAGAAACTCATACGAGTTTTCCAATAAGTGTAGTTTGTGCCGTCAAACAGTGGAGGTCTGTTTGTGGCTTGGCCTTCACTTATAAATTTCACAGTTACCATGTGTAATGCTGTGATCTATATAAAAAAATTGAAAAGTCCTTCAGAATTTCACTTGTGAATTTCACAGTTACCATTTATCTCACTTGTGAATTTCACAGTTACCTTGCTTTACCTGTATAACCTGCTTTCGATATACCTCTAGATGGAGAGCCTGCTTATAGAGAACCTGCTCTGATACCAATTATAGCAACGAAATCGTAAAGCAGAATACTCTAGAGGGGGGTGAATAGAGTAGGCAGCGGAATATTTCTAATTAAAAATCTTGTTAGCAGTTAGATCACAGATATAAAAATAATCACAAAGTAAATAACAGAAATTAAAAGTGATCAGAAGGCAAACGCAAATACTGAGATTTATAATGGTTTCCCTCTTGTGAGGACTAGTCAAGTCGGAAGATCTCTAGCTTCCAGTTGAATCAACTATTGGAAAATCTCGCAAGTTTTTATACGAAGTCCTTGCAACTTCTACAGACGCGAGCTTGATACGAAGAACTCGACCAACTTCAATTGTGAAGAGTTGAATCTTCTATCAAGCCTCTGATTACAATCGCTCTTGAAACTTCTAGACCGTACCGCACTGGCAAATCGACTAGAGGATTGTAACTGACTTGGGATTTGAAAATGAAAGCTTTTTAGAACTCTTTGGAAGAATGAAAGCTTAAGAAGAGAAAAGATTGAAAGTGAATTGGTGATTTGAAATGATCGAAATGCTTCTCTATTTATAGTTTTTTCAAAGACAGAACTCTGACAGAATTCGGGCAGAATTCGGACAGAACTCTTTGTAACAAACCGTAACTGAAGGATGACCAAGTTCAAAATCAAATGTTCACTAACGTTCTACTTGGCCGAACTCTGGCCGAACTCTGGCCGAGTTCTGCTCGGGTTCTGCCAGTTCATTTTTGAGAAAAATCAATTTTGGCTTTTTGAAAAGTCCTTCAGAAGCTTTTTGTAAAAAGGATGTTTTTCAAAAACATATGTCATTTGTAAAAGAAATAGGTCAGTTTTGAAAAACGATTCCGGACATCCTATTTGCCAGTACGACTTGGTGTACAATGTATTCCTAGACTCAATAAAATAAAAAATTACATTGCTTAACAGGAATTACATTTGGAATGGCAAACGGCTTCAGTCTTGAACATCGTAGATATCCATTGTTGAGTAGTGTCCAAAACGTCGTAGGTAAACATCTGAATTGACTTGCATTTTATATCGAGACAGAGTTTGATCAATTATTGAAATTAGGTTTGACCATGACCAATGGGCCAACAATACTACCATGAGCCATAAGCTCAATCCTAAGGGCCCATTTTAAGTCAGAAGTCGAATGATACTATAGCTTTTAAATTGTGACATGATCGACCAAGACACTGCGGGACAATAATGATGAGAATGACCATAACAAAGTCTTGTGGTTATCTCTTAATAAGATATACATAAAATCTTTGAGGGATTTAAATTGCCAAGTATATGTCCGAAGGATTTTAAATATCAGGATATCCGCAAAAGATTTACAAAACGAGCCATATGTAGACCATAACAATCCGAAAGAATATGATAGGCTCATTGTGTATCTGTCTAGGAAAGATATAATAATTTCATGCAGAAATCCCTGAATGGATTTGTCAAAGCGAACGTCTATATACATGATACTATACTCTAAAGAGATTGAAAAATATCTTTGAAGAGAATATCTCCTAAAAAGATAATCTACAAAAAAGATAAATCTCCAAAAAAAAAATTCAGAAGAGATAAATTAGATAAATCTTCTGAGGAGATAAATCTCCAAAAGAGATAAATTTTCTGAAGAAATAAATCTCCAAAAGAGATAAATCTCCTGAAGAGAGAAATCTGTAGAAGAGATAATCTCTCGAAAGGATAAAACTCCCAAAGAGATAAATTCCCAGAAAAGATCTCCTGAAGAGAAAATCTCCTGAAAAGATCTCCTAAAGAGATTTAATATGATCAGTTATCGTTTACTCAGTACACCTATAGTGATTAGGTCAATATGATCCATTTCGACCAAAAGAAGGGAAACATATATTTTAGGTCCTGAAATTCCATATTTAAATAAAATAAAGTATAAATTTTTTATTGTCATTTCTTTAACACAAAATCTTTTATGTGAACCTGCTGATATGCACCTACACATAGACACTAGAATGACATAAAATACATTTTTAAAATAAATAGGAATCATTCTTGATTTAATCCATATGAATGTGAATTGATCTTATGTTGTCACCCCCAGTTTTTAGGAACAGGGGTATTTTTGTTATTTTGTACTTTTGAATATTTTTGAAATTTATTTTATTATTTATGATATTATTTTGGGGTTATTTGAGTCAGGTTCGAATTTCAGCTCATTTCGACTTATATCAGGGACCCGGGGTAGCTTAGACTCTGATCGGGACCCAACTGGAATCGACCAACTTATCATGACCAAACCCATATATTGATTTTAGTGGGATTAGGGATTAGAATTAGATTTAGAACTTGAAATTAGGAGTTTTCAAGTTACCATTTTGACCCCAACTCAAACCACTCATTTCTTTGACTTGGAGGACATTTTGGTAAATTGCCAAATGCCCCCAACCCTCTATAATATGGCCGGCCATGTATGGAGCACCCCCTCTCCTTTGCTTTACTCCAAAGCAACCTCTCTCTCTCCATTTCATTTCCTTTTTTTGAAGTTTCTTCTCCTTCAAGAAGATCAATTAGGTATGCTTTTAAAACCTTCATTAATTCTCTTTTGCATTTATTTCCTTCACCATAAATGAGGAGGAGACCACCCTCTACATTTTGCCCATAGAATTTGTAGGTTTCCCTAGAAATCTAGTTTAGGGATTAATTGGGGGTTTTCCTTTAGAGAGGAGTATATATGTATATATATGTGTATATATATTTATATGTATTTGAGTGTGTGTAGAGAGTGATGGTGGTGGTATTTGTGTCATGAGAATGGTGGTGGTGTCATGAGAGTGGTGGTGGTAGTGTGTGAGAGAGAGTGTGTGTGTGTGTGTTTGTGTGAGAGTGTCAGGAGTGGTGTGTGAGTGTGTTTGAATATGTATTTGAGAGTGTGTGTGTCTATATATATATTTATATGTGTATATATTTACATATAGACATGTGTGTGTGTGTATGTATTTATATATATAGAGAGAGAGAGGGAAGGAAGTAGTAAAAGAAGTAGAAGAAGATGAAGAGAATAAGCCACAATAGCAGCAATAGCACTAGCAGGAGCAGCAGTAGTAGAAGGAGAATGAGCTAGGGAAGAAGGAGAATGATGAGGAGAATGAGAAGGAGAATGATGAGGAGAATGAGAAGGAGAATGAGAATAAGAAGGAGAATGAGGAGGAGAATGAGAAGGAGAATGAGAAGAAGAATAGGAATAAGGAGAAGGAGAAGAATAGGAGTTTGAGAATGAATCGGATATGGGTTGTAAGGGTTGGTAATGATTAAAAATAGTCGCCTAGACCTAGTCTTGACCTTGGTTGACTACGGTTGACTTTTTAGACCAAAAGTCAACTATGGGTCAACACTTTACCCAATTTAGTCCCAAATTCCATTAGACTTGAATGGTTGACCAAAAGTCAACTGTTAGTCACCATTGACCTAGGATTGACCTAGGGTTGACCAGAGTTGACCAGGGTTGACCAGTTGACCAAAAGTCAACTGTAGGCCAACTCTTGACCCCGTTTGACTTTCTTCGACTTGTTTTGACCTGTGATGACTGGTATGACCTAGAGTTGACTTAGTCTGACTTAGATTGACTTGATATAACTTGATTTGACCTAGATTGACTTGACAGGACTTAGTGTGACTCAGTGAGACCTAGTTTGACCTAGATTTCATATCATTCATTATAAATCATTCTTAACTTTGTTAAACCTAAATTAACATGCAGTATCTCATCTTTAGGTCTCTGATTATTACTCTGAGCGTCTGTTCACCTTATCAGCTCAGGATCACAGGCGAGTACATTCACTGATAGTTTTTATTGTCTTGATATCTGCTATATTCGATTCAGTTGTAGTATCTTACTTGATTCCAATCACGATAGTTTACGGACTAGTATACGTTGGATCATGACATGAGATGTTGTTCCTGGATTTTTTTGGTATATATGTACATTCTTGTCTTGTTCCCTGTACTTGTATAGACACCGATTCCTGAGAGGGAGTAGCTATCCTCTTAGGGAATCTCATGTCATGACGTGTCATGTCCAGATCCATTATACTATTCGGGGGTGGGAAATTATTAGGGGCTATGTGATCAAAGCCCCATGTCCCTATATTCATGTGCTTGCGCCACTCTCACCTCACGTAGGGTGTAGCGAGATCTTATTCATGTGCTCGTTATCCAGGTTGGCCGACATGACCCTTTTCAGATTTTTATGTGATTGTCAGGCCAAGTGGATAACCTGTCATGTCACTTACCCAAAGCCGATCACATAACGCTCTAATAATTCAAGTCATATTTTTATATTTATTTATCCTAGGAGGCTAAGTTCTGTTCGGAAGAAGGGTTACAACCCCGGTCCTTGTTTAGTTTAAGGGTTGTAACTCGGCTTCCGAATAGTTCGTAAGCAATCCTATATATATATTGTCGTCATATTCAGTACTCACATCTATTATACATTTCTTGCTGATTTTACCCTGTATTTTACATATCTTTGTCTTATATTTCATTATGCTGTCTCTTATAGAATTTGTCAATTCACATGGAACTGCTGTTGGTGCTTGTACTTGCTCATTTTCCTGACAGGATACCGTTGACAATTTTACAGATGATTCAGAGGCTGATTGTCCGACCTATTATGGGGACGGGTTAGATAGAGTAGACTTGGACCGTGGCTTGTTAGTAGAGCCACTAGACTTTGCTCACCCTGAGTAGTGTAGTTTAGTTAGGTTTGCCTGGCCTGCGAGCCAGCTAGTACTTTTCAGACTGTAGTATTATATTATATTATGTGATGTTATGTTTAGTCTTGGATTTGTGTGGATCTCGAACTTATTTCCTGCTTCATCTATTATATTTTCTTTCCATGCTATCTACCTTAGTTTTACATTTGTGATTGAGGCTGTATTGCTATGTCACCTCCATTCGGAGTGTATATACTGTACAGGTACCTTTATCTGTTTAGTTGTAGTATTTCAAGATGACCTAGACAGCGTTCTACCGCCGATACTACGGCGTAGGCTGGACGTACCCACTTCTCGTGCCCCTAATCAGGGTGCGGATCATGACATCTTATGAATATGCAAATACAGATTATTTATCTGATCTCCTTCAGGGGATATCATAAACAGGACATGTTTTTCTTAAGAGTGATGTAGGTATTTCAGCGATCAGTTAAACAAATCTCTATGGAAACCTCGATAATTCATCCTGGCACTTAATGAAGTAAACAAAGAATGCGTATATCTAAGTTTTCACCACTTCAGCATATCATGGGAAGTTATGAGCTTCCAGGAATTACAAATAAGCCTATAACTCTTCATGAGAATACGAGAATAGTGTATATAAATGTATAGACAAATAAAATATTGGGATGTGATGTAATATTCAAATGTCTTATTTTATTTGGGGGTTGATTGTTTATTTGAATAGATGTACATAAGAACTAAATTTAATATTTTTGAGAAAAAATATCATGCACGTAGATGCAAGCAACCTGAAGATACTAATGGAGATATCTTGAAGCATGTTTTTCCTCATTGTACTTTTTTCTTAGATGAATTTTTTTCTATTGAATTTTCCATTTAAAAGGTTTTTAATGAGGCAGCGTAAGCCGCACCCACATGGATGCAGAATAATATTTCTGAAGAATATATTGTACCCCTTTTTTACTATGAACTTTTTCCAAATACGATTTTTTTTTTCCAATGATGGATTTTTTCTTAAAAAAGTTTTGAATGCAATGATTAATGTGGGCATCCAAGGGGAGTGTTGTTGTGATTTATGGATATACCCAAATATAGATGCACTTATTCTGATCTACAACTATCATTATCCTATTCTCTCTTTATATATATATGAGAGAAGAAGAGCAATTTTTATTCGGCTACAATATTCTCTTTCTCTTTCATTTTTATTTTTTTTGAAATCACACGCACACACATAATTGGGAGGCTCGAACCTTGCCGGCCCCTCCGGATGTCCGCTCTAATACCACTAGGCTAGAGAGCTCGGACTCTCTTTCATTTTTATAACATAACTTATGATTAATAATTTATTATACTGAAATATATATATTGGAATTACAAGTGTCTCTCTCACTCACTCTTAGTACATGATGCAGAACGCAGAACCTTAGTGAAAATAAATAATTAATTAGAGTGAAGCATGTATGAGAGTTCATCCCCAACCGGGCATTCTAGACTCACACTGGGCAAGCAAGGATCTTACTATTGCCGGTTGTCTCTTCCCTTCCCTTCATCTCCTTCTCGTCCTCTCCCATTTCAAGGTCATCCACCACCTTCTGCACCTGTACTTCCGAGACTTTCTTGGCATCATTCGCCACCTTCTGCAACTTGTCATCTTCTACGACTTTCTTGGCATCCTTGTAGATGATGTAGAGCACCATCTGGATGACTCCAAATGTGAACCCTAATATGTTTGGAAACTACGTACATGGACAACGAAAAATAAAATACATATGAGAAATGGTAATTAACTAGATGTACTCAACTTAAATGAAGAAGATTTGGGTGGATTTAAAGTTAAATTACAGCAACATATATGTCCTTGGTGAGAAGACCGTAGCCGAACCATGCAATTGCACTCAAGGTGAGGAAGAATGAGAGAAAGAATGGCATGAACTCGACGCTTTTGGTCTTTATAACAAGCTTCTGTAATTCAAACCAAATTAACAGAATCGTATCAATAATTACAAAGTATCAACAAATACAAATGGTGAAAATAAAAGTAGTTAATTTAGTCTTCAACGCATACTAATTAGATAGTCAAAAGTGAATAAACATGATTTATACTTGGATGAAGTCATATGCGTATGCATATTAACTCAATCAAATTTTGATGGACAAGAAATAAAGTAGTATATAGATATTTAGGAAGCCAAGTGTGACTGTCTCACAATGATGCTCAGTGGAGCTGCGAAGACGCTCACGGAGAAGGTCATGTTGATCCAGCCAACAACCTTCACTCGAGTAGGCCCCTTGAAGAACAAGTAACTACCGAGAACTATAATAGAGAATAGTCCCCCATTCAAGAGCAACATTGTTTTGATGGTGTAAATCTGCAATTAATGAATTATGGCACAAATTAATTCCCTATAAGGAATAGGTTTATATATGTGAACTTAATCTGTCATGAACAAAAAAATTGTTTCTTACTCTAGCATTCTTGTTTGCGTAAACGAGATACATGGTGATGTATATGGTCTCGATGACACACCCAACCGAGTTGACGGTGATGAGAAGGTAAGTGTTAGTCTTGATAATTGCATAGTAGATCAGTAGCATCGCACTGAACAACGCCACCACGTAAGGAAATGACTGGAATCCTTCGGTCGATTTCTTTTTGTACACCCGATAGAACGTTGGACTGTATATGCGTCAGAAACGCAATAAATAAAGTTAGTTAATATAACTAGCGAATTCATATAATTAACTAGTCTGGGTTTGTTTGTCTTACACCGGGGAAAGGTAGACCATGAATGAGATGATGTTTCCTTGGAGTCATAAGAACATGAGATGGTGTCAGTATGAGGAAAATATATATATATATACAGAGGAGAGGAATGCCTAAGTAAGATTAAGGTTACCAACTTGCATGAGCAAATGTACGTACCACCATATTAAATGAAAATGGATGGTAATTAGATCACCAACAATGGTTAGATGAGAGAAATATTTGCATTACCAAGAATGCCGAAGACGAGAGCCCATGGGATGGCAACCATCTTGTGGAGCGGAGGGAGGGGATCGAAGCAGAGATCGAGGAAGCAAACTGACAGCTTAGCAGCTAGCTGCCCTCTTCTCTCTGCAGAACCTGTTATGGCTGTGAGAATCAATGGGGTTGGGGAGAGATCCTTTATATAGGACAACATGGGGGGGGTGCATCAGCTATCATTAATTCCCACTATTTGATTAATTATTAATGTGAAAATACTTGACATGTAACTAATTAAAAAAAAAAAACTAAGAAAGGACTTGTGATGCCAAATAGCACTGATCAGCACATTGTCGATTATATGGTGGTAGACAACTGGGACATAGACACTTGTTGGTTTTGTGTGACCTGCTTTTGTTGATGCATGTCTTTAGAAACTAGCCAGCCTGTAGTTCCTTCCGGTACATCACGCATGCATATGTTGCTTGCACTCGTTGCTAATTTCAGACACAATTGGACTTACATTAATAAAGTCAAATATATACCCAGAAAATGATTCCACAAATTCGGGCATAATATTTGACTATTTACAAAGAGTGTTGCCAAGTTTTGTGCCAAATATCCAGGCTTAAGATGGAGCTTGGACGAGCGTAACTTCGTAGCTGGAGGTGGTTCAATTTGATCTGTCTCATGATCTCATAATATATATGGAGTCTTTACTTACGACCATGATGAAACGTAGATAAAACTGATTGTTCGAGATCAAAACATAATAATGATCAGGTCACAGATCCAATATCATGTATGGTCTTACTAGCTATTAATGGAACGAGGGGGGACTTTAACCCTGCCGTGTTAACTAAGTTTCAGACATTTTTTGTTTTTTGGAAAAAAGGTAATTATGTTAAATTTCAAAAAAAAAAAAATGGATGTCCGGACTTAGAAGCCGAACACCCTGCAACTCATTACATCTCCGCATCACTTATGAGACTAAGACCCCGTTTGGTTCAATGTAATGTAATCATAATTGCAACATAATCGAATGAAATTGATTTTTTTCATTCAATTCCATTGCGATTACGATTACATTATAGTGAACCAAACCAAACGGACCCTAACTCTCTGCCGATATTACAGAAACTTAATACTATGTTGCCCCTTGATTCTTAGTTTCAGATAGATCATGTTTCAATGGTTAAGTCCTTGGATCATAAATATCCCTACTACTTGCACGGTGGACAAAATCTAGTTAGACAACGCTAACTAGTCACTGGACTCGACTGTAATAACATGATACTCCATATATTTCTGTGCCTAAGACCATCTCCAATGGGGATTTCTATCTTCCCTATTTCTATGGAAGAAATCCATTTTAGAAAAAACTTCTCCCAATGGTGATTTCTATCACCATTTCTATCCTAGGTGGCAATGATGTAGGATGGAAACTTTCTAATAGGGTTTCTACATGTAGAAACTCTCATAGAAATTCTCCTCTCTCTCATGACAATTATTATTGGGGCCCACACCATTAAATTGGTCCTTTTACTATGTGACACATAGGATAGAAATGGAGAACCATTGGAGAGCATTTTTGTATGTCTACAATTTCTATCTAGAAACTCTTCCAACTAGGATAGAAATCTCCTTAAAGTACAATGCCAAGTAGGATAAGAACTCAATTTTAGAAATCACCATTGGAGATGGTCTAAGCTTTCTATGGCTGGAGCCTGATTCTGTTGGGATATGCCACTTCAGACTAAAGAAAGAAAGAAATAATGAGAAAATTAATCCTTTAGACAAAGCAAAAGCTTGACGACACTATGTATGTTATCTTCACTAGAGTGCTAATTAGGCCAACTGTGAGAACAGCAACACTTCTTCCAGGAATACTAAGAATCCACTAACTCATCCATCCGTCTAATTAAGCTGGAGATAATCTCATGAGTGAGTTCATCACATCTCCCTTTCGATCAATGGTGAACATCCATGTAGCACACTTTTGAGTATTTTGCTTACAGAATTAGAAAAGTAATACCAACACTTATTCTCCTATGAACTTCCTCTCTTTTAAGTAGGCTTATAACTTTAGCTTAACAAACTTTGTTTATTTTTCTGTACCTACTGGTCTCTCAACCATCCAAGCCTCATCCCACTAAAGTACATTACCATTTGTTTTGGGCTAATTAGCGTTTAGACCCTGGGTTTTATAACAGTTTAGAATTTAAGTCCTAATATGTCCTATTAGAGAATTTAGACCATTTTGTTGGAATTATTCAATAATTAAGGGGCCACACATATAAAATTAATTGTGTTTAGGCTATCTAAATAATTAAGCCAAATTAAAGTGGTATATTTGAAAATTGGCTTAAGGGTATAATTATCATGGAATTAATGTGTAGATACCGGAGATAATTCTAATTTGATAAGGGGCCAAATTAGAAATGTCAAAACATATAAATATATGTATTCATTAGGGTTATGGTCCCCAACTCATACGACCACCAAGAGAGGATTTTCTCTATTCTCTTATGTATCTCCATCAACAAAGAGAGGAACAAAGATTTCATCTTTGTTATTAAGGGCCGTAGCGGGTTGGAAGATCAAACCCCATAAAGAGACATCTGCTTCAAGATCCGTCAAGCAAAGACAATGGATTCAGGTACGCTTCCGCAATTTAATTTATGTTCTTCATCTCATGAATCGACAGGGTACAATAAATTTCTAACAAGTGGTATCAGAGCCTTCCTGTTTGATTTATGAGGTTGAAGTTTCAGAATCAATTTTTTGTTATTGTTCAGAAATCATAAATCTTTCATTCTAATTTTAATTTAGGGTTCCAATGGTTCACAAAATAAAATTTATGATACACGAATATTAGATCTACAGTTTCTCAATAACTTATTTCTTGATACACGAATAAAATTTTGTTCCGGCCAGATCATGCTAGACATGTATCCAAACGATACATCCATAATTAATGGACTAGGATGGCACTTATGTTTGTGGTGTTTGATCGAAATTGCTGGCAGTACTACACATGGTGGGTTATAATTTATGGTGAAATATAATTTATATATTTCCTTAGTGTTGTACTAGATGGCTAAATAAAGAGAACAACTATTGGGATCTTGTCTTCTACTTCTGAGTTGTTTCCGTACATAAACAACTGTTCCAACATGTTTGCACATCATAATTTATTTATTTTATTTTTTTTGCATACATAGTTTTCCATTGCTTACAAGTACATTGATTTGCTGTCAATCCTTCGTTGATTTGATCGCCATATTAAAAAAATCTTGATATAATTCATAATTTATGTATAGTAATGATCTCTCAGTTCATGCTTAAATATTAGATATGGACGCATGTGATAATGACCGTAGAAATTCTCCATTATATTAAATATGCATGAATATGCTTATTGCTGGACATGTGATAATATGGAATGTCGGTTAGATTCTAATTACTCACGCTGATAGATATTTGGTGTTACTCAATTTAAAGTGTTTTCCAATCCAAGTTGATCGTTGGAGGACAAATTGGAATCAAATATAGACAATTTTATGTTTGACATAAATTTAGTTTCCAATAAATTTATGTTCTAAGTCATATATTTGATGTAATCTATTAACGTACATATCTTCAGCAGATTATTTTAATATAATCTTTATGGGTTATTTGAAGCAATCTATTGGTCCATATCTTCAGTAAAATATTACGTGAATTTTATTATGTTGACAATGCTCAGTTTAGTCAAATTAAGAATATTTGTTTGAATCATGTAAAGAGATTCACATACTTATGATTATCTTATTTCAGTTGTAATTTTTTAATTATGTATGTACATAAAGTTTTGGACATGATTCGGTTTTGTAAAATTTAGTCAACATTCAAAAAAAAATTGGTGCATTTTGTGACTAGCAATAGTCGTCTAATATTCTAAATAGATCCATTGAAACAAGATGTCGCCAAAGTGACATCTCTTGGGTAGATAGTCTATGAGGGATGTTAGATGTTTGTGTATGTAAATTCATGCGAGTATTAGCCGGCCCAAAGGAAGGTTAATACTTGGCCGAATTGCATACATACTTGTGGTGATAAATGTATGACAATTATACGGTTTACATATAAATAATAACCCGATCCAAAGATAGGCTTATTATTTGACATGACTTATTGTCAACGTTTGATCATTATACCAAGAATACCACTTACAGTTAATATCACTGTTCAAAGACTTGATATTAATGATGTACTAGGTATCTTGAGATAGAGTTCACCATTATTTGAATTTGTTTGACTATATTTTACGCTTTGGTTATTTGTTAGAGCATGTTTGTTTTTTGTTGCTTTGTTCTCTTTACAGTTAATGTTGTTAAAATATCTGCCAATAAGATATTAATTTTTATGTTTAATGGGATAAACTTTAAGGGCAAAAAGAAATGAATACAGTAGCTGCTAAGGTTCCAAATCAAAAGAAACAATAATATAAAACTAAGGGTTGTTCTTTTGTGATAAGACATGACACATAAGGAAGAAATGTACAAAGTACCACGCATGACGTATAAAGAAAAGTACATTTCTAAATTTGATCTGTTCTGAGGTTAATTTAGATTTAGTACCAAGAAACTCATGGTAGTTAGATTCTGGTGGGACTACCCACATTAATGTTCTAGGCAAGGTTGCCTGAGTTACCGAAAGTCAATTGATGGTGAAAAATACATCTATGTGGGTGATGGCAATTCGGTAGAAGTGAAAACAATAGATTATTTTAGGTTATTTTTAGGAACCGATTATTATTTGGATTTGATAGACACTTTTATTGTACCGTCTTTTAGGCGAAATTCAGTTTCAGTTTCCTTAATGGACAAATCCGGTTATCATTGTTCATTTGGAAACAATAAGTTTAGTCTATCTTTAAACTTAAATATTATTGGTAACGGTTCCCTTAAGGTTTATGATAACCTATATTCAGTTGAAACTATTGCATCTTATAATAAAATCTTGCAAGTGAAGTCATGTGGTACTAAACGCAAAATTAACAATATTTTTTTAGCCTCATTATGACATAAGCATTAGGTCACTTCTCTAGAAATGGAGTTGAACGATTTGTGTCTGATGAGATTTGGATTTCATTGACTTTATAGACTTTAATATTTATATTGAATGTGTAATGGAAAGACAGACCAAAGTTAAATTATAAGCAGCTACTTTATTGGTTATGCTAGAGATCAAGGGGTTAATAATTATACAGTCTCATACTAAATTTTTTTTTGAGACGAGAAGTGTAATATAATTTTTGAGGATATTGAGTTTGGGGGAGAAATAAAGTCAGGATCATTGTCTTTGAGAAGGAATCAATTACGATTCCTACTATCACTTTTGACGATGTGCAGGATTCTATACCTGTCATGATCAAGAAGTGAATTCGGAGTCTCAATAAGACAATGTCGAATTACCTCTATAAGTCGTTGTTGAGATACCTTAACAACGACAACGTAGCGGCACCCCATTCAAGATAAGGTAATTATTTCTAAGGAGCAAACTCAAAAATCTCAAAAACCGGTAATATTAAGATGGTCCACCAGAGAAAGGAGAAATATAATTTCGGATAATATTGTCATATTTCTCTAGAAACGTGAGAAAGACTGTGGATACTGGAAGATGATCTAATCAACTTCCGTCAGGCCATGGAAAGTTCCAGTTCTCAAAGTGGATTGATACAATAAATAAGGAGTATAAGTTCATGCAAGACAATAAAGTTTAAGAACTTGTCCCATTACCAAAAGTTATGAAATCCATTGGTTGCAAATGGACATTTAGAACCAAGAAGGATTCTAAGGGTCATGTGGAGAGGTATAAAGTATGTCTTGTAACTAGTGACTTTACTCAAAATTTTGGGATTGATTTTAAAGAGTTTTTCTTTTCGGTATCTTTGAAAAATTCATTTAAAACAATCATAGCACATGTTGCACATTTTGATCTTGAGTTACATCAAATGGATGTCAAAATGGCGTTTCTCAATGGTAACATTGACAAAACTATTTAGATGTGCAGCCAAAAAACTTTGTGTCGAAAGATCCAAATAATATGGCTTACAAATTGACAAAATCTATTTATGGACTCAAGCAAGCTTCTCGTAAGTGGTATTATAAATTTTACCAAGTTGTTACCTCGTTTGGTTTTGAGGTTAACGTTGTTGAAGATTGTGTGTATCACAAATTCAGTGAGAGTAAAATTATTTTTTTTTGATTTTGTATGTTGATGATATACTGCTTGCCACAAATGATATAGGCATATTATATGACACTAAGAAATTTTTATCAAATAACTTTGAGATAAAAGATCTTGGTGACGCCTCTTTTGTATTAGGAATTCAAATACACCGAGATCGTTCTCGAGGTATTCTTAGATTATCACAAAAGAGCTATATCGATAAAGTGCTTAAAAGATTTGGCATACAGGAATGCAAACCAGGTGACACCTTAGTCGCTAAAGGAGACAAGTTCAGTCTCAATTAGTACCCTAAGAATAGCCTTGAAATTAAGAAAATACAATAGATTTTTTCTTCATGATCAGTTGTAGGGAGTCTAATGTATGCTCAAGTATGTACGCATCAGGATATTGTGTACATATTATGATGTTAGACAGATATTTAAGCAAATATGGATGGATCATTGGGTAGCAGCCAAACTACTTAAGTAATTAATAGAGAACAAGAAATTATATGCTCTTTGTAGGAGATCGAATAATTATGGAGATCATAAGTTATTCCGATTCCGATTTTGTTGGATGCCAACACAGCAGGAGATCCACATCAGGTTTTGCTGACTAATGGAGATATATTTTGGATGGGTGACAAACATGCACTCATAATTTTTTCCACCATGGCAGTAAGGTTTATAACATGCTGTGAGGCATCTATTCAGGAAATATAGTTGCAAAATTTTGTCACAAAGCAGCGCCTACAGTACGGTGTTGAAAGACCACATAAAATTATGGTATGACAATAAATCAGCAGTACTGTATTCTAATAACAACAAGAAGTTGTATAAGTCAAAGGATGTTGACATAAAATTTTTAGTTGTGAAGGAAAGAATTCAGAATGGTTAAAGTGTCCATATAGCACATTATGACAAACTCTATTTTAGCGGATCCGCTCACAAAAGCATTATCACCCAGGGACTTTCATGAGCATACTGCTCATATGTGTGTTATCTCAATCAAGTATATGGCAATATAGTGGGAGTTTATATTTTGTGTATTTGGGTGCTATTTGATTTTGGATACATTTATATATTAAAGTCACTACCAAAAAAACCAACTTTAGCGACGGCCAGATCCGTCGCTTATCCGTCGGTAACACAAATTACCGACGTAATGGCGACGGATATTTGATGAAAATGGCCGTCGGGAAAAACGTCGTCGCTAAAAAATGTCCGTCGCTAAGCCGTCGGACAAATAATTATCCGACGGACTAGCGACTGGTTAGCGACGGTTGTCTTTCACCTACTTAGCGACGGATTAGCGACATGTTCCCGTCGGTTTACATGCCATATAATATTAAAATATCCGTCGCTAATCCGTCGTCAATAGGTCGGTAAAAGCGTATCAGAGAGGTTCCTGATACGCAAAATCAGTCGCTATTCCGTCGTCATTCCGTCGTTAACCTCGATGTTATAGCGACGTATTAGCGACGGGTAGGTCGTCGGCCTGGTTCTGGACAGCTTCCATATTTCCAGAACCATGTCGACGGATAATTGGTCGCTCATCCGTCGCTAGTCCGTCGTCATCCTCGACAGATTAGCGACGGATTAGCGACCAACTATCCGTCGCTAAGTCTCTGGAAACCTACCATATTTTCCCGAACCATGTCGACGGATTCGCCGTCGCTAGGTAGTCGCTCTTCCGTCGGTAACTGCAAAATATTTTATATCACCCAGTTAGCGACGGATATTCCGTCGCTCTTCCGTCGGTAACTGCAAAATATTTTATATCACCCAGTTAGCGACGGATATTCCGTCGCTCTTCCGTCGGTAACTGCAAATATTTATATAATCCGTCGCTAGTTAGTCGCTAGTCTGTCGCTAAATGTAACATCAATTAAAAAAAATTACAGAAACATTCTATTTCCTTTTCGTAAATATTACATATTCATAATATCCAATATCCAAACATCCATGTACGATCAACAAATATCCAAATATCCATCCAAACATCCATGTACGATCAACAAATATCCAAATTCATGATATCCAATATCAAACATCCAATAACAAATATCCAAATATCCAAATTCATAATATCCAAATATCCAAATTCATAATATCAAAAAACAGTACAAATATCATTTTCCCGGAGATGGATCGCGTGGTCGTCTCGGCGCCGCCTCGGCTCTGCGGATGTACTCTTCCACCATGTACGCCGGCACCTGGGACAACACATGCTCTGGAAGCGTACGGAGCTGCTCTGCCGACATCATGTCCATGAGCCCAATGAGCGTAGTATCCGGTACCAAGCGGACCTCGGTATTACGGTCAAATGAATAACGTCCAGGGTCGGAAGGACCGGCAACCGCAGTAGACGTACCGGGAGCAGACGGATCTGGACCGGGAGCAGAAGGACGCGGAAGGCGCTCCAGCACATCCGACATTAGACTCCGCATTTCCGACATATCGGAGGTGAGAGTCGCAAGCTGCGTCCTCATATCGTCCGACGGGGGCGCGGGAGGAGGCGGGGGCGGTGGATATCTCGGAGTCGCGCCCTGCAACGACGCCGCCATGGAACCTACGCCGTAGACGCGCCCTTTATTAAAGCCGCCGACAGACTCTACGAACACGTCGTCGTAGCGAGCGGCCATAGAAGAGGGCGTCTGGGTGGGCGTCGTTTCGCCGACAACCTCGGCAGGGGGCTCAATCTGACTAAGGGCCTCACGATATGCAGCCTATCCAATGAATGTGTTTATACTATAAGTTTTTCTAAGTTATAATCTAAATCCTATGTTTCCCTAAGTTATAATTTGAATCCTACGTTCACCTAATTAAGTTAACAATAATTATATTACTAATATAAATCTCATAAACGTAATTACTTACATCAGTCGCCTGGGCCCTCGCGTCGACGAAGCTCCCGTCTGCCCGCCTCTTGTGTGTATGCAGGAATACATCGTAGGCGGTGACCGACTCCGGCTCTCTCCCCTCCTTTACCGCCTGTCGTGCCTGCATACGAAATATACGTCGAATTTAATTAACTACGTATATTAATAGTACCAAATTTAATAGTGAAATGAATTTGCGGTATCTCACCAAATCTGCACGCGTCGCTGCGTGGGGCTTTGAACCTCCCGTATGCAGAGCAGCGACCTGTCTGCTCGCCTTCGCTTTCTCTGATTTCTCCCTGTACTGAGCAGTATTCATCTTATCCAACATCTGCTCGTAGTACTCCTCCCGGAGCCACTTCTTCCTCGAATGCGCCGTACGAACGTCGTACACCGCATCCCGTATCTTCTTCCCGGCGGCGGCTTTGTAGGCCTTGCGAATCAACTCCTCGCGATGGGGGGGCCACCAGAACGTCGTCTGACATACAAATTAAATTATCACGTAATTAAAAAATTAGTGGATTAAAGAATAATTAATAATTAACCAAAAGATATATATATACCTTCATCTCCTCGAGCCAGACGTACTGCATGTTCTGAGGCACCTCAGAAAAATTGAGGTAGGGGCCATGGTAGTTTTCCCGGATAATTTGCCCGAGTATCCGGGCAGCATCAAACGGAAAAAACCTACAAAGAAGCAAAGACTGGATTATTAACTCGAATAAATGAAACAAATTTAATAAATTAACTTAAATTTACTTACGTATCACTCGCGGGCCATAGCTCTCGTCGGTTCTCGCCTATCGGCCTCTCTGGAGGCGTCGGAGGATCCGCGGGTCCGCGGATGTACTCACCGGTAGCAGGATGAAGCTGAATCCGGGGGTACTCCGGAGCCCACCCTGCAGTAACTGATGGTGTACCCGCTGGTGCATCCGGGGGCGGAACGGATCCGCTAGCGGATGGAGTCTCAGGCCTCGATGAAGATGAATGTAGCGCAGAGGTTGATCGACGGCGGAAAGAGTCTGTGGCCGGGCTCTCCAGGTCGGGATCGGAGGACTCTATATCCGGGGAATGTGGAAGGCGACCACGACCGCTACCACCACGACCGCTACCACCACGTCCACCACGGCCAGTGCCGCTACCACCACGCCCACCACGGCCAGTACCGCCACCACCAGCACCACCACGGCCAGTACCGCCACCACCAGCACGAGTAGTAGTGACCATGACCTGTAAATAGAACACATAAATATAATTAACAATATAGAAGTATAAATGAATATAAACTGAACTAAAATATATATACCAGCAGCAGGGCGGCGAGTGCCGTCAAGACAATGAGAACTAAGAGTGCCATCTGTAAAAAGAAAATCATACAATAAGTAGATGATCGAACGACAAAAACATAAACTGAAATAAGAATGTGTCCGTCTAAACTGAATTCACTAAGTTAGTTGTAAGTGCTTCTAATATATACCGATATTTAATCTAATCATCGTTATCGTCCTCGTCCTCATCGTCATCGTCATCGTTCTCATCCTCATTCTCATCGTCGACTTCATCTATATCATCATCCTCATCGTCGACTTCATCTGTATCATCATCCTCATCCTCATCCTCATCCTCTTCTTCTTCTTCTTCTTCTTCTTCTTCTTCTTCTTCTTCTTCTTCTTCTACTTCTTCTTCAGGCTCAATACTTGGGACAAGACGCCTCTTTCTCCCCTGGTTGACAGCTAAGTCTTGTATATCAACCTCTTTCTCCCCTCTATTTTCCTCAGCATGAGGTATATCGACATCTTCTACGTCCATGGTATCCGACTGTTGTCCCATGTATTGGGGCTTCTCGATCTGGTCCTCTTGGTATGCTGGGTCTCCAACGTTGAATGTATTTCTAGATTTAATCTTGCATACTGCCCACCAGTCAAATCGATCTCTACGACGCCTTGGGTAGCTTGTATAGTAGACTTGAACAGCCTGACTTGCTATCGTAAACGTGTCGGACCCTCTATACCTCCTGCGATGATTTATATCGACGAAGCCAAATTGTTTATCGATTCTCCAACCGATATTTGGTCTCGTATCGAACCACTCACATTTGAACATCACAATATGCATATCATATGGGGCACTATATTGTAAATCTATAATCTCCCGAAGCACTCCATAATAGTCAAAGTCCGGCTCGTCGTCATAGATGGTGCCTCTTATGCAAACACCAGAATTCTTGGTATCGAAGCCGTCATTGAGAAATTCGGCATTTATAGCATGCTGAGTTGACTTAAACTTGAAGCCATTAACGACATAGCCTGACAAAGTCTTTGCATGCTTCTTCGGTCCCAATGCCAAATAACGAATGCTCTCATTTATGAGTGTTGTTTCAGGCAATAAAACCTGTAAACATGTATTGATAATTTAAATATTTTAGCTGCATATATTTTAATGGTAGCCGCATAACATATTATCTCAATTACTTACGTATTTACGAAACCAGGACGGAAACGTACAATCAACCTCTCTTTGAAGTCCCTCATCTGTAATATATGGTGTCCTTATTTTGACTTCACCTCTAAATACACTGTTAGAGAGAATAAAAATAAGTGTAGTCACTTAATTCACCAAATTAGAGATTATAACGAGGCATAGTCACTTACTTCTCCAAATCTCTCACTTCTTGTATGTCACAATTTAACAAGACATATCGGTGAGCGGTATCATACTCATCGTCGGTCAACCACCGTTTCTTACTAGCCCCAATAGGCTTGCCCCTTAAATTGAATATACCTCCATCCTCAACGTCTTCTTCATTCCTTTGAGGTCTATTTCGATTTGTCTCGACATGAGTATCGAAATAAATGGAGCAGAAATTTGACACCTCCTCGATAAGATATGATTCGCATATCGAAGCCTCTATATGAGCCTTGTTGCCAACTTTCTTCTTTAGATGGTGTAGGTACCTAAAGAGACAAATTATCTTGAGAATTAACAATGAATTGTAAAATGCACTTAAATTTCACTTAAATTATATCGATTTTTATTTACCTTTCAAAGGGGTACATCCATCGATAATGAACAGATGCACCGACACGGGCTTCGTATGCTAGATGAATCGGTAGATGCTCCATGCTGTCGAAAAAGCCCGGTGGAAATATTTTCTCTAACTTGCAGATTGTTAAGACAATCTTCTCCTCAAGTTGTACCATATGTTGCACCGTCAGCTTAGTTGAACAGATATCCCTGAAGAATGTAGACAGCTCGGCCAACGGAACCCATACAGCAGAAGGCAACAACTCTCTCAAAGCAATGGGCAGTAATCTTTCCATAAACACGTGGCAGTCGTGACTCTTCATTCCCGTTAGCTTGCGTTCATTGAGATCAATGCATCTAGACAAATTCGAAACATAGCCGTCGGGAAATCTTAAATTAGATATCCACTTGCAGATTATTAATCTATCTTCCTTGCTCAATGTGTATGGCGCTATAGGCTTACTTAATTGTCCACCAGCACCCCTTTGTATCAAGTTCAGATGAGGACGCTTGCATATCTCGGCTATGTCTTGTCTTGCTTTTGGATTGTCCTTCGTCTTTCCTTTAATATCCATTACGGTATTGAAGACATTATCGAACACGTTCTTTTCGATATGCATGACATCAAGATTATGCCTTATAAGATTATCTTTCCAATAAGGCAAGTCCCAGAAGATACTCCGTTTGGTCCAGTTATGGCTTTGTCCGAACCCCTCGACACGATGGTTCGATGGATCTTCCATTGCGGTGGGCAATTCCTTTACAGCTTCCCAAATATCGTATCCCAAAAATCTGGCAGGAGGTTGAGAAAATTCTTGTTTTCCATATCTGAACGCGTCCTTATTCTTTCTCCAAGGATGGGTCGCGGGCAGAAATTGACGGTGACAGTCAAAGAAAGAAGTTTTTCCTCCATGCCTAAGGCGGAACGCCTTACTATTTTCCATGCATATCGGACAAGACATGTTGCCGTGCGTACTCCATCCCGACAGCATACCGTATGCTGGAAAATCATTGATTGTCCACATGAGTGAAGCTCTCATCTGAAAGTTCTGTTTCCTGGAAATATCATAGGTCGTGACGCCGATCTCCCACAGCTGTTTCAGCTCATCCACCAACGGCTGTAAATATATATCGATGTTATTCGTCGGATTTTTAGGACCGGATATGATAGCTGTCAGAAACATATAAGGAGTCTTCATACACATCCATGGTGGCAGATTGTAAGGGGTAAGAATGACCGGCCAGCATGAGTACTGAGATCCCGACTGTCCGAAAGGGGCGAAGCCATCAGCACATAGCGCCAGGCGTACATTTCTAGGCTCTGCAGCAAAATCTGGATGACACAAATCAAAATGTTTCCACGCCTCTCCATCCGAAGGATGTGACAATTCTCCTTCGTCCTTTATGCGTTCTTCGCTGTGCCACGTCATGTGTTCTGCTGTATTTAGAGACATATACATCCTCTGCAAGCGCTTCGTGATCGACAAGTAATACATATACTTGTAAGGACGTCATTTTCTAGTCGACTTTCCTTTTCCCTGTACTGGCTTGTAACGATCCGCATTACAGAAGCTGCAACTTTCTGATATGCAATTCTCTTTGTAGTACAACATGCATCCGTTGCGACAACAATCTATCTTCTCGTACCCCAGTCCCAGTTGTCGGACCATCATCTTTGACTTGTAGAAGTTTTTTGGTAGCTCTTTTGATTCCTTCGGTAACACCTCCTTGATTACTTCTGTGATCCGATTATAGCAAGCTTGTGGCAAGTTAAAATCAGACTTTATGTTCAACAACCGCATCGTCACTGACAGTGCGGAATGAGTCTCACAACCAGGATATAGAGAAGTATCTGCGTCCTGAAATATGTCATAGAACTCCTTCGCCTCGGGATTAGGATCCTCCGGATCAAAATTAGGCCCTGCCGCATCATACACCATATCTCGTGCAAGGTTCTGCAGATCTCCATAATCAACAGAGCATCCGTGGTCTTCGATGACATCCGTTGCAGCATTATCATCAAAAGCATAAGTAGCAGCTTCCGCAGCCTGTCTTTCCGAATATAGTTCACCTTGCGATGACCACAGGCCGTAATTACGTACGAAACCCTTACGGGTCAAATGATCTCTCACAGTCACCACTTCTTCGTAACGTCTATTGTGACATTTAACACATGGACACTTAATTTTGTTACCGTCCATGTACTGAGCTTTGCTCATTGCATAATTAAGAAATACTTCCACGCCTGCCTGAAAATCGTCACTCACACCAATTCTACTCTCGTATTGCCGTTTGTACATCCATGTACGATCAACAAAATAACGACTCATCCTCAATTTGGATGTGAAAATCTGTATCGTAAGACAAACTAAACATAAGAATAGCCCGATACCGATACTCATAAATTTGGATTAGGGTTAGGATGTTAGATATAAGTGAACTAGGTGATGTAGAGTACAATATAGGGAACTGTGAATGGACTGAAAGTTGCACATGAGAAGGTTCAATGAAGGGCCCATAAATGGGTTCACATGATAAGTTAGTAAGAATCCACATCACTATACATACTCCCCCGTCTCAGGAGTGTGTCTGGCTCCTATTTAGAACAGCACAGGTCACAACATGTCCAGAATAGCAAAATAGAGCTCTACAATGTATATCGGTATCGGACTATTCCTACGAGTATTGGTATCGGCGATATCAATACTCGTGTGAATAGGAGATTGCAATATAAGTCTAAGCTATCTAGCTAACATGTATACTTGCATTTATATTGTATCATAACTTGTATCTAGTTACCTTGCTAATCATGTATATACTCTTAACATATATGTGAAGACACTATACTAACATGTATTTAAATCAAGGTTCAAAGTATCGGTATCGGAATCGGTAGTATCGGCGGTATCGGTAGTATCGGCGATATCGGTAGTATCGGTAGTATCGGCGCGCGATATCGGTAGTATCGGCGGTATCGGTAGTATCGGCGGTATCGGTAGTATCGGCGATATCGGTAGTATCGGCGGTATCGGATCGAAGTATCGGATGTTTAGTGCAGGGTACGTGACATTGTGAAAGCAATACTAAGTAGCAGTAAAAGGTAATGTGATGCTCAAGCAGCAATGCACAAACTAAATATGTACAGGACATCTTGATGATGGCAATTTCATGACAAGTGCAGTATAAAATTTGTGTTCCTAGCAATATGGGTGGTGCACAGATGCTAGGATATGCATCTAGGGTGTTTAGAGTGTTAAACAAACATGGTATAACCAAAACGACAGACTTTACACCACAGAACAGTGAACACAAAGAATAAATTATAACCCGAGCCTCCCCCTTGGCCAAATAACCCATCAAACCCTCTCCAATTCACATGGCACAGCCCACACATATATAACAGTCTATTAGCAACATTATAGACTAATTACAATTGAACATGGAGTGAGAACCCTGCCCCCATTCCCGACCCCCCCCCCCCCCCCCGACCCCCCTGCCCCCATTCAACACCCCCTCCGACCCCCCTGCCCTCTCCACCCCCCACCCCCCGACCCCCCTGCCCCCATTCAACACCCCCCCGACCCCCCTGCCCTCTCCACCCCCCACCCCCCGACCCCCCTGCCCCCATTCCCCACCCCTCCGACCCCCCGACCCTCATTCCCCACCCCCCCACCCCCTGCCCCCATTCCCCACACCCCCCCGACCCCCTGACCCCATTCACCACCCCCCCCCGCCCTCTCCACCCCCCGCGAAGCCGACCCCCCCCCCCCACTCCCCCCCCCCTCCGGCCCTAAAACACAAAATTAGAGAAAATTAGAGAGAGAGAGAGAGAGAGAGAGAGAGAGAGACCTGGTAGAGAGAGAGAGAGAGCCGCGAGAGAGAGAGAGAGAGAGCCGCGCGTGAGAGAGGGAGAGCCGCGAGAGAGAGAGAGAGTTTTGGGGGGAATGAAAAATCCCCCCCCCCCCCCGTCGGTTCAATTTAAGTTAGGGCACAGAATGTAGCGACGGAATAGCGACGGAATAAATTAGTCGCTAAACGGTCGCCAATTAAAAGGTGTTTTCCGACGGCTATATCTGTCGCTAGGTAGTCGCCAAAGTTCCCGCCAATGTTATAAAGATTTTGCCGCCAACATTTGCGACGAATAAGCGACGAAAAATAATCCGTCGCTAATGTTCGTCGACTTAGCGACGGAAACCCGACAAATTTTCACATTTAAAATTGAAAAAAATTATGTTGTGTTGTCTGTCGCTAATCCGTCGCTAAGATGTCGGAAATTGGTCGCTATTAGCGACGGAATCCGTCCGTCGCTAAAAGTCCGTCGGTAAAGTGGGGTATTTTAGTAGTGAGTATTTTAGATATTTATCTAATCAGATATATGAAAATTCAGTTCATTCTATTAAAGTATTGATCTCATTAAAGTTAAGGAGGACCAGTTGGAAATAGACATGTATTGATCACATTGCGTATAATTTCCATGCTACGCATCCATGATTGATCTATGTCGTTTAGCTATATTGGTATATGTGACCATTGATGGTTTAGTTACGCTATATGTGACGAAGGCCACTTTGATCCTATGTTGACATGGTTAATGGACGAGATTGTCCTGATATACCCTAAGGATTAAGATAGCAATTTATGAGCTCACTAAGGTTAACACAATTATAAGGTTACATATGTGGCCCAGTGGGAGATTGTTGGAATTATTCAATAATTAAGGGGCCACACATATAAAATTAATTGTGTTTAGGCTATCTAAATTATTAAGCCAAATTAAAGTGGTCTATTTAAAAATTGGCTTAAGGGTATAATTATCATGGAATTAATGTGTAGATACCGGAGATAATTCTAATTTGATGAGGGGCTAAATTAGAAATGTCAAAACATATAAATATATGTATTTATTAGGGTTATGGTCCCCAACTCATACGACCACCAAGAGAGGGTTTTCTCTATTTTTTTATGTGTCCCCATCAACAAAGAGAGGAACAAAGATTTTATCTTTGTTATTAAGGGCCGTAGAGGGTTGGAAGATCAAACCCCATAAAGAGACGTCTGCTTCAAGCTCTGTCAAGCAAAGACAATGGATTCAGGTACGCTTCCGCAATTTAATTTATGTTCTTCATCTCATGAATCGACAGGGTACAATAAATTTCTAACACATTTTTTTTCCTAGTATATCCTCCATTCATGTTTGATAATGAAATTTTCATCTATATGTTAGGGAGGATATAATGGAAAAAAGAAAACAAGAAATAAAACTTCAGGATCTACACTCTTCAATTGGATATGTGACGACTTAAACTCTAAACTAAAATAAAAGGTTTTTTCTAAGGGCACTACCAAAATTGCTTGGGGGCATCACTTACTTGGGGGCAGCCCAAGAAGGTGGAGAATTTGCTAGGGGCACCCAAAATTTGCTAGGGGGCAGCCCAACCCCCCAAACCCTTTATTTCATTTCATTTGTCATTCTACACTCTCTCTCCTCAAGAAGAAAAAAGAGCTCTCTCCCTTTCCCTTTCCTAAAACCCTTGTTTTTTCTTCTCCACCACTCCACTCCCAATTCCTCCACCAAGATTTCTTCCAAAACATTCGTAGATTCGAAGAGATGATACGCAAGTCAAAGCAACCAGAATCTAGGTACGTTCTTCCCTAATTTCTTCGAGAATTTTGTACATTCTATTCAAAACCCTAGAATATTTTTAATTCTTGAAAAAATTTTGATAAAATAGGTTTAGAATCTCTTTATGGTTCTCTTTCCTAATTTTTGAACACAAAAAACCCACATTTTATGTTGAAACCCTAACCCTAGAACACGACAAACTAGCATCTTGTTTTGGCAGTTCGGGTCTCATAACAGTAGGACTGCCAGGCATGTGGCAGTCCTAATATAAATCAGGACTGCCACAGTCCTGGCAGTCCTCTTATGAAAGAGGACTGCCAGGACTATGGCAGTCCTGATTTACATTAGGACTGCCACAATCCTGGCAGTCCTACTGTAATGACATATGGGGGTGGGTAACTGCATGATGCTCATATGCGGGGGGTAACTGCATGTCTTATTTCTGTTTCTATTTTTTAATAATTGTATGTTGTCATGTAGTCCATCGACCGCTAACAAAAGAATATGGCCCACCGCGTCAAAGCGGAAGGAACGTGCGGGACGTCCTCTCGAGCGTCCGATAACAATTTTTGAACCGACGCCCGAAGCTCGGAGAGGTTGCCAAAGTGACACTAGTGTCGCGGTCGCCAACAAGCTTGATCACATCGACGACGTGGTCGACTTCCCCTTCATGAACAATAGGGTGTCTCGTTCAAAGGCCCGGCATGATATATAGTTGGATCTGGATATTTTTCTTGTTTCAAACTTAAGTTGGATGTGAAATAGTTGTACTTGTTTGAAACTTAATTTGGATGTGGAATCTTTGAAAGTTAAGTAGTTGTGATGAATTATTGTAGTTGTGATGAATTATTGGGATGAATTATTGTAGTTGGATTATTGTGATGAATTATTATGATGAATCTTAAGTTGGATGTAGAATATTTATGTAGTTGTGATAAATTATTGTTGTTTATGTACTTGTGATAAATTGTTATTTTTTATGTACAGAGTATCAGTATCAGGACTGCCACCCACTTGGTAGTCCTACACTAAAGTAGGACTGCCAGGGTGCTGGCAGTCCTGACTGAAACTTGCTGCAACAACAAGTTTGAGTTAGGACTGCCAGCACCCTGGCAGTCCTACTTAAGTATAGGACTGCCTGGGGGTAGCAGTCCTACTTATCAAACTCTGTGAGAAGCTCCTCAACTGAAAACTCTTTCACAGAGTATGATAAGTAGGACTGCCAGCCCCATGGCAGTCCTACACTAAAGTAGGACTGTCAGGGTGCTGGCAGTCCTGACTGAAATTTGCTGTAACAGCAAGTTTGAGTTAGGACTGCCAGCACCCTGGCAGTCCTACTTCAGTATAGGACTGCCAGGGGGGTGGCAGTCCTACTTATCAAACTCTGTGAGGAGCTCCTCAACTGAAAACTCTTAATTTAGCATGAAGAATGGCCATTCTCCGTGTAATTTAGCACGGAGAATGACCATTCTCCGTGTAGTTTAGCACAAAGAATGGCTATCTGATCCAGTATCAGGACTGCCACCCCCTAGCAGTCCTACATTGAATTAGGACTGCCAGTACCCTGGCAGTCCTACTTCAGTATAGGACTACCAGGGGGTGGCAGTCCTACTTATCAAACTCTGTGAGGAGCTCCTTAACTGAAAACTCTTAATTTAGCACGGAGAATGGCCATTCTCCGTGTAATTTAGCACGGAGAATGGCCATTCTCCGTATAATTTAGCACGGAGAATGGCTATCTGATCTAGTATCAGGACTGCCACCCCCTAGCAGTCCTATATTTAATTAGGACTGCCAGTACCCTGGCAGTCCTAATTTAATGTAGGACTGCCAGGGGTGTGGGAGTCCTATTTGTAAGTCTCTGTAATTTAGCACGAAGCACGGAGTACGGAGAATGGTCATTCTCTCCGTGTAAATTAATACGAAGAATGGTCATTCACCTACGGTTTAACACTGGGAATAGCCATTCTTCGTGTAAATTAAGACGGAGAATGGTCATTCCGGTGCATTTTATGGTCAGTTAAAACTTTGGAGGCCATAACTTTTGACTGGGAGGTCGAAACGAGGCCCGATTTGTCGCAAAATGAGCGTATCTTTGAGGAGGCTGAGATTAACTGCTTCACCGTTATACGGCTGTCACCCTCATTTCTCGTATTTCCCGTATTTCGTATTTATACTCGTATCTGGATTTTGGCATATATTTTTATTTTTCTCAGCTTGTGGAATTTCGGTATTTCTCGTATTTTGGGTTTTGTCATGGCTCGGTTTTATTTGGATTGGGTTGGTTTGGTTTGGTTTAATGTGTATTGGTACACCTTAGCCTATGCTCCACCCTCAACACACCACATCCCACCCTCATTAAAAACCCCACCAACACTCTCTCTCTTCATTCTTCCTCCATTAATTTCTTCTTCTCCTTCCTCTACACAACACTCTTCTCCTTCCTCTCCACAACACCAACCCATAGGAAAGTGCACCTTGCCACCACATAAGAACCCCATTTTATTTATCCATTTGCTAGTTTAGGACATGGTGATCAACATTAGAATTTGGTATTTTGTGATTTGGAGTCTTCATTGTTTTAGATCTAAGTTTTTCTCTATTTTCGGTTTTGCATGGTTTTGATCTATTTAAGTTAGATTTTTATGGGTTTTGATGTTTCCATGTGGAAGAGAGTTCAATTCTACCACTGATGGAACCTTGGAAATCTAGATTTGGAGTTCGGATGACCAAGTTATGAACTTTTGAAGCTTTGGGTTTAACCATGGAGTTCTTGCTGGTTTGGAGAAGACAGTGAGCAGTGTCCAGAGCTTTTTAGCTTACGCCACTGAGCTGCGCGAGCTCTTTAGCGCGCGTACGCAGACTTGGGTACGCTTCCTGTTGGAAGCGTGTCTCTTGCGTACGCAGACTTAGGTACGCTTCCTGTTGGAAGCGTGTCTCTTGCGTACGCAGACTTGAGCGTGCCCTGGCCTGGGCGTACGCATCTTTTGTGCGTACGCATGTCTTGTGCGTACGCAGCTCCCTTGCGTGCGTGCTTTTATGCGTACGCAGCTCCCTTGCGTGCGTGCTTTTGTGCGTACGCAGCTCTCCTGCGTGCGTGACTTTTGTGCGTATACAGCTCTCCTGCGTGCGTGACTTTTGTGCGTACGTAGCTCTCCTGCGTGCGTGACTTTTGTGCGTACGCAGCTCTCCTGCGTGCGTGACTTTTGTGCGTATGCTGCTCCCCTGCGTGCGTGCTCCTGTGCGTACGTTGCCCCCTGCGAGCGTGCTCCTGTGCGTACGCTTCCCCTTGCACGCGCGCCCTTGCGCGTACGCTGCGTGACCCAGGCACCCTGACCCCCTTGCTTAACCCATTAGCTCTTGGAGTATTGGTTTTATTTCTCGACTTGGTTTCTCTTTTTGTGGACTGGGTTTTCCTGAGATCTGTTCAACACAGCACGACTATCTTGACTCGACACGGCCTAACACGGTTTTCAAGTAATTCTTTATGACTAGTACGGTTCTCGGGGTTTTCTGTGGATTATGATTTTGGTATTCTCTGATCTCCTTGCTAGTGACCCAGTGGGGTGCACACCTAACTTGTAACTTGTAATTAATCCTTGTGACTTGATAACTTGATAGTGGCCCATGGCGGCGCACTCCTAACTTGTAGCATGACTTGATAACTTAGCGCTGTTGCGATGGCTAACCTGATATGCTAAGTGAATTCTTGACACCGTGGATGATTGTATTGAATGTGCTTGTGTAAGCAACCAGTCTTGTCTCGCATCATGTCTAGGACATGAATCCCTGGTTTCCCACGGTCAGGGATTCATACTGAATCTGGCTAGGTTAATGACTAGATGGATCAAATAGTTCATGGAGAAATCCTCTGTTACCTGTTGCCCCTTTGGTCCCGGCCTTATATATATACATGAAATTTGTTGCTATCCGTCGAGATGAGCGTACTTCCAGCCCGCCGTCGAGTGTGGTACCTTAGGATACATGTATCTTACTACAGTGTGTCTGCTATATCCTGCTATATTTTCCTTTTCTTGCTGGGATCACTCAGGTAGTAACAAACAGGTAACCGGACTTGAAATAATCTCATTGCATCTTGTTAGTAATTAGGCATGTGATAACCCTAGTTAGTTAAAGTAGTAAGCCGTAGTATCTGCTTGGCCGTGATTGATTGAATAAGGTATAACCTGTCTAGTTTTGTCTTGATTCCTGCACTAGAATTGCTACCTGTCATGATTTTCTTATATCTTGCCGATAAATGGTGGGAGAATCCAAGTTCCGTTCAGACGAAGGGTTACAACCCCGGTCCTTATTTGGTTTACGGATTGTAACCTGGTTATCTGAATAGTCCCATGGTTATCTCATCGTATATCACCTGTTATGTTTTTCCTTAATTTCTGTCTTTATTACCTTATTATTATTGTGCTAATTGCTAGCTTTTGTTCTTATTTCGTGGCCTCCTTTGTGGCACTTGCTCTTTCTGGGGTCTGACCCAGCTGGTTTTGTATGGCCAGATACCGGAGCAGCAGCAAAGGATCTACCTGCTTTCCAGCCAGATGGTGACCACTAGAGGGAATTCTGGCAATGAGTGGGTTTCTTTTGTTCTCCCACTGTAATTGTACATTATTCTTTTGAGGCATTTAGCCGACGAGCACCTGTTAGCTCGATGCACTTTACTTTCTGTCTGCCTACGGGCTGTAAACATGATTGGCAACTCGAGGTTGATCATGTATGACTTAACTCTTGCTAGTCCTTACATTTTGTACGACTAGCTTCATGATCATCTGGATATGTAATGTTTGGGACGCCTTACAATTGTATATTTGGTGATCTGACATCTTGTAACTATTATTAGTTGGTTGAGATTGAGACAATGGGCAACTTTATGACCTTAAGAGACTGCTGGCTTGTAGATAAACCCTCATATTTCTAGACAGCCGTGACCGTATAGTGAGATGGATTCCATTTTATTATACGTAGCTGGCTATATCCGCTCCCGCTCTCCAGTATTCGGGTTCTGGGGCGTGACATGGTTTAAGTGGTGGCCCATGCAGGTTTTGTCAATCAAGAAATGTGAGGGTTTACCGGATAGATGTCTCAATCTGTACTCGCCTTTGATCTCCACTCGTATCTTCTTATCTCCTTGGATCCCTGACTTGATAATATGCTTGCATTATTATTCTATCCTGGTCCTTCTTTAATATTCCTGACGTCATTGCTTCAGTGACATCATTCATGTTGATCAGCCAGAAGAAGTTTGGTCGGCAGACCAACAACAACAAGAAGATCAAGATCAGTCCTCCGCAGCCGCCTTCCGAGCCATGCCTTCTGGAGAACCAATGCCCCCAGTCCAGCCAGTTCAGCCAGCAGGGTCAGAGGATGGGGTCTTGATAGGGCTCATCCGTGAGTTGCTTGCATCTCAGGACCGTCGAGGTGATGCCTTGCAGCAAGCAGTACAAGATGCTATGAGCGGAATTGGTCCTCGAGGGAACAGTGCGGTCAACAATTTCAAGCGCCTGAACCCTCCCTTCTTCGATGGCAGCGAGGATGCTATTGATGCAGATGCCTGGCTACAGGACATTGAAGTTATCTTAGAGGCAGCCAGGACTCCTAAAGCAGAGAAGGTGGCGGTGGTGCGCCTGCAGTTACTCGACCTAGCCCGCAGCTGGTGGGCTATGCAAGCAGCGAGTTTAGGTACGCCTATCATGTGGGCGGTATTCAGTGATATGTTTCAGACCAAGTACTTTGACGCAGTGGCTAGATATAACCTACAGATCAGGTTTAGTAATCTCAGGCAGATGAACAGGACGGTCGACGGATATGCGGTCGAGTTTTCAAGGTTGAGTCGGTTTGCTCCCACCTTGGTGGAAACCGAACTAGACAGAGCACAGCAATTTCAGCAGGGGCTCCACTTGGAGATCATATTGGCAGTAGAGCAGTTCGAGCACAAAACTTTTGATGCTGTCTTGCGAGCGGCGAGGAGGCATGAGTACACTTCCCGAAGGATAGCGGACCGGACCGGAGATCGGAAGCAGTCTCACGACCAGATGAACTAATCCTCAGCACCGGCCCCGGCAGCTAGGGCCCTGACCATTGGAGCTACGAGGATAGATTCGGTTACCTCCTTACAGTATTCTGCCACAACCTATCCCCAGCAGCAGAAGCAGAAGCGGTCTTTCGCAACGGGTTGTTCTCATTGCGGGAAGCCGGGGCATGTTGTTACTGAGTGCCGCAGAGCACAGGGATTGTGCTTGGTTTGTGGTTCGCCGGACCACATGATGGGATCTTGTCCATTCAGAAACAGATCATCGTCGGCAGTAACTAGTCCCTCGGTTATGGGACCAGCACCAGCACCAGAATCAGCTCCAGTTCACCAACCACAGCAGCTCCCGTTTCCGGGTCCATTGCCATCTCAGGCCCAGGCCTTCCAGCAACAGAGGCCACAACAGTTCGCCCTGGCCCAGGCCCAGATCCAGAATCGGTAGAGAGGTATCCGTGTCCTGTTGTCTTGCTTTCCACCGTCGTTATACCGGACACATGTCATGTTTTATGTATCCTAATTACAACGGTATATCCCGGCCCGAGCCATGTCCTAGATCATTCGAAAACGGTTATTGGTACCAACCTTTTCGTATGAGGAGAGGCCTGTGTCCCTGTTTGACCAAAGAGAGAGACCTTAAGCGCAAGACTATCAGTTTAGTTCGTGTTGCTTGAGTTCATCGCTCCTTGGGAGAGTCAAAATGTGGGAGTGTAAGGATGATATCCGATCATGTTATCCCAATCGGTTTGGCTCGTGAGGTGTAGTATCTTCCTTATGCCTTGCACTTCGATTCCTTGTTTGCATGTATGATTGTATGATTGATTGGTAGCATAGATTGCTTGCGATAGTATAGCTGTCCCGACATCTCTAGCCTCTTGATTAAATTTTGAGGACAAAATTCTTTTAAGGTGGGTAGAGTTGTCACCCTCATTTTTCGTATTTCCCGTATTTCGTATTTATATTCGTATCTGGATTTTGGCATGTATTTTTATTTTTCTCAGCTTGTGGAATTTCGGTATTTCTCGTATTTTGGGTTTTGTCATGGCTCGGTTTTATTTGGATTGGGTTGGTTTGGTTCGGTTTAATGTGTATTGGTACACCTTAGCCTATGCTCCACCCTCAACACACCACATCTCACCCTCATTAAAAACCCCACCAACACTCTCTCTCTTTATTCTTCCTCCATTAATTTCTTCTTCTCCTTCCTCTACACAACACTCTTCTCCTTCCTCTCCACAACACCAACCCATAGGCAAGTGCACCTTGCCACCACATGAGAACCCTATTTTATTTGTCCATTTGCTAGTTTAGGACATGGTGATCAACATTAGAACTTGGTATTTTGGGATTTGGAGTCTCCATTGTTCTAGATCTAAGTTTTTCACTATTTTTGGTTTTGCATGGTTTTGATCTATTTAAGTTAGATTTTTATGGGTTTTGATGTTTCCATGTGGAAGAGAGTTCAATTCCACCACAGATGGAACCTTGGAAATCTGGATTTGGAGTTCGGATGACCAAGCTATGAACTTTTGAAGCTTTGGGTTTAACCATGGAGTTCTTGCTGGTTTGGAAAAGACAGTGAGCAGTGTGCAGAGCTTTTTAGCTTACGCCACTAAGCTGCGCGCGCTCTTTAGCGCGCGTACGCAGACTTGGGTACGCTTCCTGTTGGAAGCGTGTCTCTTACGTACGCAGACTTGGGTACGCTTCCTGTTGGAAGCGTGTCTCTTGCGTACGCAGACTTGAGCGTGCCCTGGCCTGGGCGTATGCATCTTTTGTGCGTACGCATGTCTTGTGCGTACGCAGCTCCCTTGTGTGCGTGCTTTTGTGCGTACGCAGCTCCCTTGCGTGCGTACTTTTGTGCGTACGCAGCTCTCCTGCGTGCGTGACTTTTGTGCGTACGCAGCTCTCCTGCGTGCGTGACTTTTGTGCGTACGCAGCTCTCCTGCGTGCGTGACTTTTGTGCGTACGTAACACTCCTGCGTGCGTGACTTTTGTGCGTACGCTGCTCCCCTGCGTGCGTGCTCCTGTGCGTATGCTGCCCCCTGCGAGCGTGCTCCTATGCGTACGCTTTCCCCTGCGCGCGCGCCCTTGCGCGTACGCTGCGTGACCCAGGCACCCTGACCCCCTTGCTTAACCCATTAGCTCTTGGAGTATTGGTTTTATTTCTCGACTTGGTTTCTCTTTTGTAGACTGGGTTTTCCTGAGATCTATTCAACATAGCACGACTATCTTGACTTGACACGGCCTAACACGATTTTCAAGTAATTGTTTATGACTAGTATGGTTCTCAAGGTTTTCTGTGGATTATGATTTTGGTATTCTCTGATCTCCTTGCTAGTGACCCAGTGGGGTGCACACCTAACTTGTAACTTGTAATTAGTCCTTCTGACTTGATAACTTGATAGTGGCCCGTGGCGGCGCACTCCTGACTTGTAGCATGACTTGATAACTTAGCGCTGTTGCGACGGCTAACCTGATATGCTAAGTGAATTCTTGACACTGTAGGTGATTGTATTGAATGTGCTTGTGTAAGCAACCAGTCTTGTCTCGCATCATGTCTAGGACATGAATCCCTGGTTTCCCACGGTCAATGATTCATACTGAATCTGGCTAGGTTAATGACTAGATGGATCAAATAGTTCATAGAGAAATTGTCACGACCCGCACCCTAGAGTAAGGGCACGAGACGTGGGTACGTCCAGCCTACGCCGCAGTGTCGGCGGTAGAACGCTGTCCTAGGTCAATCATCTAACAATATAAAGGTACCTGTACAGTTTATACTCTCCGAATGGAGGTGACATCACAATATACAGTCTCAATCACATCTAAGGTAGAAGAATGAAGACAGATAGATAGATAGTAACTCAAGAGAACAGTAGCATAGATGAAATAAGTCTAAGTGTCTAGGATACATAACATCCAGAATGTCAACTCATAAAACAATAAGTCTAAAGGTCTATACATCTCAACATCTCAAAATACAACTCAGAATGTGAGACAAAATACAAGTAGAAAAGACTATCTAGCTAATCTGGTCTAGACTACTGGAGCAACATCCTCAGCTGCAGGTGGATCCTACTGAGGGTCCTCAACACAAGTGTCATCTAGTCCTGCTCCATAATATGTAGTCACCCATGCCTCATCCTCATCCTCTGTAATATTTTCAACAGGTCCAGTCAGGACAAGAACGAGCACAATACATCTCACACAGTTCATATCAGGTTAGGAAATACGATACAGGCAATAGAGTAAAATACAGGAAGTGCTGAAAGGAAATATACGCTGTAAAAGAGATAGCTGTAAAGGAAATACTTACTGTATATAGAGAACTGTAAGTGACTAGTGATGTAGAGTACAAGATAGGCATGTGAATGGCTAGAATTTATACATGATTATACTACTGAGTTTATACATTATTATACTACTTTGGAATTATTCACATGTCTACTTCTACTCCCCCGTTTTTCCAATCAATACACAAGGATCTAGACAGGTTACGTTATTATACATTACTTCACATGAGGCTCATAAATGAGTATACGTGAAGTTATACATAAGGGCTCAGTGAACATGAGAGTACATGATCACACGAGTGTACATGCATGATGGAAGCATAGGAGTACATGATAAAAGTGAAACACACGTAACATGAAGTACCCGATGCTCTTAAGGGGGATAACATCTCATGTAAAGATCCATATAGTACCAACCCGTGTTACCAACGTGACAGCATCAAGTAAAGTAATCTAGAGCGAGAAGTAAAGCCTGAACAAGTATGAAACGGTCAGAGAATGTACTCGCCTGCTGTATGAATGTCTGTAGAGAATATGCTGTCTGAAGAGAGGTGTTTGGCTCCTGATCAGAGCAACACAAGTCACAATGTGTTCTAAATAGTAAAAATGAAGTTTACTATGCATACTACATGATTCTAGGTCAATCTGGTCAAAAGTCAACTCTTGGTCAACTCTGGTCAACTCTAAAAGTCAAACTAGGTCAAACTAGTCAAAGTTAGGTCAACCAATGTCAAACTAGTTAGGGTTAGTCAAACTAGTCATTCTAGGTTATTTCAAGTTCAATCTAGGTCAACTAGGTCAAGTTTGACCTAAGGTTGACTTTGGTCAACTCTAGTCAAACAATGGTCATTAGGTCAATTAGGGTTAGCCCCTAATGCCATAGGCTAGTAACTTAGGCCATAGGCTAGATAACTTATAGGTTTCCAATAAAACGATACCTAGAAAGTCACGTATATATATATCTATATATATATATAGATATACACAATCTACCTACTACCTATATATCAATATATGAATACACTATATATATAATACAAATCACACTCACATATATATAATGACAATATATATAATCTAATATAATACATATATATCATATATATATATATATATATATATATATATATATATATATATATATATAGCACTTATATATAATACATATATATAGAGAGAGTAGTGAGAGAGAGAGTGAATTAGAGTGAGAGAGAGAGAACTGAAACTGAACATTGGAGGGGTGTTCCAGTTTTCTGGAACCAGAAAACCAACGCACACACACCACACAGAAAACACACACACACCCATATATATACATATATGTATATACATATGTACATACATGTATATACCCCTAAATTCCACCTACACACAAACACAAATACATACACTATGTATATACCCTATATACACAGATATTTATATTAAGAAATAATATCAAAATTCGTTTTGAAATTGGATTTAAAAAGCTGGAAAATACCAAAAATCAGAATCCAGTAATCACTGTTCACAGGAAAATGGGTAAACCCAAATTCATGTCCAAAACCCAACTAAGGTTCGAACCCAAGGGTTGGTAAGTGATGCCCCAAGTGTCCTCTAGTGTCCTAGGTGCCTGACACGACACCACGACACGATTTGATGTGTCTGAACTCTCAAAACCCAAATCGGGTAAACTAAGATACGCACACACGTACACAGCGTCGTGCACATGTTCCACACTCTCGTGGACACACCACGAGACACGACACATCTCGTGGTCATGCACACGTGTAGCCCACATAAAGGGCTATACGACCCACACACTGATACGTGTCCACGACACTCCATGACACGATATGAACACCGTATCAGTCGAAAAAACTCGACTGATAAATACTGTTTCAGACAATGTCTTGCGTGTGTTCTAGTGTCTCGTGGACACGACACACGCCACATGGGGCTATATGGTCATGTCCACGTGTAGCCCACATGTTGGACTACACATTCGTGCAACCACGAGGTGTCAAAGTGTCATGTCCGCGCGACATGATACGCGCGAAGTTGGCCCCCGCGCGCGTGTGCACTGACAGTGCGTGTCCAGTGTGAGTGAGTTTTCTCACTCGACACGACACGAGAAGTCATGAGACTTTGGGGGCATGTTCGCAGATATTGCCCCCGTGTCCATGTCAATTTTTACGTGTCCTAGTGCTCTGTGCAGTGAGCACGAACACTGTGGTAGCAGGGCACTGTGCGTGCACCTGTCACAGCGTGTCCGTATCGATTTTCGACACGAAAATGATACTGTGTCATGTTCAGTCAAGTAGGTACATATTCTACTAGTCTAGGGCTACAAGAAAATGTAATTAGTTTTGCAAAATAACAAAAACCATTTCTTTGTGGCATTTCATCAAACAAGGTTTAATAGCCTAGGATACGTGTCCGATACGGATACCAAACCAACCCTAAATTCTACCAAACTTGACCCACAGTTAGGGTGGTCCTATATGCATGTATTTATGAAGAAAAAACAGAATATTAACTAGGTTTGAGGGCATTTACCTAATGATGCAAATCCAATGGAAAATCAATGAGAGGGGGGTGTTTGTCCTTCAACTTAGTGATGCCCAAAGCTTGTGAAACTTTGATTGCTAGTCTCCCTCAGCTTCCTCGGTATAGTAGGGTTCCAATGCAAGAAACTAGAGGTGAAAAGGATCAAAAATGATCAAGTTGTGTAGGTTTGAAGGAAATAGGATTTTGTAGGATTAAAATTCATGTAAAATGTTCATGAATGATTTGATGAGGTTATATAGAATGGTGTGGCTGCTAAGGGGGTGTCCTTGGCCGGCCATGGCAAGGGGGGGTGTCCTTGCCCTTTCCTTCATGGTGAAGGCAAGACTTTGGTGCTAAAGTTGGGATATTTTTGAGGGTTTCAAGCAAAATATCCATAAAGGCATTCTAAGATATTTACATTACTTTAACCCTTGACTAATTATCCATCCTCAAGCTTCTAGGTTAGTAGCTAACCTCTAGATTATGGTAAGATAGGTTAGGGACTAATCATGGTACTTAACAACAATAAAAAATATATTAAAAACACATAATTCCAAATAAAATCTAGTAAATTACCAAAGTACACTTTTAGGCTAAAACCACTAATTTGATGTTATAAGCCTATGGCTAGGCTCACATGGTCATGGCAACTTCTAGGTTAAGAAATAACTAGGGTTTACACTAAGGTTTTGCTAGTAAGTCACAAAGTCATAAGTCATGACTTAGGAAATGGTTTTAATTACACTAGAAATCACCATAATTCATATTATGCCTAAAACACCATTAATAAATAATAAAAATAATAAATTTTTCAAAACACCCTAATTTCAGAAAACAGGGTGTTACAAGTCTTCCCTCCTAACAATAATTTCGTCCTCGAAATTTAAAGACGAAACTGAAACTGATGAGAAGGATAGAAATCATACCTCAAGGTACAAATAGATAAGGGTATCGCTCGCGCATCTCATCCTCCCGCTCCCAGGTGGACTCTCCTGGAGAATGATGTCTCCATGCGACACGAACCAATGGTATCGTCTGGTTCCTCAATGCCTTCTCCCGTCGATCCAGAATCTCAACAGGCTGCTCTGGATAACGAAGAGTAGGACCCACCTCGATCTCGGAATGATCAAGTACATGGCTAGGATCTGCCACGTACCATCTCAACTGCGACACGTGAAATACGTTGTGGACTCCTACCAATACTGGTGGTAAGTCTAGCCTATAAGACACGTCACCGACTCTCCCGCTGATAACGAAAGGGCCGATAAAACGTGGGCTAAGCTTCCCACCTCCACCAAAATGTATCGTACCACGTGTCGGAGATATACTCAAGAATACCTGGTCTCCAACCTAATCACAAGCAAGGTCTCAATTATGATAATCAAACATGGTTAACAAAACATAAATAAGACAACCTAATTCTAATCCTATCTCTAAACTGTACCTCAAACTCCAAAGGTCTGCGGTGGCTGTCGGCCCAATGCCGATGTCTGTCCTGCGCCACGTGAAGCTGATCTCTGATGAGCTTCACCTTCTCTGCTGCATCCACAACCATCTCAGGCCCCAATAAAACTCGCTTCCCAACATCATCCCAAGACAAGGGTGTACGACATCTACGCCCGTACAGTGCCTCGAAAGGGGACATCTCAATGCTGGCCTGAAAGTTGTTATTGTATGCAAACTCTACTAAGTGCAGGTGACTCTCCCAAGATCCTCCAAAGTCCAGAACACAAGTCCGCAACATATTCTCCAGTGTCTGAATGGTCCGCTCTGACTGTCCGTCTGTCTGGGGGTGGTATGCAGTACTAAACTTGAGCTGAGTGCCCAAGCTAATATGCAAGCTCCTCCAGAAATGTGAAGTGAAATGACTGTCACGGTCCGATACAATGCTCACTGGAACTCCATGAAGTCTGACTATCTGCCTCATATACATCTCTGATAGCTTCTCGGTAGACAAACCCACTTTGAATGACAAGAAGTGGGCCGATTTGGTCAACCTATCGACGATGACCAAAATCGTATCCTTCCCTCCTGGAGTACACGGCAATCCCGAAACAAAGTCCATCGTGATGTGCTTCCACTTCCACTCCAGAATGGATAATGACTGTAACTGTCCTCCTGGCCTCTGCCTCTCTGTCTTGACCTGCTGGCAGATCAAACACCTGGCTACGAAGTGTGCTACCTCGCGCTTCATCCTACTCCACCATACATGCTCTCTCAGATCCCTATACATCTTGTTGGCTCCCGGATGTATCGAGTACTGAGAACGGTGGGCTTCCTGCATAACCTGCTCCCGAAAGTCTCCACTGGGCACACACAGTCTGGAACCGTGCCTCAATGCGCCATCCCCTGCAAGAGTGAACTCATCGTCCGCAAATCCTGCTCTGACCTGCTCTCTGATGCATCGTAGAGAAACGTCATCGAACTGAGCCGACTTGATCCTATCAATCAAGTCCGACTGAATCTGGAGGCCCCACATCTGCATCTGCACTCCCGGCATAATCACCTCGATCCCAAGGCTCTCCAAGTCCGCTAATAAGTGACGATCCATCGTCAAACACATAGCTGTCGGATATCTGCTCAAAGTATCGACAACTACGTTGGCCTTCCCTGGGTGATACTGCAGCAGAATATCAAAGTCCTTCATCAGCTCCAACCATCTGTGCTACCTCATGTTGAGCTCCTTCTGCGTAAATACGTATTTCAAGCTCTTGTGGTCTGTAAATATCTCCACGCGCTCTCCATACAAATAGTGTTTCTACAGCTTCAGAGCAAAGATAACTGCCGCCAACTCCAAATCATGGGTAGGGTAGTTCTTCTCGTGGGGACGTAACTGCCTGGAAGCATAGGCAATCACCTTCCCATGCTGCTGCAAGACACAACCCAAACCTTTTTCCGAGGCGTCACTGTAGATAGTGAACCCGCTTGATCCTGATGGCAATGTTAGAATCGGGGCTGTCCTCAACCGCTTTTTCAACTCATCGAAAGCAGCCTAACACTCCTCTGACCAGAGAAACTCTGTGTCCTTTCGGGTCAGCTTAGACAACGGCTCTACAACCCGGGAGAAATCCTGGATGAACCTCCTGTAGTAGCCTGCCAATCCTAGGAAGCTCCTGATCTCTGCCACTGACGTCGGTGCTGCCCAAGCCTCAACTGCTGATATCTTCCTTGGGTCGACTGAGATCCCATCTCCAGTCACCACATGATCCAGGAAGTCGACTCTGTCCAGGAAGAACTCGCACTTCGAGAGCTTGCCGTAAAGCTGCTCCTGCCTGAGAGTCTCCAGGACCACTCTCAAGTGCTCCTCATGTTCCTCCTCTGTCTTCGAGTACACCAGGATGTCGTCGATGAACACCACCATGAACTTATCTAAGTACTGGTGGAACACCTTGTTCATCAAGTTCATGAACACCGCCGGGGCATTAATCAACCCAAACGGCATCACCATAAACTCGAACTGGCCGTACCGTGTCCTGAACGCCGTCTTCAGAATATCCGCCCTCTTCACCTTCACCTGGTGGTAGCCTGACCTCAGATCGATCTTCGAGAATACCCGAGCTCCGCTCAACTGATCGAAGAGATCGTCGATCCACGGCAGTGGATATCTATTCTTGATCGTCAGACTGTTGAGTGCCCTATAGTCGATACACATCCGTACCGACCCGTCCTTCTTCGGTACAAAGAGTACCGGTGCACCCCATGGTGAAGAACTAGAGCGGATGAAGCCCTTGTCCTGCAACTCATCCACCTGCTTCTTCAATTCCACCAACTCGCTGTTGTTCACTCGATAGATATGCTGAGAAATGGGTTCCGCACCTGGAACCAAGTCTATCGAGAACTCAACGTCTCTGTCTGGTGGAAGCCCAGGCAACTCCTCTGGAAATACGTCCATGAACTCAGCAATCAAAGGATGTGGAGCTGGCTGCTCCTCGACTGAAGCTCTACAGAAAACTCCGCAAGTCTGCTCTGCCTGCCGTCGGGAATATACAAACTCTGGCTCTCCTGGCACTCTGAATAGAACTCTACCCCCACGACAATCTATGCTGGCGTGGTGCCTGCTCAACCAATCCATACCGAGTACAATATCGTAGTTCGGTAGTGGCATTACGAGCAAACACACATCCAACTCTCGGCCTCCCAAAACTACTCTCCGTCCCTTGCAAACATCACGAACGAGGATAATGCCACCCCCGATCGTGATCTTGCAAGTCCTAGGCAATGATTCAGATATAATATGATGTCAAATCGTAAAAGATACTGATACAAAGCTATGGGAAGCCCCAGAATCGAACAATGCAAAAGCTGGAATAGAGTCGAGAAGAATAGAACCTGCTATCAGCTCTCTAGTAACCTCAGCATCCTCTGCTGCCATGGCGTAGGCTCGCCCCTGCTGTCCACCCCTGGCCTGATGCTGGTGCTGGGTGAACCTCTGCTGCTGAGTCGGCAAAGGTCCCTTCTGCTGCCCTGCCGGAGCCTTGGCTCCGCCTCCCTGAACTGGTCGTCCCGAAGACATGGGACACTCTCTCAGCTGGTGGTCTCTGGAACCACATAGTAGACACCTGCCAAGCCTCTTTCTGCATTCATTCCATCCATGACCCTGCTTCTTGCAGAAAGTGCAACTGATGACCTGCTGCCTAGGTGCCTGCTGCTGGTGCCTCGGCTGCTGCTGCACCTGCTAGAACGGCCTCTGCTGCTGGAATGGCCTCTGCTGCTGGTGCTGAAAATAAGGCCTCTTGGCCTGTCCTCCACTGCTGCCAGCTCCCTGGGTGTCACGGCCCCTCTTGAGATTCAGCTCAAGATCATCCTCAGCCGCCATCTCTCCTGCTAGGATCTCCTCAAAAGTGGCGTTCCTGTCACTCTTGGTCAAGGACTTGACCTCCTTCACCAAGCCCTTCTTGAACCTCCTCGCCTTCGCTGTCTCGCTAAGGCCCTCCATGAATCTGCTCAATCGGCAAAACTCACCAGAATACTCCTCTACAGTCTGGTTCCCCTAAACCAGGTTCTCGAACTGGGTCTCCAAAGCACCGACTGCCTGATCCGGGAAAAACTTCTCCTTGAAGAGCTCCTTGAAAGATCTCCATGTCTGTCCTGGAGTGTCTACTCTCGGGTCCGTCTGATACCAGGTACGGGCAAGATCCTGTATCTGGCTGGCTGCTGCCTCTATCTGGAGTCCGGCTGGTATCTCTGCCAGTCAAAAGATCTCCTCAATGTGCTCAATCCAGTCATCAGCATAAAGAATCCCCTCTGTCCCCAAGAAGTCCCTGGGTTCATCTTCTTGAAGTCTTGAATGCCCGGAATCCTCTGCTGTCACGGCCGTCCCAATCCTTCCTGTGGCTGGACAGCCAACCTCTCCACCGTTGCTCTAGCCAGCTGATGGGCCTCATCTATGCCCCTGGTAAACTCTACTGTCTGACACTGCTGCTGGGCCTGCTGCATCTCTAGGAAATGCTGGAAGTATGAAAACATCTGTGCAGCATCCACTAATCCAGATGGCATCGGCGGCTGGAACTGCGGCTGGTGCTGCTGAAACTGTGGCTGACAAAACTGCGGGAAAGGCATGTCTGGGGTAGCTGGGATGGTCCCCCGAATACGTAGAGGTGCACCCCCAAATGTGGCAGAAGCTCCCACATGAGCTGGAGTAAGGGGAGCTGTGGTCCCCGGGTCCTGGTGAGCTGGACGAGAGGTGGCAGACCTCTCAGTGGTGTCACCTGGACCGAGATGCTGCGATCGTGTCTCCACCATCCTGAAGACAGATCAACAAGAAAATCAATACGGAGAAGAAACGATATAGTCAAAGGGGACAATTTATTTCAAAAGAAAGACAATATCAGCAAGAATTTAGATAGCAGGGATTTAGATAAGAGTTTTTCCTAATGTGATTGAGTACCTCAACTACATCCTATTTCCTACTGCAGGCTGTGGCGATACTCTAGTTCGAATACCACCACATAAACACGACTTGCATGGGCCACCACAAAAAATGTGTCACGACCCGCACCCTAGAGTAAGGGCACGAGACATGGGTACGTCCAGCCTACGCCGCAGTGTTGGCGGTAGAACGCTGTTCTAGGTCAATCATCTAACAATATAAAGGTACATGTACAGTTTATACTCTCCGAATGGAGGTGACATCACAATATACAGTCTCAGTCACATCTAAGGTAGAAGAATGAAGACAGATAGATAGATAGTAACTCAAGAGAACAGTAGCATAGATGAAATAAGTCTAAGTGTCTAGGATACATAACATCCAGAATGTCAACTCATAAAACAATAAGTCTAAAGGTCTATACATCTCAACATCTCAAAATACAACTCAGAATGTGAGACAAAATACAAGTAGAAAAGACTGTCTAACTAATCTGGTCTAGACTACTGGAGCAACATCCTCAGCTGCAGATGGATCCTGCTGAGGGTCCTCAACACAAGTGTCATCTAGTCCTGCTCCATAATATGTAGTCACCCATGTCTCATCCTCATCCTCTGTAATATTTTCAACATGTCCAATCAGGACAGGAACGAGCACAATACATCACACACAGTTCATATCAGGTTAGGAAATACGATACAGGCAATAGAGTAAAATACAGGAAGTGCTGAAAGGAAATATACGCTGTAAAAGAGATAGCTGTAAAGGAAATATCTACTGTATATAGAGAACTGTAAGTGACTAGTGATGTAGAGTACAAGATAGGCATATGAATGGCTAGAATTTATACATGATTACACTACTAGTTTATACATGATTACACTACTTTGGAATTATTCACATGTCTACTTCTACTCTCCCGTTTCCCCAATCAATACACAAGGATCTAGACAGGTTACGTTATTATACATTACTTCACATGAGGCTCATAAATGAGTATACGTGAAGTTATACATGAGGGCTCAGTGAACATGAGAGTACATGATCACATGAGTGCACATGCATGATGGAAGCATAGGAGTACATGATGAAAGTGAAACACACGTAACATGAAGTACCCGATGCTCCCGAGGGGGATAACATCTCATGTAAAGATCCATATAGTACCAATCCGTGTTACCAACGTGACAGCATCAAGTAAAGTAATCTAGAGCGAGAAGTAAAGCCTGAACAAGTATGAAACGGTCAGAGAATGTACTCGCCTGCTGTATGAATGTCTGTAGAGAATATGCTATCTGAGGAGAGGTGTCTGGCTCCTGATCAGAGCAACACAAGTCACAATGTGTTCTAAATAGTAAAAATAAAGTTTACTATGCATACTACATGATTCTAGGTCAATCTGGTCAAAAGTCAACTCTTGGTCAACTCTGGTCAACTCTAAAAGTCAAACTAGGTCAAACTAGTCAAAGTTAGGTCAACCAATGTCAAACTAGTTAGGGTTTAGTCAAACTAGTCATTCTAGGTTATTTTAAGTTCAATCTAGGTCAACTAGGTCAAGTTTGACCTAAGGTTGACTTTGGTCAACTCTAGTCAAACAATGGTCATTAGGTCAATTAGGGTTAGCCCATAATGCCAAAGGCTAGTAACTTAGGCCATAGGCTAGATAACTTATAGGTTTCCAATAAAACTATACCTAGAAAGTCACGTATATATATATATCTATATATATAGATATACACAATCTACCTACTACCTATATATCAATATATGAATACACTATATATATAATACAAATCACACTCACATATATATAATGACAATATATATAATCTAATACAATACATATATATATATATATATATATATATATATATATATATATATATATATATATATATATATATATATATATATATATATATAGCACTTATATATAATACATATATATAGAGAGAGTAGTGAGAGAGAGAGTGAATTAGAGTGAGAGAGAGAGAGAACTGAAACTGAACAGTGGGGGGGGGGGTGTTCCAGTTTTCTGGAACCAGAAAACCAACACACACACACCACACAGAAAACACACACACACCCATATATATACATATATGTATATACATATGTACATACATGTATATACCCCTAAATTCCACCTACACACACACACAAATACATACACTATGTATATACCCTATATACACATATATTTATATTAAGAACTAACATCAAAATTCGTTTTGAAATTGGATTTAAAAAGCTGGAAAATACCAAAAATCAGAATCCAGTAATCACTGTTCACAGGAAAATGGGTAAACCCAAATTCATGTCCAAAACCCAACTAAGGTTCGAACCCAAGGGTTGGTAAGTGATGCCCCATGTGTCCTCTAGTATCCTAGGTGCCTGACACGACACCACGACACAATTTGATGTGTCTAATCTAAACTCTCAAAACCCAAATCGGGTAAACTAAGATACACACACACGTACACAGCGTCGTGCACATGTTCCACACTCTCGTGGACACACCACGAGACACGACACGTCTCGTGGTCATGCACACGTGCAGCCCACATATAGGGCTACACGACCCACACACTGATACGTGTCCACGACACTCCAGGACACGATACGAATACCGTATCAGTCGAGAAAACTCGACTGATACATACTGTTTCAGACAGTGTCGTGCGTGTGTTCTAGTATCTCGTGGACACGACACACGCCGCGCGGGGCTATGTGGTCATGTCCACGTGTAGCCCACATGTTGGGCTACACACTCGTGCAACCACGAGGTGTCAAAGTGTCGTGTCCGCGCGACACGATACGCGCGAAGTTGGCCCCGCGTGCGCGTGTGCCCTGACAGTACGTGTCCAGTGCGAGTGAGTTTTCTCACTCGACACGACACGAGAAGTCATGAGACTTTGGGGGCATGTTCGCAGACATTGCCCCCGTGTCCATGTCAATTTTCACGTGTCCTAGTGCTCTGTGCAGTGAGCACGAACACTGTGGTAGCAGGGCACTGTGCGTGCACCTGTCACAGCGTGTCCGTGTCAATTTTCGACATGAAAATGACACTGTGTCATGTTCAGTCAAGTAGGTACATATTCTACTAGTCTAGGGCTACAAGAAAATGTAATTAGTTTTGCAAAATAACAAAAACTATTTCTTTGTGGCATTTCATCAAACAAGGTTTAATAGCCTAGGATACGTGTCCGATACGGACACCAAACCAACCCTAAATTCTACCAAACTTGACCCACAGTTAGGGTGGTCCTATATGCATGCATTTATGAAGAAAAAACAGAATATTAACTAGGTTTGAGGGCATTTACCTAATGATGCAAATCCAATAGAAAATTAATGAGAGGGAGGTGTTTGTCCTTCAACTTAGTGATGCCCAAAGCTTGTGAAACTTTGATTGCTAGTCTCCCTCAGCTTCCTCAGTATAGTAGGGTTCCAATGCAAGAAACTAGAGGTGAAAAGGATCAAAAATGATCAAGTTGTGTAGGTTTGAAGGAAATGGGATTTTGTAGGATTAAAATTTATGTAAAATGTTCATGAATGATTTGATGAGGTTATATAGAATGGTGTGGCTGCTAGGGGGTGTCCTTGGCCGGCCATAGCAAGGGGGGGTGTCCTTGCCCTTTCCTTCATGGTGAAGGCAAGACTTTGGTGCTAAAGTTGGGATATTTTTGAGGGTTTCAAGCAAAATATCCATAAAGGCATTCTAAGATATTTACATTACTTTAACCCTTGACTAATTATCCATCCTCAAGCTTCTAGGTTAGTAGCTAACCTCTAGATTAGGGTAAGATAGGTTAGGGACTAATCATGGTACTTAACAACAATAAAAAATATATTAAAAACACATAATTCCAAATAAAATCTAGTAAATTACCAAAATACCCTTTTAGGCTAAAACCACTAATTTGATGTTATAAGCCTATGGCTAGGCTCACATGGTCATGGCAACTTCTAGGTTAAGGAATAACTAGGGTTTACACTAAGGTTTTGCTAGTAAGTCACAAAGTCATAAGTCATGACTTAGAAAATGGTTTTAATTACACTAGAAATCACCATAATTCATATTATGCCTAAAACACCATTAATAAATAATAAAAATAATAAATTTTTCAAAATACCCTAATTTTAGAAAACAGGGTGTTACAGAAATCCCCTGTTACCTGTTGTCCCTTTGGTCCCGGCCTTATATATATATACATGGGATTGTTGCTATCCGTCGAGATGAGCGAACTTCCAACCCGCCGTCGAGTGTGGTACCTTAGGACACATGTATCTTACTACAGTGTGTCTGCTATATCCTGCTATCTTTTCCTTTTCTTGCTGGGATCACTCAGGTAGTAACAAACAGGTAACCGGACTTGGAATAATCTCATTGCATCTTGTTAGTAATTATGCCTGTGATAACTCTAGTTAGTTAAAGTAGTAAGCCGTAGTATCTGCTTGGCCGTGATTGATTGAATGAGGTATAACCTGTCTAGTCTTGTCTTGATTCCTGCACTAGAATTGCTACCTGTCATGATTTTCTTATATCTTGCCGATAAATGGTGGGAGAATCCAAGTTCCGTTCAGAGAAGGGTTACAACCCCGGTCCTTGTTTGGTTTACGGGTTGTAACCTGGTTATCTGAATAGTCCCATGGTTATCTCATCGTATATCACCTGTTATGTTTTTCTTTAATTTCTGTCTTTATTACCTTATTATTATTGTGCTAATTGCTGGCTTTTGTTCTTATTTCGTGGCCTCCTTTGTGGCACTTGCTCTTTCTGGGGTCTGACCCAGCTGGTTTTGTATGGCCAGATACCGGAGCAGCAGCAAAGGATCTACCTGCTTTCCAGCCAGATGGTGACCACTAGAGGGAATCCTGGCAACGAGTGGGTTTCTTTTGTTCTTCCACTGTAATTGTACATTATTCTTTTGAGGCATTTAGCCGACGAGCACCTGTTAGCTCGATGCACTTTACTTTCTGTCTGCCTACGGGCTGTAAACATGATTGGCAACTCGAGGTTGATCATGTATGACTTAACTCTTGCTAGTCCTTACATTTTGTACGACTAGCTTCATGATCATCTGGATATGTAATGTTTGGGACGCCTTACAATTGTATATTTGGTGATCTGACATCTTGTAACTATTATTAGTTGGTTGAGATTGAGACAATAGGCGACTTTATGACCTTAAGAGACTGCTGGCTTGTAGATAAACCCTCATATTTCTAGACAGCCGTGACCGTATAGTGAGATGGATTCCATTTTATTATACGTAGCTGGCTATGTCCGCCCCCGCTCTCCAGTATTCGGGTTCTGGGGCGTGACAACGGCCTTCCGAAATTTTAGAATCGCAAAAAAAATGATGTTTGGACCTCCGTTTTAGTTTTTTTTGTCGAAATTTTAGAATCGCAAAAAAACATATGTAGGACTGTCAGGCCCCTGGCAGTCCTACATATGTGAAGGACTGCCGCCTCTCTGGCAGTCCTAATCTATGATCGGGACTGCCAGAGAGGTGACCGTCCTCTGTGTCACAACCCGATTTTTCATCCGATGAAAAGTTAAAATTTAGTTATCAAGAGGGCTTCCAATGCATCAAAGTGTTCTTCGGACGTTGCAGGAAGAGACTATACAACATTTGATGATCCCGGTTGTTTCATGTTCAATATTTTTATATGTGAAATTCATGTTTAAAACATTAAATATATATTAATTCGATGACTTACTAATAAATGAGAGAAGTCAATGACCTAGAGTTGAGGAAAAAATTTGGGATAAAAATCAATGACCTAGAGTTGAGAGAAAAATTTAAAAAAAATGTAGGTTGGGAAAAAAATTGGGGTTAAATTCTTTGACCTAGAGTTGAGGGAGAGAAGAAAAGAGTTGAGGGAGAAAAGAAAAGAGTAGAGGGAGAGAGAAAAAGAAAACAAAAGTTGGTATTTATACCTTTGCTTGGACTAGTCCCAAGTAAAAAAAATTGATAGCAAACTTGTAATATTTTAAAACATTTTTAGACTAGCCCCTAGCAAAAAAGGATTGTGCCCTTAGAAAAAACCATATAAAATCGAGGGTCTAAACTCTAATAAGCCCATTTGTTTTAGTACATAGTACCACACTCTCTTTCGACCCATCCTACTATTTCAGATTAAGGAAACATCTCTGTTCAACTCTAGCTATGCATAGTCTGACTCCAAAATGTTTAACATTGCACGGCAGTGGGATCTCCATCATAGGGAGAATACCCATGCATGCTTTCATGGTGGCATTTCCTAGGTACCCCCTCCAGCCATGGAGAAGACATCACTGCAGATCGATAGTGTGAAATAATGGAGTAGGACGTGGGATTCTTTACGAGACCACCAACAAGCTTTGATGTTGTTTCAAGAATTTTTTTTTTGTGAGGTATTATTTTTTTTAGGTCAGCGAACAATGCTAAGAAAAAAAATTCAAACCGTGTCCATTCCTACGAGAATCCAACAGACTACATCCACGGACAAAGAAGGAATGATATTGAGAAAAATAAAAGGCGAGTGTTTGTTTGTGCCTGCATGGGAGAAACCAGCTAGCTAGCAACAATAACCATAGGAACTTGCACCTGTTCACAAATTAAAATCTCTTCTAAATGTTTTGCCATTTGGTTTTGCTGGTATTCTTTTTTATTTAAAAAAAAAGCTTTGGTTCAGCACAATTCTATTAGTCAAGTCAAGGTTGGAGTACGTATTCAAAAAGTTGGCAAAGTTAAAAGTCCCAGCCCAGTACAAAAATTTTAGAATTAAGGTGAGGGTTGGATTCACATAGCTACATAACTTCTTTTTTTTTTAAAAAAATTCAGACAAAATTTCAATTAGAGGATTTGAATATCTGGATTGTTCTGGTATCATTTTAAAGTATTCACTATACTGAAGGTCTAGAATTTTAGTTAACATGAATTTACAATAAAATCCTCCCATACGCATTTTAGTTGATTTTTGAAAATAATACCTTCGTACGAATGCAACTCTCTTGTACTAAATGGGTCTTTGACTTGCAAAGACTTGATGGGATAAAAGTAGATATTCAATCATTACCACAACTCCGAAATTTTTGGCAGGGCTTTAAAAAACCCATGTTGAATTGAAGGATCACATTTTAGGGAGATGATTAGCCTAATCTGCATAGTGCGGGACACCGGCAACATTGAAGGACTGACAAAAATGGTCAAGATCTGAGCTTGTGTGGGCTACAAATGGGACGTCCGATCATCAAAACTCAATGGATAGGACGCTGCACGGACGGCCGAGAACCGACACCATTATACCACGGGTATAAACGACGGCCGACCATGCGGTCCGTCGTGCGGCACCGTAAGGGGGTCGAGAAGACGTCGTAAGAACGTCGTGCGCATAGAACAGGTGGCTGAGCGGCATCAGCTGTCGTAGGCGTCGTGAACACGTCGGGGGCGCCTTCGACGTCTTGGACGAAGCGAGGCATTGAGTTGCAGATGTCTAAAGACGTCATGGCCGTCTCGTGGAGCTCTGGAGCGCACGGAGTGCGCGGGGTGTGCATATGGGACGATGATGACAAAATCAATGCGGACAAGATTCACACGAAGAGTCCAAAGTGACATAACGACCGACTAAAAATCGTGTGCGGAGGACATACGATTTAACTGAGCCCGCACGAGTGTGCTGGAAATTTTTTTTTAAAAAAAGAAGGGTCACATTTTAGACACGCCATAATATAATTTTTTTTTAATCCACTTAAATGCATGCTAGATAATTCAAATATTGGTGGCTTTAATATCATGATAAAATACCTGCTAATACACCCAAATTCTAAAATATATTGATAAAAAATTAAAAATTAAAAATTAAAAATTAAAAATTAAAAATTAATGTTATTTTAAAGAAACATAATGTCATCTTCTTACTACCAAATTAGAAAAGTGGAGATGGTATAGGCACATCTATGCTCAGCTCTAGGGTGAGCATTCGGTTTATTCGGTTTCAACCGAATCAAAATAGTCAAAATCAAGTAAACAAAATTATAAAAATTCAAAATTGAAATCGAACCAAAATTAGCCAAAACAGAAATCGAACCAAAATTAGCCAAAAATTGAAACCGAACCAAACCGAGTAATCGATTGGGTTTATTCGGTTAGGTAATGGGTCCGGTCCAAAGTTGGGATCGTGATTAAATTATATTAAAAATTATATTTTTATAAGCATATTTTTTGTATTTTAAAGTTGCGCGCGTCCAAAGTTGGATTAGTTGTTTAATTATCAAAGTTGGACTTAAAAATACATACATAAAATTGTTTGTTTACTAAGTATACATATTTTTAATCGCAAGTTATGACTAGAATTGGGGTTATTTACATAATTTTATAATTCTTACTCAGTTTTCGGTTTTCGGTTTTCAATCGAAACCGAAACTGAAACCGAAATCGAAACCGAATAAAGAGAATTTTACTATTTTCAAAACCGAAATCGAACTAAATTTTTTTTTTTCAAACCGAACCGAATCTCTTATTTCTTTTAGTTTGGTTTGGTTCAATTCTCAGTCTAAAACCGAATATGCTCACCCCTACTCAGCTCAACTAAAATGGTCAAATCTGTATAAAAAAAAAATTGCAAGTAAGTCTACCTTGACCTATTATGTTTATATCTCAATCCAATAAGCACAGATAGCATAAAGATGAATATCATAAAATCTAAAGAGCAAAGGCCCAATATCCAGATATGAATAGGTATCGCCTAAGATAAAATGAAGAATGGGCTAAACATATTAGTAGATAGATATACTAAACAGCTCCATGGACCAACCACAGCCTTAACTGCTATCTAGTGCTGAAATAGGATGCTGATAAAGGATGCCAAAATCTATGCACCGTCTTTAGGGGGGTGCCCTTTGCAGAACCGGCTCCAAGTCTGGACGGCTTATTGGGTTCCAAATTGTATATATAAAAGTTTCCTAAAGTTTACAATTTATAATTCTTTTGCAAAGAAAACTATAAGAAGTAGCATTAATCAAATTTATTTGTTCTTATTCTATTTCAGAATATCCATTCCTTCGATACTCATCTGCTTCTATTTCCACTTTCCGTAAGTGATTCCGAGCTCTTTCGAGTTGCTCAATGGCCCCCCTACGTAGTTCTTCTGAATTTCGAATAGTACTCAAAATCCTCTGTTTTCGATTATCTAATAAATTATTTAATGAAAGTAGATTATCTTACCATTAATTTCACAACTTCCATAATCTCTTCCCGAACCGAACATGAATCTTTCGATTCATTTGGCTTTCACGCTCAATTATTTTATCTTATGGGCATTCCCATATCTTTTAATGTAATGAGCCTATCCTCTCTTTTCTGTTCATATTCAAAAATATCGAAAGTAAAAGACCATAATATTAGGAGGACTCTTCCGACCAAAGAAAAAAAATCTATAATTGTCAACAAAGTTTATTTTTTCATATTTAATTTCAAATTTCTATTTCAAATTTATATATATTTTTTTTCTTCACATCAAATCCAAAAAATCCCTCTTTTTATACATAGGTCGTCGGTTCGGCATTGGATAATAAAGGACAAGGTGCCCATTTTTCTAGTAAATGGTTCAAATCATTTTATCGATATGAGTGTTCTATATCGGATAAATTACCAACTATTCATTGTTCAAATATTTTGGTCTACTATTTTCAGAATTGTCTAGGATTTTATATTTTCTATAGCCGACTCTGACCGCTCGATCGGACCATCCTACTAGTAGTCCTCAAAAGCACGCTAGTTCATCTCTGTCTTCGAATACAAACCCACATTCGTTAGAGCAGAACCAACAAGTGTCCTAACGGAAACAACCATTTAAGAGTTATTTGTATTTCCCCTAAAATCCCCCCCCCCCCCCCACCACATCCTAATTGCTAATTCTATTACTTTCCCCATTTTTTAAAAGAAATCATTACTACCCTTCCAATTCTTAAAACATAGGCATTTTTTTGGGAGGGTAAGTACAATTATAAGTAACAAGTTATGAAGGATTGGGGGGAGGGAGAGGGGGAGGGAGAGGGGGAGGGGTAGTAGTATTTTTGTAAAAGTAGGAATAATAGCATTATGTCACGGACTTATTGTTTTGCTAGCACCTCGTCCCGTACGGCACACTATCTTCCTCCTCGAAGAGTCGTGCAAGCCTTCCCGAACCCGCTTAGCTAGATCGCTAAGGCGATATTGAGAACAATGTGGAGCAAAAGAGAGAGAGTGTGGAAGATTAAAACTTCACTATACTAGAAAAGGCTATAACTTTGGGTGGTGAGGAACAAATGAAAGCCTCCCCCCTTTTATAAGTGCTCATAGAGCAATACAAGGAAAGTCCTGGAAGGAATATTCCAAGGATTATTACTTTCTACCATAACTGGAATGACATATTCCAGGTTTATTCCCTAGCAACATAAAAGGAAACTTCAAGGGCCTTCCAAAAGCTTCTTGGGCCTCCTAGAACGATCTTGGGCCTTCCGGAGAGATGCACAATCTTCTAGAGCCTTCCGCCATCTTCTAGAATGTTCTGGAAGCTTCCCGCATAACCTTGGTCCGTGCAAAGTCATGCAAATTCGTCTCGGTAGGGCGCGAACTTTTGTACGTGACATTCTCCCCCACCTGTTTTGTCGACGCCCTCATCGACGGGTGCAGCAAGTCTCGTGCGGTGCTTCCCTTTGTCCGTCTTCTCCTCAAGATCGGAAGCAAACTGGTTCGCCGCACCAACTCTGACCTCGGTCCGTGCCCTCCTCGGCACATGACGAATCTCGTACGGATTGTCGAGTCGTTGGTTCCCCTCGTCTCGTGGTTGCACATGGTTTTGTACACCTCCGCGCATGTGAACCCCCTTGCAAGTCTGTCGACCCGAATGTCTCTCACGAGCCTTGAGCAACTCCTTGCGCGAGTTACTCCGCCTCGTCGCTTCTGCTTCTGTGCAGCTTACGACATGCTTCTCTGCCCTCAAGCCCAGCCTGGTAGCACGGTCCACCTCCCTCCGCAGAAGTGGTTCCTCGGGACGACCCTTTGCAACACCCTTGGCCTCGCACGAAAGGCCTTTCTCCTCGAAGCCTTCCTTCTTCTCAAGCACCGCTAGGTATGTCGTCTCCCTTTTGCCACCTCTCTTGAGCTGAATAGAGGAGATAGCTTTCCCCTTCGAAGACTTACCTCGTGCACCTTTCACTATGCACGATGAGCCTTCTTCCATGAAGACGACAACTCCCAAATGTGGCATCGGAATCGCCTTAGCCGCGATAAGGAAATCCATGCCCAATATCATCTTGAAGTCATCCAGCGCCGTAATGGTGAAATTGGCAACACCCGACCAATTTTCCACCGCTATGCGGACCCCCTTGGCTACCCCCTGTACGGGGCGTGCCTCCATATTGACGGCCTTTATCATGCCCGAATCTTTCTCCAAGGCTAGACCCAAGTGACGGACCTCCGCGCCCGTGATGAAGTTGTGAGTGGCGCCCGTGTCAACCAACGCCTGTGTGCTCATGCCATCGATCCTCGCATCAACGTACATGAGCTCCCTGTTCGGAGCCTTCGACACAACAGATTTGGTCTTCACGACATTGAGTAAGCGCAACGCTCCCATGTGCGCTTCCACTTCGCACTCTTCTTCCTCCATCTCCTCGCTTTGGACGACATTTACACGCATGTTCCTACTCGGACAATCCCGAGCAAAGTGCTTCTCTCCGCATATGTAGCACGAAACAGCTCGCTCCGGTTGGGCCTTCTCGTGCTTCTTTCGCTCGGACGGACCCTCCTTAGGAGAGCTCTCCTGCTCTCTCCCACCATTCTCCTTGATGGACTTTGGCTTGGCCTCGGCATCGTTGTCGTCCCACATGTACTCGACGAGCCGTTCAGCTGCTGCCACAGCGGTGTTCAAGTCTTGTACCCTTTGTCGTTGCAATTCTTGAGCCGCCCAAGGTTTGAGTCCATCGAGGAAGTAGAACAAACGATCCTCCTCGCCCATGCTAGATATCGTGAGCATCAAGCATGTAAACTCTACGATGTACTCCTTGATCGTCTCGGCATGCTTCAGTTGCCGCAAGCTTCGCCTCGCTGCAAACTTCACATTCTCTGGATAGAACTGAGACTTGATCTCCTTCTTGAGATCCTCCCAAGTCTCTATCGAACACAAACCCTTCTCGGCTTCCGTACACCTTCGACGCCACCACAGCATCGTATCGTCTGTGAAGTAGAGTGGAGCAATATCCACCTTCTCGACGTCATCGTTGATGTGCAACGCCTTGAAGTATCGCTCCACGTTCCACAAGAAGTTCTCAACTTCTTTAGCATCACGCACCCTACTGAAGGATTTTGGCTCAGGGATCTTCCTTTGCCTTGGTGCCTCCCTACTCGAAGGTCCACCATTCGCAACGGCCTTCTCCAAGATGGCAACTTTGGTCTTGAGTTCTCCGCAACTCTCGACCACGATCTTCAGCTCCTCGTAGCCTTGGACCTTCTTACGCAAGTCCTCAATCTCTGCACGATGTCCCTTGAGCTCCTCCTCAAGTGCGGATCGGACCTCCTGGAATTTCTCCCGAAAGATTACCATGGACGAAGCGACGTCATTCTCCATCCCATCGAAGTACTCTTCTAGTCTCGTGTTGCTTTGCTCCACGGAGCCCATGCGCATCTCCATGTCCCTCGAACACGTCTCCAAGACCTCGACACGTTCGGCAAGACCGGCAAGGCTACGCTCCACCGCAGACTCCTTGCTCTTGCCTCTCTTGTGCGTCTTGGCGTGCCCCTCCTTAGGCGACGCGGGTCCCTCCTGGACGTTCTCGGATGTCGACATGGCACCAACCGACCTTCGCTCTGATACCACTTGTCACGGACTTAGTGTTTTGCTAGCACCTCGTCCCGTGCGGCGCACTATCTTCCTCCTCGAAGAGTCGTGCAAGCCTTCCCAAACCCGCTTAGCTAGATCGCTAAGGAGATATTGAGAACAATGTGGAGCAAAAGAGAGAGAGTGTGGAAGATTAAAACTTCACTATACTAGAAAAGGCTATAACTTTGGGTGGTGAGGAACAAATGAAAGCCTCCCCCCTTTTATAAGTGCTCATAGAGCAATACAAGGGAAGTCCTGGAAGAAATATTCCAAGGATTATTACTTTCTACCATAACTGGAATGGCATATTCCAGGTTTATTCCCTAGCAACATAAAAGAAAACTTCAAGGGCCTTCCAAAAGCTTCTTGGACCTCCTAGAACGATCTTGGGCCTTCCGGAGAGATGCACAATCTTCTAGAGCCTTCTGCCATCTTCTATAATGTTCTGGAAGCTTCCCGCATAACCTTGGTCCGTGCAAAGTCATGCAAATCCGTCTCGGTGGGGCGCGAATTTTTGTACGTGACAATTAGGATTGGAGGAGGAGGGGGGGGGGAGAGGGGGAGGATAAATACAAATAACTCACTTAAAGGAGGTATGGATATTTAATGAAAATAGACTAAACATGTAATAAAATAAAATAAAAAATAATTAACCATCAGCAGTGAAATTAATCAACAGTGATAGGACACTACAATTAAACACTAAAGTGGGGTGTAACATCAATTGTTGATTAACATTCTCTATGATCTCATTAAAATTCACTATCAAGCAATGTCATTCTCTATTTCTCATTCACAATCTTGAAATAATCAACATTAACATTATGAATTACATCCACATTATACACCAACTGTCCATACCAAATGGCTTAGACTGTATGACATTGCTGATTGATGCCCCTGTCCAAGTCATTTTGGACAGAGAAAATCATATCGATCCATTAACATGTCCTTTACTCATTATTCATCCAATTTGTGCCATTAAAAAATAATATTACATGACCTACATGTCTGTATAGTGTCATGTCGCTTGGGTACATTTGTATACACATCAAGAGAGAAATAAATTCCCACCAAAACTAGATCTAAGCATCTCAACATGATCTAGATACCCCTAAGGGGGCGGTTGGTACACGATATTTTTTTTTATTTTCGAAAAAATTTAAGATGGAAATCTATTACCACGTTTGTTTAGCTTATAAAAAATTTATTCCCGAAAATTATAAATATCCGGATAAATAGTTTACCCACAAAACATGAAAATTCTATCCCTTGAGAATAGGTGGGTATTTTTTTTTTGCCCGGACAAAAAAAAATGTCTAAATTTTTTTCTTCTTTTTTGATTAATTTTGATTAGTTTTGAACATTTTTTTCTTTTTTTGCCGTTTTTATCCTTTTTTTTTTTCATTTTTACCAATTTTTTGTCGTTTTAAGCGATTTTTTATCGGTTTACCCATTTATGTCTTTTTTTGTCACTTTTTGATTATTTTTTGTCGTTTTTACCCAATTTTTGTCCTTTTAAGCAATTTTTTGTCATTTTTATAGCTTTTTGGTTGTTTTTACCAATTTTTAGTCGTTTTTGTCACTTTTTGGTCATTTTTACTGATTTTATGTCGTTTTTTTTGTTATTTTTGTCGCTTTTTTGTCGCTTTTACCGATTTTTTTTATTTTTGTCGCGTTTTGGTTATTTTTTGTCGTTTTAACCAATTTTTTGTCGTTTTAACCGATTTTTTGTCCTTTATTGTCGTTTTTATCGACTATTTTTCGTTTCTGTCGCGTTTTGGTTATTTTTTGTCGTTTTAACCGATTTTTTGTTGTTTTTAACCAATTTTTTGTCGTTTTTAACCGGTTTTTTTGTCGTTTTAACCAATTTTTTTTGTTATTTTTGTCGTTTTTGCCGCATTTTGGTTTTTTGTCGTTTTTACCGAATTTATGTCGTTTTTGTCGTGTTTTGATTATTTTTGTCGTTTTTATCCCCTTTTTTTTTATTTTTTGTCGTTTATACATTTTTTGTCGCGTTTTGGTCATTTTTGTCGTTTTAACCGATTTTTTGTCGTTTTTCATCGTTTTTGTCATTTTTTGTTATTTTGTCGTTTTTACTGATTTTTTGTCGTTTTTACCATTTTTTTCTTTTTTACCGAGTTCTTTCGTTTTTACCGGTTTTTTTTATATTTGTTCATTTTTTTGTTATTATTATTATTTATTTTTTCCCCGGGAATATTTATATTGTCACCAAACATGGGAATGTAATTTTCCAGGAAATTTAATTCCTTAAAATTTGATTCCCGAAAATATAGAATTTCTGGCTATATAGTATTCCGCATACCAAACGCTCCCTAAGAGCCTATTTATCAAGTAATACAATACCACAGTAGTCACATTCTGCATCCACATGATTGGGTAACCAGTACGTGATTACGTCCAACTTATTCCACATCATCTAAAAAACTGTATGTTTTATATACCTCAATATAAATCATAATTCACAAAATTCAACAGAAATATAATCACAAAATATGCTAATCTAACTTATTCACCTGAATAATACTATGACAAGAAGAAAGGAAAGAAAGCTACTTAGTACGCAGAGAGAGAGAGAGATTACGGTTTGGCGATAGAGGATGGGAGATGTAGGAAGCAGAGGTGGAGGTTATGAGGATGCCAAAGATGAGCCAGGAAGACAAGAGGAGTTTGGGAGGATTTAGGGTGGATATTTAAAGCACCCTAGAGAGGGTTGTGAATAGGGTCAAGCTTACTAATCAAGCACAATACGATTGCTAATAGACAATTTTAAAAATTACGAGTGCAAGAGAAGAAGCAATTACCGACACCCGGTGTATCCTGGTATCCTTCGTGAGGCATTCCAGTCCCGAAATTCTCTACGGCTATAGTCCACTATTATCACAAATAGTTACAACACGAGCTTTGATCCGAAGGCTCGCAGATTTCTACACAAGAGCTTTGATCCGACTTCAATACAAGAGCTTTGATCTGAATGCTCTCTGACTTCGTATACAAGATTTGGTCCTAAGGCTTGTATACTTCGGCCTCTTTACTAGATGGTTTTGATCTTCTCACAACAAATATGAATATCTCACTCTTACAACGCAAGAAAACTTTAGAACAATTTGTGGATATCAAGTGAAAGTTATGTTAGAGTTGTTTGTATATAGACTTTAGTAGATAAAAAAAATTTAGGCTCAAATTATCAACCTTGAAAGAATGGGTTCAAGGCTATTTATAACCAAAACAAGAGAAAGTACAAATAATACAACTTTCAGTCTGTAGTCAGTATACCGCCAGTATACTATAGTACACCTTCGGTATACCGAGTTGCAGCAACGGCTAGAAAAAGAGTCGTTGGAATAATTTAATGTGCTGGATTCGTCTTTTGGATTGTCAGTTGTGATGAACTGGTATACCATCAGTATACTATAGTATACCGTTGTTTGCGAGAACAAAAGTTTTACAAGAAAACTAGTTTACAAACTAAGAAAAAGAAAGTACAAGAGTACAATTTGATTCTGGGTAAGTACAATTGTAGGAATCTGATCTGAAGATGATCACTTTATCACTTGGACGATGTGATATCGAAGACACGAGCCTTTGGAGAATGCAGCAGCACTTTGTCAGGAGATTATGATCATTAGTGATGCCTTTGAACTGATTTGGAACTCTATAGAGTTTTGAAATAATTGTTAAGCAGTTATTCTGAGTGACGCGCACTGCATTTTGCGTGCCATTCACTCAGTTGCACAAACAGTTACTTGAACTGCTAGAGACACATGGCATTCTGTGAGAGAGATACGCGTGATCGTGGACAGTGTAGTGGACACGTTCTTCGAAATTAGTGGCATGTGTGCTACGTCATCTGGCTTCTGAATAAAAATTGACTAGGTGGTGCCAACTTGTTAGGTGGCGCCAAGCGCAACTTGATAACTGGCATCCCCTACTCAATCTGTCAGTTCTGTGGTAATTTAATTACCTCGTGCTAAATGATATCTAGCTCGAGCTAGCTGTCAACATTAATTGCAGAGACTGACACAATCTTCTCGAGTGCCGGGCTGCTCGGGATACAAAGGGATTTTCTTCGACTGTCAGTCATCATGACGATTTTACAGCTTCTCGGAGAAGCTTGCCACATGGTGCTGGCGCACCTAAATGATCGACGCCACCTGAGTCCCGCACACCTTAATGACCAGCGCTATTTTGATGCTGGTGCCATTTTATGAGTGTCGTCTAATCATTTTTGAGCTTCTACAAGACCCCCTTCAATGTTTTCAAATTTTAAAATTTTCAAAAAATTGGAATACTTTGAATTAGAAGTGATCGGAGTGGCGTTACATTGGTGACATGGAGAGGGTTAACTTCTTGGAACACATTCTAGACAAACTCAAAGAACCCATCAAATCCTATCAAAATCTGATCAGGGGCAACATTCAGAGCCAAGTAGATGTAGTGTGTGAGACTTTAGCTCGTTAATTCGAGGAGCAACAACTTGTTCTGAGCAATGCTATGATTGCCTTCTCGACACGATCTGTAGAGATGGGAAGCAGCATCACTGAAGTCTCCTCTTTTGTGGAGCATCATAAGGCTAAAGCAGAGGAAAAAAGGAAGCAACCGAGAGCCAAGCTCGTCTTCAGGAGTTGGAAACTGAAATGGCCAAACTTTATGAAGTAATCAAGGCAACCAAAAAACAGGAAGAAGAGGAACTTGCATTATATCAAGTCGCTTCTAGTCAACTCGATGATCTGATCAAGCAGCGTAGCGACTTCCTCAATATCTTGGGTGTAAAGATAGAACTTCAATTGGAATCCATACAGCCTTTGCAGACAGACGTCAGGAGAGAGTTGGCCAGGAAGAGGGTGATTGATTCCCGAGTAGAACATGCTGAGGCTTTGAAGAAACTAATCATTTATCTTAGCACTCAATCTTAGGGATGAAGCTATCTTGATGTAAAAACCTCTTATTTTTGAACATTTTTATAAAATGAATGATTTTTGTGTGCTGGTATGAAAGATACTGATGTTTTGTGGCTCCATTACTTATGCACATCTGTTATAGACGTAAGTAATAGATAAGAGTAGGAAGTGTGTTCAGAGGTACCAGACGTGACATATTTTCTAGAAAACAACCATATTCGTTATATCTGTTCAGAGGTAATATGGACATGACAGAATATAATTTTGAGATATTATCATTTCAAGGACGACATTATCAGAGGTAACGTGGATGTGACAAGCCGTTGATGTAGATAGTAGAATTCAGAGTTAATATGGACGTGAATTCATATATCTATTGATTATCGTTGAATCAATTGGGACTCAAAAATAGAATATCTTCTAAAACAACTGGGTTCCAAAAGAAGATGTTTGTGATGATGTGATATGATCTGGATAGACTCCGCTGGGGATTTAAAGATTTGAAATATGTATAATATTTTGTTAAAAAACATAGTACATATTTTCAAACAAGATATTTCTCCAGGAATTTGCCATTAATAGGCATTATAGCAACTCGATCGTCTATTCCGATCAGTTGATAAGCTCCGTTTGAGAAAACTTTGCTTACAATGTAGGGACCTGTCCACATCAGTTCAAACTTGCCATTACTCATGTGTGTCATAGTCATAGGACGTCTGACAGTAAGGACCAGTTCAACTTTTTGAAATGCTCGTACTTTGACTTTACGGTTGAAGGCTTTTGAGATACGGGCTTGATATAGCTCGATATGTTGTTGAGCTAATAGCCATTTCTCGTCAAGTGTTTCAAGCTCCTAAAGTCGAAGTCGATCATTATTTTCTATTGTGAGTTCATTAGAAATTGTAATCCTTAGTGAAGGAATTTGGATTTTCTATCCATACACCAAAGAGAATGGTGTACAACCTATTGGAGTGCGTACAGTAGTACGGTAGGCCCATAGACATTCTTCAAGTTTTTCGCTCCAGTTGCGTTGTTGGCAAAAATAAACTTTTTTAGAAGCTTGATTATTGTCTTATTGAATGCTCCACCAAACCGTTAGCTACGGGATTGTAGGCTGTAGAAGCAACATTGTTGATCCTTTTGTCATCACAGAATCGGGTGAACTTCTGACTGATAAATTGTGGCCCATTGTATGGATAATTTGCCGAGGAACACCGAATCTGTAGATCACATGATATTTGATAAAATTGATGACACTGCTTGTCTTTACTTCGGTCAAAGGTATAGAGTCGGCCCATTTAGAGAAGTAATCGGTTATAGCTAGGATAAACCGATATCCTTTAGATGAAGGCGGATTAATAGGACTAATGATATCCATGTCCCAAGCTTCGAAGGGCCATGATACTGTAGTCAGATGTAGAAATTCTGATGGTTGGTGGATGAAGTCTGCATGAATTTGACACGCTCGACATTCCCTTGCATACTCAATGGCATCTGATACCATAGTGGACCAGTAGTAGCCCATACGTCGAATACGATCCTGTAGGTAAGTACCGGGCTGATGTGCACCAAAGATACCATCGTGAGCTTCATGTAGTATTTGTTTTACTTCATCTCCCGCAAGACAACGTAGAAGTAGACCGTCAAATGTTCGCTGATAGAGCATTTTGGAGGCGTGATTATAATAAAATCGGAGCGATAGCCGACGGATTGTCGTAGATTCCTTGGGATCTTCAGGTAGGATGTCATGTACCACAAAGTCGATGAAAGAAGCTCTCTAGTCTTCACTCGTAGTGCATATCTCGACTGAGTTGCTAGATTCTAGATGCAAATTATTCTCGATGCAGAATAACTCTCTGTTGATGATGACAATCATCTGTTGTCTTTTCATAGGGATCGCCAATATCGCTGCTAGATTAGCAAGCGCATTAGCTTATGTATTACAAACTCGACGTACATGTTCAATAAAGAAACCTTTGAATGACATAGCCAATCTGACTACTACATCATGATATGGAACGAGGTCTTGATGCCGCACTTCATACGTGCTTCTAACATGATTGACGATCAGTTTAGAGTCTTCGTATACTTCAGGATATTCAATATCCAACTGTTTAGCCAATTGGAGACTAATGAGTAAAGCATTATATTCAGCCACATTCTTGGAGCATGGCTCATCTAAGGAATAAGCTCTTTGAATAGCTAATCCTTCCGGTGATACGAGGACAATTCAAACTCTAGCGATAATGGTACCTTTGGGTTCAATTCTGGATGCACCGTCAAAGAATAGACTAGAACTTCCTCTGAAATCATGTTAGATTCCAGAGTTTCATCAGGAATTTTATCATAGAGTTTAGATGTCTCCGAGATTGGATGAGCCGCCAGGAAGTCAGCTAGGGCTTGACCCTTAACAGACTTTTATGGAACATAGACCATATCATACTATGCTAGCAATATGACCCATGTAGCGAGTCTTGAATTGAGTGTACTAGGCTTCTTCATCAATACTCGTAGAGGATTAACTCTAGAGATGACATGAATGATTTGGTCCGTGATATAATGTCGTATTTTCTAAACAGCAAACATCAGGGCTAAACATTCTTTTTCCATTGGGCTGTATCGATGTTCGGCACCGTTCATTGTACGGCCTAGATAATAGATAGCTTGCTCATGACCCTCTTTGTTTTTCTGAGCTAATAAGGTACCCAAGGAATGATCTATTGCTCGGACATACATTAAGAAGGGTATTCATATGATTGGAGGTACCAGGACTGGAGGGTTCATGGAGTACTGTTTTATGATTTTAAATGCTTGCTGGCATTCTTCAGTCCAAATAAAAGATACACCTTTCTTCATCAGTTGAGTGAACGGTCTGCAGCGTCCAGATAGATTTGAAATGAATCTCCTGATATACGCAAGCCGTACCTGGAATCCTCCTAGCCCTTTTAGGTTACGTGGAGGACACATCTCTTGATTGGCTTTGACTTTTTTGGGGTCAACGTGTATACCCTTATAGGTAATAACGAATCCGAGGAATTTGCCACTAGAGACTCCCATGAATGACTTGGTGGGATTCATCTTGATTTGATGCTGGCACATTAGATCGAAGATAGTTCTTAAGTCATGGATGTGATCTTCCTTTAGACAGCTTTTGACAGTAATATCGTTGACATAGCATTCAACTGTCTATCGTAAATATTTATGAAAGATGGTACTTATGGCCCACTGATAGGTTGCACTAGCGTTCTTGTCACGACCCACACCCGCTTTTCGGATACGAAGCGTGTCCAAGCCCAGCCTACGCCGCAGTGTCGACGGTAGTACGCTGTCTATACACAAGTCACTACAATCTAGAATCACATGGTAAACTATATCTCATCCACAGAATAATCGAATTAACCGAGATCAATGAAATACCAAAAAAACTGAATAATATGACTGAATATATCCAAGATTCAATGTCACGTCCGGTGGACACAAATCTACTACCAAAAGATGGAAGGAGAAATAAATAAATGAAATACACTAATTGAATACAACCTACTAATCAAGGCAACCCTAACTGCAAAGCTCCGCGGTCTGGTGCTGACTCAATCGGTTCAACTGCTCCTGACTCAAACTCGGCTAAACCTGAAGAGATCATCAGGTCCTCAGAGGACTAGCAAGATACATAAAAAATGAGCCTTTCTAATAGTTTATTATGCATAGAGAAAAATACAGAATAAAGAAGCAAAACTGAGAAATGAATAAACACGAATCTGTACACTGACTACACAAAAATGAACTGCTGAACGAGGATGAGAGAACTCATGTCATGATGTCATGGATAACAAAATCAAATACTCAAACTCTCGCCCCTAGTGTGGACTCGCAGGTTTGATCAAACGACTAACCCTCGTCCCTAATGTGGACTCGCAGGTTAGCATCAACCTCGCCCCTAGTGTGGGTTCGCAGGTGTGAACCATATAATACTAACCCTCGTCCCTAGTGTGGACTCGCAGGTTAGCATAAGACACAGATAACTACTAACCCTCGTCCCTATTGTGGACTCACAGGTTAGCTTCAAGATTTTAAGACAAGGAGGTAAAATAGTTAGTTCATGACTTCTCGACCCACGACATGACTCCATCAAGGCCCAAATGAATGCTTCCAATAAGATACAGCTAACTAAGAACACAGTCTATATAGCAATGATACAAATATTCAAGCATGATAGGAAAGATACATATCCATAATATGAATTTTTTTTTGGATAATAATAGAAGACAGTGCATGTAAATAAAGCTGTGTAGAAAGGCAAGGTATACTTGCCTGTGGTCCTGCGCTGCTGGCACGGGTCAAAAGCTGAGTCAAAACCCAATAAACTTGTTTTATGATTTAATAGGATCAAAATACAATTTGAGAGTACAAAATTGTCTAACTATTTGATTATTAGCTTTCTAGGTTGATTTGTATTTTAATGAGTAGGTGGCTACACTAAGTTTGCCCTCTTTAACCATTGTTCAATCATTCTACTTATATGATTTATCTACCCTTTACACCTACTTTACAATCTAACCCAACACATAACCTATTTCAAGCCAACTTAAACCTAACCACCATAGCAGCATATACATATACTGTCATGTGTAGGCCAAAACCACAGGGAATACAACGAAAGATACTAAACATATTAAAACTAAAGTGATCCTAAATCCAAGTGGAGCAAAGAAGATACAGTATGATGAAATCAATGAATTTTGAAACATCCCACATACTGCAAAAGCACAGAATCAATTACAGCTTCATCTGCCAAATGAATACTTGACATCAGTATACAAAGCTTCCAGTTTCCATTAATGCATTTGCAATTTCTGACTAACAGGAAGATAAAGTGAAGTAACTACCCAATGATATCAGTTTTTCCCTATTTAGGTCACTCGTTTGTCCAACACATCCAAGTGTACACGGATACCTCATGTATCAATTGACACTTTATAAGATACAATTTCTGGTATCCAATTTCTGTTCACCTGGGCTGATACATGATATGCAATTGGCATATGATATGGAAATTTACCTCACTTGACCGATACCCCTGTTTTCTAGTGCAGGAGGGCACCTTCCTAATGCCCACAGGCATTCACTAGTACTACCTGCTTCCTGGAATGCCTAAGTTAACACCCATTACTGCCATTCATCAAGACCCCATGGCCTACCTGCCACCATTGGTGCTTGATACCCCATACATTGAACAACATGACTGAAATAATTATGAAGGCAGAATCGAGAACACAATCTTGATGAAGTTATGCAACTGGAAGGAAATGAATTTGGCAAAGATTCCACACTGAACGAGAAGGAGGCACAACGAGAACAATTTATGTTTTTGATGCAATGGATGATACAATTCCTCATGAAGAGGTCACTGGTACATCCTTCAGTATAGCCCCAGGTCCTTTCATTGGACGCAAGTTCTAACAACTACCATCCCCAAAACTTATGCACAGGTAACTCTTGACACCCCTGCTACAGGTGGACAATATACCAAGGGATGAACTAACTTCCTACTAAGTTGCAGGTACTAAGATACCCTATTCCTAGCTGATACCCCCTCCCGAGCCTATATTTATCTCTTGTACCCTGCTATAAGCCTACTCTAGTGCCTGTACAACTTCTCCTGGTTGTCACATGCCATGCGTTCGACATCCAAGGGGGGTAAATTGAAGATTTTCCCTTAATACCCTGGAAACTAATACACCCCATGTGTGACTGACACATAATGCCTAGACTCCATCTATATGTAGAGGCAACAAGCTCTGATACATTGATATACATCAGGGAAGTATTACCATGAACATGTGCAGTATAATATGGTCATGCGCAGGGCATAAAGGGTGATCAGTCAAAGTTTACAGAGGGGGCAGTCTAAACAAACCCTGGACAGAGCAATTGGATGTTCAAGTCCTGAGCAATCAGATATTTTAATTGGTTAATGGGGACAACATGGAAACAGAACAAAGATGAGCCCACTGTACAAGATAATCACTGAACGATACTTGGGCTGCACTTGCATACTCGACAACATCCCATTACAGGACACTTAGTGCTAGGGACTGGAAAGTAAAGACTGATAATTGGAAATGCAGGAAATGTAATCCTAGTGGCAGTTTAGAATGTAGTGAACAACAAGAATTGGTCTTGACAATGCAATATGAATTATCTGGACAGTAAGTAATTAGATATGGACTGAAGTATACAATGCAGGCTGAACATGTTATGATGTGGACTGGACATAGAGGAACATGGGACTGTCATGGATATAAATATGGACTAACCATCAAGATAATGTGGACTGAACCAAAGACTCCCTCCATGTTTCTCCTGTTCAGCCACCCATGTATCAAAACTTTACTGTGACTGAACCAGAAAGGTAAATCCCAACTGTAACACATATCCCCATAGAACTGCACATATGACTATGGACTGAGACAAATGTTTAAGAGAGACTGCAAAGTGAATGGCCATCCAATTTTCTCTCACCTATATGAACTGGACTTATGATGACAGTGGACTGATTGGAAGGCCAAACCCTGGACAGAAATTATTAGGCTCAGATGAAAGAACATAAATAAGAGGGAAATGCTTAGTACTAGAGGGATTTGTCTCCAAGGTGATGAATTGGCTGAACAAGATGAATGAAATCTGATATCTTCACATGTTATTTAATAAACAGATGCCTAAAACTAACATGGATGGCCTGAAAATCTAGAAGATGTACAGGCCAAACATCACACAGGAACTAATTATTTGGGTAACAGAACATGGAGTGTTTTGGACCATGTGTTCCATACCATGCTCCTGCATTCCCATTGCCTATGGCCCATGACCAGACTGATATCAATCGATATCAAAAATTCTTCTGTATTACCTATTGATACAAACCTAATACTGCATACATATACTCCAAACAACCATACCCCTATACTCTTAATTGATGCAATTTGTGAATTGATATAACAAGGTATCATACAGGATCAGACACCAAAAAGACCAACTATACTAGCATTAATCATATACTCTATTCTCGAAATAAATCAACACACACATAAACCAACCACCTTAAACCCAAGTGGTACAAGTACCCAGACTTTCATTCTATATAAAAATTAGTTTACTCGACTACTACCTACTCTGGGTCCTCTCAGTATTTTTGACAAACACCTAAATTTCCATTAGAACAAGGTGAAATTAGAGGAATGCATGATCTGGGATGTCGAGGAAAAAGATTTACCAGTCGAAGGATTTGAATATTCTTCTTCATAGGCTCCCGATTTAGTCCCGACTTGGAGGAGAACAGGGAGGCGGCACAGCTTCTAGGGTTTACAATAGATGGTTTTGGGAAGGAGAATTTGATTGATCCCTTATATAACCACTTCGGGATTGGATCGAAATCATGCTTTGATAGAACTTCGGGATTTAAATTTTTCAGGAAGATAAGGGAAGGGACTCGACTCCAATATTTGAGTCTATCAGCTATTTAGGCCATTGAGAAGTTTGAATTTGGGAAGAATACAAATAAGCCCCTCAACATTTTGGTTTTACAACCCCTTTCTATCATAATAATTCTCTTGATGTTTATTGTAAAACAAAACATAACAATATCCATGAGACAAATATAAATTTAATAAATTTGAAAAATTTGGTCAAGGGGTTGACAACTCTACCCCCGTTAAACAAATTTCGTCCTCGAAATTTAAGGAGCAGTGATCTGTTAGAATGAATAATCCAGAGTAAATTGCTATGACAGAAATTCAATCAAAGTCTAATATGGCTATCTATACTACTGCCGATATCTAATGAAAGTTCTCGCCAGCTGCTCCCTGCGATGTTGTTCCTGTCTTGAGAGTCCATCTTAACTGTAATAAGGAAAACACTTTAACCGTTGAAGAGAATTTCAAGCAGGATGAAAATCAAGAATTCAATGAAATCAAGGACTAGAGGCCAATAATGAGTCAACACATGTGGATGAGATCCTAAGTGTCTATTCCTATTCGCAGGCTCACGACGGTACAGTAACGTAACCGAAGTGATTAACGTAGAACTGCATGGGCCACCAAAAAACTTGTCCCGACCCGCACCCGCTTTTTGGATAAGAAGCATGTCTAAGCCCAGCCTACGCCGCAGTGTCGACGGAGTACGCTGTCTATACACAAGTCACAACAATCTTAAATCACATGGTAAACTATATCTCATCCACAGAATAATCGAATCAACCAAGATCAATGAAATACCAAAGAAACTGAATAATATGACTGAATATATCCAAGATTCAATGTCACATCCGGTGGACACAAATCCACTACTAATAGACGGAAGGAGAAATAAATACATGAAATACACTAATTGAATACAACCTGCTAATCAAGCAACCCCAACTGCAAAGCACCGCGGTCTGGTGCTGACTTAACCGGCTCAACTGCTCCTGACTAAAACTCGGCTAAACCTGAAGAGGTCATCAGGTCCTCAGAGGTCTAGAAAGATACATAAAAATGAACCTTTCTAACAGTTTATTATGCATAGAGAAAATACAGAATAAACAAGCAAAACTGAGCAATGAATAAACACGAATCTATACACTGTCTACACATAAATGAACTGTTGAACGAGGACGAGAGAACTCATGTCAAGATGTCACGGATAACCAAATCGAATACTCAAACCCTCGTCCCTAGTGTGGACTCACAGGTTTGATCAAACTACTAACCCTCGTCCCTAGTATGGACTCGCAGGTTAGCATCACCCTCGTCCCTAGTGTGGGCTCACAGGTGTGAACCACATACTACTAACCCTCGTCCCTAGTGTGGACTCGCAGGTTAGCATAGGACACAGATAACTACTAACCTTCGTCCCTATTGTGGACTCGCATGTTAGCTTCAAGATTTCAAGACAATGAGGTAAAACAGTTCAGTTCATGACTTCTCGACCCACGATACGACTCCATCAAGGCTCAAATGAATGCATCCAATAAGATACAGCATACTGTGAACATGGTCTATATAGCAATGATATAAATATTCAAGCATGATAGGAAAGATACATATCCATAATGTGAGAAAAAAATTGGATAATAATAGAAGACAGTACATGTAAATAAAGCTGTGTAGAAAGGCAAAGCATACTTGCCTGTGGTCCTGCGCTGCTGGCACGGGTCAAAAGCTGAGTCAAAATCCAATAAATCTGTTTTATGATTTAATAGGATCAAAATACAATTTGAGAGTACAAAATTGTCTAACTATTTGATTATTAGCTTTCTAGGTTGATTTGTATTTTAATGAGTAGGTGGCTACTCTAAGTTTGCCCTCTTTAACCATTGTTCAATCATTCTACTTATATGATTTATCTACCCTTTACACCTACTTTACAATCTAACCCAACACATAACCTATTTTAAGCCAACTTAAACCTAACCACCATGGCAGCATATACATATACTGTTATGTGTTGGCCAAAACCACAGGGAATACAGCAAAAGATACTAAACATATTAAAAGTAAAGTGATCCTAAATCCAAGTGGAGCAAAGAAGATGTAGTATGATGAAATCAATGAATTTTGAAACATCCCACATACTGCAAAAGCACAAAATCAATTACAGCTTCATCTGCCAAATGAATACTTGACATCAGTATACAAAGCTTTCAGTTTCAATTAATGCATTTGCAATTTTTGACTAATAGGAAGATAAAGTGAAGTAACTACCCAATGATATTAGTTTTTCCCTATTTAGGTCACTCGTTTGTCCAACACATCCAAGTGTACACGGATACCTCATATATCAATTGACACTTCATAAGATACAATTTCTGGTATCCAATTTCTGTTCACCTAGGCTGATACATGATATGCAATTGGCATATGATGTGGAAATTTACCTCACTTGACCGATACCCCTGTTTTCCAGTACAGGAGGTCACCTTCCTGATGCCCACATGCATTCACTAGTACTACCTGCTTCCTGGAATGCCTAAGTTAACACCCATTACTGCCATTCATCAAGACCCCATGGCCTACCTGCCACCATTGGTGCTTGATACCCCATACATTGAACAACAGGACTGAGATGATTATGAAGGCAGAATCGAGAACACAATCTTGATGAAGTCATGCAACTGGATGGAAATGAATTTGGCAAAGATTCTACACTGAACTAGAAGGAGGCACAACGAGAACAATTCATATTTTTGATGCAATGGAGGATGCAATTCCTCATGAAGAGGTCACTAGTACATCCTTCAGTATAGCCCCAGGTCCTTCTATTGGACGCAAGTTCTAATAACTACCATCCCCAAAACTTATGCACAGGTAACTTTTGACACCCCTGCTACAGGTGGACAATATACAAAGGGATGAACCAACTTCCTACTAAGTTGTAGGTACTAAGATAACCTATTCCTGGCTGATACCCCCTCCCGAGCCTACATTTATCTCTTGTACCCTGCTATTAGCCTACTCTAGTGCCTGTACAACTTCTTCTGGTTGTCACATGCCATGCGTTCGACATCCAAGGGGGTAAATTGAAGGTTTTCCCTTAATACCCTGGAAACTAATACACCCCATATGTGGCTGACACACTATGCCTAGACTCCATCTATATATGGAGGCAACAAGCTATGATACATTGATATGCATCAGTAAAGTACTACCATGAACATGTGCAGTATAATATGGTCATGCGCAGAGTATAAAGGGTGATCAGACAAAGTTTACAGAGGGGGCAGTCCAAACAAACTCTGGACAGAGCAATTGGATGTTCAAGTCCTGAGCAATCAGATATTTTAATTGGTTAATGGGGACAACAAGAAAACAGAACAAAGATGAACCCACTGCACAAGATAATCACTGAACGTTACTTGGGCTGCACTTGCATACTCGACAGCATCCTATTGTAGGACACTTAGTGCTAGGGACTGGAAAGTAAAGACTGATACTTGGAAATACAGAAAATGTAATCCTAGTGGCAGTTTAGAATGTAGTGAACAACAAGAATTGGTCTTGACAATGTAATGTGAATTATCTGGACAGTAAGTAATTAGATATGGACTGAAGTATACAATGCAGGCTGAATATGTTATGATGTGGACTGGACATAGAGGAACCGGGGACTGTCATGGATATAAATATGGACTAACCATCAAGATAATGTGGACTGAACCAAGGACGCCCTCCATGTTTCTCCTCTTCAGCCACCCATGTATCAAAACTTTACTGTGACTGAACCAAAAAGGTAAATCCCAACTGAAACACATATCCCTATAGAACTGCACATATGACTATGGACTGATACAAATGTTTAAGAGAGACTGTAAAGTGAATTGCCATCCAATTTTCCCTCACCTATATGAACTGGACTTATGATGACAGTGGACTGATTGGAAGGCCAAACCCAGGACATAAATTGTTAGGCTCAGATGATCGAACATAAATAAGGAAGAAATACTTAGTACTAGAGGGATTTGTCTCCAAGGTGATGAATTGGCGGAACAAGATGAATAAAATCTGATACCTTCACATGTTATTGAATGAACAGATGCCTAAAACTAACATGGATGGCCTAAAAATCTAGGAGATGTACAGGCCAAACATCATACAGGAACTAATCATTTGGGTAACAGAACATGGAGTGTTTTGGACCATGTCTTCCATACCATGCTCGTGCATTCCCATTGCCTATGGCCTATGACCAGACTGATATCAATCGATATCAAAAATCCTTCTCGATTACCTATTGGTAAAAACCTAATACTGCATACATATACTCCAAACAACCATACCCCTGTACTCTTAATTGATGCAATTTGTGAATTGATATAACAAGGTATCATACAAGATCAGACACCAAAAAGACCTAATACACTAGCATTAATCAGATACTCTATTCTCGAAATAAATCAACACACACATAAACCAACCACCTTAAACCCAAGTGGTACAGGTACCCAGACTTTTATTCTATATAAAAATTAGTTTACTCGACTACTGCCTACTCTGGGTCCTCTCAGGATTTTTGACAAACACCTAAATTTCCATTAGAATAATGTGAAATTAGAGGAATGCATGATCTGGGATGTCGAGGAAAAAGATTTACCAGTCGAAGGATTTGAATATTCTTCTTCACAGGCTCCCGAGTTAGTCCCGACTTGGAGGAGAACACGGAGGCGCACAGCTTCTAGGGTTTACAATAAATGGTTTTAGGAAGGAGAATTTGATTGATCCCTTATATAACCACTTTGGGATTGGATCGAAATCATGCTTTGATAGAACTTCGGGATTTAAATTTTTCAGAAAGATAAGGAAAGGGACTCGAATCCTATATTCGAGCCTATCAGCTATTTAGGCCGTTGAAAAGTTTGAATTTGGGAAGAATGCAAATAAGCCCCTCAACATTCTGGTTTTACAACCCCTTTCTATCATAATAATCCTCTTGATGTTTATTGTAAAACAAAACATAACAATATCCATGAGACAAATATAAATTTAATAAATTAGAAAAATTTGGTCAAGGGGTTGACAGTTCTTGAGACCAAATGGCATGACAGTGTAGCAGTAGACCCCTAGAGGAGTATAGAAAGATGTATATTTTTTATCTTCAAGGTTCATCCGGATTTGATTATATTCGGAGAATCTGTCCATGAAAGACATCCGTTCGAACCCACAAGTGTTGTCGATCATGTCATCAGTGATCGGAAGTGAAAACTCATCCTTGGGACAACTTTGTTAAGGTCTCTGAAGTCAATGCAGACTCGGACCTTCCCCGTTTTCTTCATAACTGAGACAACATTAGCCACCCAGTCAGGATGTTGTTCCTATCTGACAAAACCACAGGCGATAAGCTTCTTGACTTCAGTTTCCATGGCATCCATCATGTCATGTCACAATCGATGATGTTGTTGTTTGACCGGCCTTGCCTTAGACAGGATATTGAGCATGTGAGTAGCGATCTGAGGATCTAATCCTGGCATTTCTCGTAGCTCCAAGCGAAGACGTCAATGTATTTTCGAATAAGCTGAATTAATTCTTGCTTATCCACTTCTGTGAGACTTTTGCTGATGAAGATTGGTCTTGGTGAAGCTTCTTCTCTGACATCAACCTAAACTAATTGATCTTCAGTAGGTGGCTCGTGTTGTTCGAAGCAAAGTTCCTATTGACTGTCTATCCATTGTGCCCAAGGATTTGATTCAAGAGCTTCGACAAAATCCTCATCGCCTTCAAAGAACTCGGCGATCGCCATATTGGAAGATAGAGTCATTCGATGGACATGCCCTACACTGGTGTCAGAATCCTATGAAACAGAGTCAGAAGAATTAGATCGTTCTTCTCTGTCAGATTCAGACGTGTCTGGGGTCGTAATCGGCGAGGTATAGCCCAACCCATGCTTGGTTTTGCTGTAGTATTGTAGTAACTTTCCTTTTGGAGCAGGAATCCGAATAGGAGTTCGCCTTTCCCTACCACTATTGAGGCAGGTTTTAAAGTTATAACCCATCTTTCGAATAATGTTCTTTAATTTTTGACTATAACGATGTAGCTGAAGTCGCCTATTATCGTCATTTTCAGCCTCGCTATCGGATGTAGCTGTTTGATGCAACCCTTTGCTGAAGAGGATAGGATGTTCATCTTTCTTCCGGAAAGGAACCAGAAAGAATGACTCTTGTGCAGGTTTAAGTGATACTTCCTCTTGGAGAGGTTGAACTGCTCCTAATGTAAGGGGTTGGAAGTTATCCAGAATTTCTAGATAACATCGAGTATAATAAATAACATCAGTATACTGCAAAGGAGGTGCTACTTTATTAATTTTTACATTATCATTTACAACAGGGCTCTTGATCTTAGCCGATGGCTTGCTATGATTGATAACCAAAGGAGGAGAATGAGAAAGAGAATGAGAAGGCTTATTACGACGAAGATCAATAATAAGAGGCTCATAAGAGGTGAGTTCCCTCTGCTCCATCTTTTCAGTAAAAAGATGCTTGGCATGAGAGGAGAGATGGATGGTTAGTGTATGAGAAGACAAAGGACGAGAAGTATGTCCTTTGACCGAAATTACGAGAACATCATCTGGGGTGTCCCTCTGATCTTCCTCGATATCCGTGGCCAGTACGACCTTCATGAACTCTTCTTTGTACATTCTGGAGTCAGCACAATATGCTTCGACACTCCGAAAGGGATTAAGATCGTCCACTTCCTTCCTAACTTCTCCATTTTTATCGACATATTTGAAGCACTGATGGAGAGTGGATGGCACGATATTATGTTCATGCAGCCATGGTCTCCTTAATAAAGCATTGTAGGAGCCATGATTGTCAATCACATAAAAGTGACTTTTGTGCGAAGATTGTCGATTTGAACTTTCAGGCGAATCTTTTCTAGTAGTTTACTTCTTCCGAAATTGAATACCAAGATAGTCATGATTGTTGTAGAGAGATTATGCACTGAGATTTTTAGGGCATCCAGTAAAGTTTTTATCATAATGCAAAGTTCAGATCCAGGATTAATCAGGATGCGACAACTTTTATTGTATCTGCATATCCTGTATAGTATAAAGGTCGGTCATGTCGATTGTCTTCTAGAAGTATATCATCTTGTGTTAAGGTCATATTGGGAATCAACTCCATCACACTATGACAATGAAAACATGGCACAGGTTTCTCATGTGGCTTCTTGAGGAGTGTTAGACAAGTGTCATCTTGCATCAAAGCTTCGCTTAGTGTTTTTCGAGTTTCTCTCGAGAGACGCCGGAGCTCGAAGATTGATAACCTCGCCAGAGTGTTGGCTAGTTGAGCCAATATACCAAAGTTATATGGTCTTTCAAGTCCAAGAAATGGAGTTTTTTAATACTTTATCGAAGCAAACTGGCTATTTTTCTTTGTTAACTATTGTTGGTTTAGGAGGAGTCGGTTTCATTGGAGGCGATGAAGCTGATGGAACATTGACAACAGGCGAAGAAACTGATGGAGGGGCATCAGAGCTTGGAGTAGGGACATCTTGACCTTCTGGATAGTCTCTAAGGTAGAGTCTTCAAGATCTGGTACCGGTCAGGGCTTCTTCTTCTGAAGCTGGTGCGAACGAAACCATGTTGCAATCCTTCGTCCGAGCCTTGCTTTTGGAAGATTTCTTTTGACAAGATGAAAGATCTATCCAAAATCCTAACACTACAACAAAAAACCCTTTTAATGACGGCTAAAAAGCGTCATTAATGACAAACCATGACGCTTTTTTTCCACAGCAACCGTTATGGAAACGGGTGTTATAAATATTTTTTAAAAGCGTCATAAAATAACCGTCATGAATAGTTTCTATAAAAGCATTATGAATAGTTAATATATAGTGCACAATTCAGAACAATTTTAAAACGTCATGAATAGATAATATGTATAGGCTCAATGCAGCACATTTATAACACTTTATACTATTCAAATTAGCATATTTATAATGCTCTATACTGCACAGTATAAATTATATTCCAAAAACTTAACATTATATATCACCATCTTTATTACATTTCTCAAAATAGAGACATATCAACATCTTCATTACATTGAATATCCAAATACATATATATATTTACAACAGTAAAACACACAGTAGTGGTTCCCTCACAATTGAGAACAAAGTGCAACAAAATGCTAAGGTGTAGAAATAAGCCTAAATTGAATACATAATCAAAAGTCTCCATCCAACCACTTTCTCCAATTCTGGTAGTACCTTCTTGAGTTTGCTGATAGTATCGGCTCGTAGTGCTTTGAGGCCTCTACGCCATTCTTCATGCCATAATGTTAACACTCTCCTGAATAGCCTTAGCATAGTCCAGAACAATCTGTCCCGAGGCATTCTGATACTCACGGGGCATATCCACATAAAGAAGTTCCTGGCATATTTAATTTGGCAGAGTCTGGGCAAGACCTCAACAGTTGTTTCTACAAACAAATAAGAAACAACTGTCACGACCCGCACCCTAGAGTAAGGGCACGAGAAGTGGGTACGTCCAGCCTACGCCGCAGTGTCGGCGGTAGAACGCTGTCCTAGGTCAATCATCTAACAGTATAAGGTACCTGTACAGTTTATACTCTCCGAATGGAGGTGACAAATAGAAAACAATCTCAATCACATCTAGGGTAGAAGAACGAAGAACAGATAGATAGTAACTCAAAGAGAAACATAGCATAGATGAAATAAGACTAAGTGTCTAAGATACATAACATCCAGAATGTTAACTCATAATACAATAAGTCTAAGAGTCTATACATCTCCACATCTCAAAATATAACACAGAATGTGAGACAAAAAGTAAATATAGAAAGACTGCCTAGTCTAAACTGGTCTAGACTACTGGAACAACATCCTCAGCTGCAGGTGGAACCTGCTGAGGGTCCTCAATACAAGTATCATCTAGTCCTGCTCCATAATAGGTAGACACCAGGGCCTCATCCTCATCCTCTGTAATATTTTCAACAGGTCCAATCAGGACGGGAACGAGCACAATACATCTCACGCAGTGCATATCAGGTTAGGAAATACGATACAGGCAATAGAGTAAGATACATGAACTGCTGAAAGGAAATATACGCTGTAAAAGAGATAGCTGTAATGAAATATCTACTGTATATAGAGAACTGTAGTGACTAGTGATGTAGAGCACAAGATAGGCATGTGAATGGCTAGAATTTATACATGACTATACTACTGAGTTTGTACATGACTACACTACTTTGGAATTATTCACATGTCCACTTCTACTCCCCCGTACCCCAATCAATACACAAGGATCTATACAAGTTACGTTATTGTACATGATATCACATGGGGCCCATAAAAGGGTGCACATGATAGTATACATGAGAGCTCAGTAAACATGAGAGTACATGATCACATGAGTGTACATGAATAATGAAAGCATAGGAGTACATGATGATAGTGAAACACACATAACATGAAGTACCCGATGCTCCCGAGGGGGATAACATCTCATGTAAAGATCCATATAGTACCAATCCGTGTTACCAACGTGACAGCAACAAGTAAAGTAATCTAGAGCGAGAAGTAAAGCCTGAACAAGTATGAAACGGTCAGAGAATGTACTCGCCTGATAACTGAATGTCTGAAGAGGATATACTGTCTGAGGAGAGGTGTCTGGCTCCTAATCAGAGCAATACAAGTCACAATGTGTTCTAAATAGTAAATATGAAGTCTACTATGCAAACTACATGATTCTAGGTCAATCTGGTCAAAAGTCAACTCTTGGTCAACTCTGGTCAACTCTAAAGTCAAACTAGTCAAGGTTAAGTCAATACTAGTCAAACTAGTTAGGATTTTAGTCAAACTAGTCAAACTAGTTGATTTAGGTCATTCCTAGTCATTTCTAGGTGATCTAGGTCAACTTTGCCCTAAAGTTGACTTTGGTCAACTTTCAGTCAACAAGGGTCAACATGGGTTTTTGGGTCATTAGGGCTAGCCCCAACCATAGGCCAATAATCCTAGGCCATAGGCCAGTGTCATAGGTTTCACATAAACCTATACTAGAAATCATATATATATGTATATATCTATATATAGATATATATCTATCTACTACCCATATACCCATATATGGATACTATATACAATACAAACCCACATACATACATATATATATAATCACTATATGAAAACTAATACAAATATATATATATATATCAATATATATATATATATACCTATATATATATAAACTCATATATATATATAATATATATATAGAGAGGGAAGAAGAGAGAGAGACTGAATGAGAGAGAGGGAATGAAAGACAGTGAGAAGGAGGGGTTTTGTTCCAGGAATTCTGGAACCAATCCAGAATCACACACACACATACATAACACATATACATACATATATGTATATACATATAACTTCACACACACACAACCAAATCTCCCCAAATTCGACCTACACTCACAAATACATATATACTACGCATATACTCACTAAAATACACTAGTCCAATACATTAAACCCAAGTAAAATCGATTTGAAAATCGATTTCCAAAAACTGGAAAAATAGCCTAAACTGTTAACAGTGCACTGTTGCACTCGAAATGAGGGTAATTCGAATACACACCACAAAACAAGCTAAGGCTCGCAACTAACGGTTGGTAACTAACCCCCCATAGATACTCTAGTGTCCTAGGACACTGACACGACACCACGACACGTTTTCACGTGTCCAAACACGAGAAAACACGACTCGGGTAAACACTGATACGCGTATACACGCACAGCGTCGTGCACGCGTGCACTTCGCTCTATGACACGGCACACGTGTCTAGAAGTCTCGTGCACGTGTAGGTAGGTTCGCCTAGGGTTGGTCTAGGGTTTAGGTAGCCTGTATCGTGTCCACGTGTCCTCTGGACACGACACGAAGGCCGTATCAGTCGTGAAAACACGACTGATACGCACTGTTCTGCGCCGCGTCGTGCAGAGATGCACGTGTCTCGTGCACACGACACGAGCCACGTGGAATCTCGTGCTCGTGTCCACGTGTAGCCCACATGATGGGCTACACTCTCGTGCAAACACGAGGTGTCATTGTGTCGTGTCCGCGCGACACGAGACGCGCGAAGTTGACACTGTGCGTGCGTGTATTGTCAGTGCACGACCAGTGCACGTGTCCGTGTGTCCTCTACACGACACAAAGTGTCGTGAAACCTTGGGGGAGTGTGCGCAGACACTGCCCCCGTGTCCACACCAATTTTCATGTGTCCACGTCGTGTCTACAGTGAGTATGAAGTGTCAGTGAGCAGGGGATGAACAGTGTGTCTGTGCACTGTCAATACTCGAGTTCGTGTCCGATTTGGACACGAAAAGGGACACGATGCGTGCTCAGTCAAGTGGGGTTAGGGTTAGCAAGTCCAGGGCTAGGTGTTTGTGTAAAAAGTTTTGCAAAACACAATATTTGAATCCATTGAGACATTTAATCAAACACAATTTCCTAGTCTAGGATACGTGTCCGATACGGACACCAAAACACACCAAAATCCCACCAAACTTTACCCACAGTATGGTTAACCTTATATGAATGCATTTATGAAATAAAAACAGGAATTAGACTAGGTTTGGACATATTTACCTATTGGTGAAATTCCAAGGAAAATCAATGAAAAGAGGGTGTTGTGATCTCGAACTCGACGATGCCCAAGCTCCCAAATTCTAGATTTCTTGCTTCCCTTAGCTCCCTAGATGTGGTAGGGTTCCAATGCAAAAGACTAGAGTCAATTTGGATCACAAATGATCAAGTTATGGGTGTTTGAAGAAAATGGGATTTTCTATGAATTAAATTCATGTAAATTATTCATGAATTAATACAATGGGTTTTATAGAATTGTGGGCTGCCAAGGGGGGTTTCTTGGCTGCCATGGGGTAGGGGGGGGTTGTCCTTGGGTTGCTTACAAGCTAAGGGAAGGACTTTGGTGTAAAGGGTTTAGATATTTTGAGGTTTTTAAGGAAAATATCCTTAAAGTAAATATCATGATATTTATCCTACTTTAACCAATGCAAAATATCTATCCTCAAGCCTCTAGGTTAGTGGCTAACCTCTAGATTAGGGCTAAACTAGGTTAGGGGCTCTCATGACACTTAACAATAATTAAATAATATTAAAATCACATAATTACAATTAATTCCAAATAAATCCTAGAAAATTACCAAAATACCCTTTAGGCTAAAAATCACTAATTTGAGGTTCTAAGCCTATGGCTAAGTTCTCATGGTCATGGCAACTTCTAGGTTAGAGAAAACTAGGGTTTACACTAAGGTTTACTAACAAGGTCACAAAGTCATAAGTCATGACTTAGCATGACTTTAGAAATGGTTTATCTTAACTAAAATCACCAGAAAATCACACCATGACTAAAATACCACTAATAAATAATAAAAATAATAAATTTTTCAAAAATTCCCAATTTTCAGAAACAGGGTGTTACAAGTCTACCCACCTTAGAAGAATTTCGTCCTCGAAATTTAGATGGTCGTACTCCTTCTAGGTCAAACCTCCAATAATCAAGGACGAAGCCACTACCTAGGCAACATACAAGGTCAACAAGCAAAATATGGGTAGTAGACCTATACTGGGTCATGTCCCAAAAATTGGCTGGCAGTTTCAGGTCATAAGGTGTCCTGAATTCAAATCGAAGCCAAAAGTAACTCCATGGAGTAAATCAGGATGAAGTCTTGGGTCAGGAAAATCGTACTAAGAAAATGAAGCACACAATGGTATGCCTGAGTGGGACACTAAGGTCATGGGTGTAGTATGTCATGTCTAGGTTACGTATGTGAAGTCAGTTTTGAGAAAACAACTAGTCTTGTGCTCCAAATTTAAAAGTCACGATAGTGTACCTACAATGATCATAATTCAGGGTGGGAAGGGTCTATGGTCTAAATTTAAGCCAAAATTTGTGATGCAATAGTGGTACCAGGGGGGCAGGTTAAATGGAACAGTCTAAGGTCTCATCTAGGTGCACTAGTCATTCTAGATCAATACTGTCCTATGGTATCAAAATGTACAAGCAATCTAAGGTGTCCAAATTGGGAATGTAAGGAAACAACAATCATCAAGGCTATAGGCCGTCTACCATCCTATATGAAAATGGGTCATTAATAAGTGAGAAATCATTAAAGTTACCATTCCATAAAGTGGTAAAAGAAAATTGAAAATTTAGGCACAAACAATCACAATTAGATTTTTGTCTCGACACGATCTAAGTTGATCAATTTCAGGATAAATCGAGATTTGGGCAAGATGAAAAATTAATGAAATCGAGTATGAGCATGAGCATCCAATGATGAAGATCCAGGTCATGATAAATTTAATTCAACTGGATACGAATACGAGGTTCATAGGTGATAAAATAATTCCAAGAAAATTGTCAAGGCTGTTGTGGATAAGATTCTAGGGTAAGTTTAACTGTCTCCATCCACGTAGATTAATATATGAAAAAGCGAACCAAAACGCAATAGGTTGATCAGACCATCATGCGCCGGTTCTGATTAGACAATATGTTAGTGGGTGGCCACCCAATAAATATGTCATGACCAAGCTCGAAAATAGATAAGCTTGCAAAACTAAGGCTAATTTAGCTGCACAAGATATAAGGATGGTAATGATGAAAGGAATTACATAGTCCAAGTTTCTTAGCCAACGGGTCAAGTAATCAGATAAGGTACAAGGTTAAGTATTCAAGGATTCAAGTAGAACACCATCACATGCCAGGTCGAAAGAATTGAACCAAGGTGGATTTCTAATTGAAATAAGAATAAATTTAGTATCATGGCAGAGGTTATAGTTTAGCCATTTGACCAGAAAATCATATCAAAAAATAGAGTACAGGGAGACGGATTTTAGTAGGACATGGAATACCTACATGAAGGTAGACTAGTCTAGGTCTTATATGTGAAGTTTGTTGGGAGGTAACAGCTAGTGTTTATACTCTGAATATCTAAGTCACGGTAAAGGACGTCCAATGATCTAGAATAGAAAGTGGTAGTTCGAGACGTGACAAATTGATGCAAAAATTGAAGAGGATCAAATTAACCCATGAAATAAAATTAATCAGGAGTCCAGTAAATAATTTAGGAACACTGTCCTAGGGATTTATAGGCTACTAGATGAATATAGTTAGGGTTCGATCAATCAAGGGTCAAGGTTAGAAGGTCTCAATAAAGTCTTGATTTGAGAAAATGTCGAGTAAGTCAGGTTTGGGATACAGTCACATAGATTGGTAGAAAGAGTTTAAACAAGATGCAAACTAGAGAGGACAGTTCATTTTAATGAAAGGCAATTAGCAAGAGGATTAGATGGCAAGAAACAAAATAAGAGTTTTCTCATAATTGTGATTGAGCACCCTAAAAATAAAGATATTAATCTAACACTAAGAAATTAAAATCAACAACTACAAATTTTTTTTTTAAAATCATCAACTAATACCAGGATTCAAAGTTCTACAGTGAGTCCTCCAAAATCAAATTCAATCAAGAGAAAAGGAGTTTAAATCGTAATTTCAAATGAGATTCTCAAGGGTTATCCCAGGAATCTCTCAAGTATCCTAGCAGTGATTGAGTATCCATTCTCTCTAAGCCTATTCCTCTAATCCTATCGCAGGCTGTAGTGATACTCTAGTTCGAATACCACTACATAAACTCGACCTGCATTGGCCACCACTAAAAACGTGTCACGACCCGCACCCTAGAGTAAGGGCACGAGAAGTGGGTACGTCCAGCCTACGCCGCAGTGTCGGCGGTAGAACGCTGTCCTAGGTCAATCATCTAACAGTATAAGGTACCTGTACAGTTTATACTCTCCGAATGGAGGTGACAAATAGAAAACAATCTCAATCACATCTAGGGTAGAAGAACGAAGAACAGATAGATAGTAACTCAAAGAGAAACATAGCATAGATGAAATAAGACTAAGTGTCTAAGATACATAACATCCAGAATGTTAACTCATAATACAATAAGTCTAAGAGTCTATACATCTCCACATCTCAAAATATAACACAGAATGTGAGACAAAAAGTAAATATAGAAAGACTGCCTAGTCTAAACTGGTCTAGACTACTGGAACAACATCCTCAGCTGCAGGTGGAACCTGCTGAGGGTCCTCAATACAAGTATCATCTAGTCCTGCTCCATAATAGGTAGACACCAGGGCCTCATCCTCATCCTCTGTAATATTTTCAACAGGTCCAATCAGGACGGGAACGAGCACAATACATCTCACGCAGTGCATATCAGGTTAGGAAATACGATACAGGCAATAGAGTAAGATACATGAACTGCTGAAAGGAAATATACGCTGTAAAAGAGATAGCTGTAATGAAATATCTACTGTATATAGAGAACTGTAGTGACTAGTGATGTAGAGCACAAGATAGGCATGTGAATGGCTAGAATTTATACATGACTATACTACTGAGTTTGTACATGACTACACTACTTTGGAATTATTCACATGTCCACTTCTACTCCCCCGTACCCCAATCAATACACAAGGATCTATACAAGTTACGTTATTGTACATGATATCACATGGGGCCCATAAAAGGGTGCACATGATAGTATACATGAGAGCTCAGTAAACATGAGAGTACATGATCACATGAGTGTACATGAATAATGAAAGCATAGGAGTACATGATGATAGTGAAACACACATAACATGAAGTACCCGATGCTCCCGAGGGGGATAACATCTCATGTAAAGATCCATATAGTACCAATCCGTGTTACCAACGTGACAGCAACAAGTAAAGTAATCTAGAGCGAGAAGTAAAGCCTGAACAAGTATGAAACGGTCAGAGAATGTACTCGCCTGATAACTGAATGTCTGAAGAGGATATACTGTCTGAGGAGAGGTGTCTGGCTCCTAATCAGAGCAATACAAGTCACAATGTGTTCTAAATAGTAAATATGAAGTCTACTATGCAAACTACATGATTCTAGGTCAATCTGGTCAAAAGTCAACTCTTGGTCAACTCTGGTCAACTCTAAAGTCAAACTAGTCAAGGTTAAGTCAATACTAGTCAAACTAGTTAGGATTTTAGTCAAACTAGTCAAACTAGTTGATTTAGGTCATTCCTAGTCATTTCTAGGTGATCTAGGTCAACTTTGCCCTAAAGTTGACTTTGGTCAACTTTCAGTCAACAAGGGTCAACATGGGTTTTTGGGTCATTAGGGCTAGCCCCAACCATAGGCCAATAATCCTAGGCCATAGGCCAGTGTCATAGGTTTCACATAAACCTATACTAGAAATCATATATATGTATATATCTATATATAGATATATATCTATCTACTACCCATATACCCATATATGGATACTATATACAATACAAACCCACATACATACATATATATATAATCACTATATGAAAACTAATACAAATATATATATATATATCAATATATATATATATATACCTATATATATATATAAACTCATATATATATATAATATATATATAGAGAGGGAAGAAGAGAGAGAGACTGAATGAGAGAGAGGGAATGAAAGACAGTGAGAAGGAGGGGTTTTGTTCCAGGAATTCTGGAACCAATCCAGAACCACACACACACATACATAACACATATACATACATATATGTATATACATATAACTTCACACACACACAACCAAATCTCCCCAAATTCGACCTACACTCACAAATACATATATACTACGCATATACTCACTAAAATACACTAGTCCAATACATTAAACCCAAGTAAAATCGATTTGAAAATCGATTTCCAAAAACTGGAAAAATAGCCTAAACTGTTAACAGTGCACTGTTGCACTCGAAATGAGGGTAATTCGAATACACACCACAAAACAAGCTAAGGCTCGCAACTAACGGTTGGTAACTAACCCCCCATAGATACTCTAGTGTCCTAGGACACTGACACGACACCACGACACGTTTTCACGTGTCCAAACACGAGAAAACACGACTCGGGTAAACACTGATACGCGTATACACGCACAGCGTCGTGCACGCGTGCACTTCGCTCTATGACACGGCACACGTGTCTAGAAGTCTCGTGCACGTGTAGGTAGGTTCGCCTAGGGTTGGTCTAGGGTTTAGGTAGCCTGTATCGTGTCCACGTGTCCTCTGGACACGACACGAAGGCCGTATCAGTCGTGAAAACACGACTGATACGCACTGTTCTGCGCCGCGTCGTGCAGAGATGCACGTGTCTCGTGCACACGACACGAGCCACGTGGAATCTCGTGCTCGTGTCCACGTGTAGCCCACATGATGGGCTACACTCTCGTGCAAACACGAGGTGTCATTGTGTCGTGTCCGCGCGACACGAGACGCGCGAAGTTGACACTGTGCGTGCGTGTATTGTCAGTGCACGACCAGTGCACGTGTCCGTGTGTCCTCTACACGACACAAAGTGTCGTGAAACCTTGGGGGAGTGTGCGCAGACACTGCCCCCGTGTCCACACCAATTTTCATGTGTCCACGTCGTGTCTACAGTGAGTATGAAGTGTCAGTGAGCAGGGGATGAACAGTGTGTCTGTGCACTGTCAATACTCGAGTTCGTGTCCGATTTGGACACGAAAAGGGACACGATGCGTGCTCAGTCAAGTGGGGTTAGGGTTAGCAAGTCCAGGGCTAGGTGTTTGTGTAAAAAGTTTTGCAAAACACAATATTTGAATCCATTGAGACATTTAATCAAACACAATTTCCTAGTCTAGGATACGTGTCCGATACGGACACCAAAACACACCAAAATCCCACCAAACTTTACCCACAGTATGGTTAACCTTATATGAATGCATTTATGAAATAAAAACAGGAATTAGACTAGGTTTGGACATATTTACCTATTGGTGAAATTCCAAGGAAAATCAATGAAAAGAGGGTGTTGTGATCTCGAACTCGACGATGCCCAAGCTCCCAAATTCTAGATTTCTTGCTTCCCTTAGCTCCCTAGATGTGGTAGGGTTCCAATGCAAAAGACTAGAGTCAATTTGGATCACAAATGATCAAGTTATGGGTGTTTGAAGAAAATGGGATTTTCTATGAATTAAATTCATGTAAATTATTCATGAATTAATACAATGGGTTTTATAGAATTGTGGGCTGCCAAGGGGGGTTTCTTGGCTGCCATGGGGTAGGGGGGGGTTGTCCTTGGGTTGCTTACAAGCTAAGGGAAGGACTTTGGTGTAAAGGGTTTAGATATTTTGAGGTTTTTAAGGAAAATATCCTTAAAGTAAATATCATGATATTTATCCTACTTTAACCAATGCAAAATATCTATCCTCAAGCCTCTAGGTTAGTGGCTAACCTCTAGATTAGGGCTAAACTAGGTTAGGGGCTCTCATGACACTTAACAATAATTAAATAATATTAAAATCACATAATTACAATTAATTCCAAATAAATCCTAGAAAATTACCAAAATACCCTTTAGGCTAAAAATCACTAATTTGAGGTTCTAAGCCTATGGCTAAGTTCTCATGGTCATGGCAACTTCTAGGTTAGAGAAAACTAGGGTTTACACTAAGGTTTACTAACAAGGTCACAAAGTCATAAGTCATGACTTAGCATGACTTTAGAAATGGTTTATCTTAACTAAAATCACCAGAAAATCACACCATGACTAAAATACCACTAATAAATAATAAAAATAATAAATTTTTCAAAAATCCCCAATTTTCAGAAACAGGGTGTTACAACAACATTCAATCAAATGACAAAAATCAACTCAACCCCACCAAAGGAGGCTACATAGAAGTTCAAATTAACAAATAATAAAACCATAAGTCTGACTCATGGACATCAAATAATACAAAATAAGATCAAACTAGTATGCAACAGGAATATATCCATTTTGCTAAGAATATAAATGAATAACGTTGATGGTGATGGGAACGAGGATAACACGTACCAAATCCACGGCCAGGCTTATGGTTGCATATTTTGCAGTGCCATACATCCTGAAAAATTGCATATTTATTAAGCTTTGAAACTTGTAATGAACCAGACCGATTGCAGGATTTCTATCAAATCTTTCAAGCACAAATTTCGTGGTAATATGAGAGGGACACAATCAACAACACCCGATATAGACCAGCAATGGCAACAAAAAGTTTGATAAGCTCCTATCAGTATCCAAGCATACCTGAGGGAAAATGCCAGTAGTTTGCCGCCCATTCCCATACTGAGAAACGCACCATCTCTTCCTGGCATTTGGTGCAAAGTACTCAGCAACGAACTTTCTCCAGAACTCGATATTGTTCTCCTGCACTAGGTAGAATTACAATAAACAAGAGAACAGAAGTAAGACAATGCAACACCTCGCACCATCGCAAAGAACAGAAGCTTGCCTCGGGCCTGTGCTGCATGAGATTTATCTGTGCGATGGCACATGCTTCGTAATCTTTATCTGAGCTAAAATGTCATTGACTTGTCTAAAGATCTCCATTAATCTATATAATAAAGATCAAAAGATAGAAGGTATATCAAATACAAACTCGTATATGTATCAACTACTAATAAAAATATTATTAAATAATATAAATAAAAAATAATTTTAAAAATCGAATTATCAAGGAGTGTTAGATAACACAAAAATATCTAGTGCCATATAATGTAATGTAATGAACAAGAAAACACGCAAGTCTACTCCTCAGATAACACATACAAGGAAGTAAAACTGAAGAGAAACCAATTAAAGAATCAAATAGCCAACGCCAAGATATTAGCAGCAAGAAGGATGGTGTTGGACTACAAGCTGGCCAACAAAGTCCAGGAAAAAAAAGCAATATTACTTGTAAAATCAATGTAATTCCGCTAATAACCGATACTAGGAGCTTCTTGTAATAATAACAAAACCTTAAGAGATGCACTCATCTACAAAGAGGGGCTGATTTTGCAAAAGTTTTCGCACAAACTATACTTTTACTTTGACATCCAGTAAATAAGAATAAGAAATGTACAAACTGATGCAACCAGGGAGAGGATAATGGTGTCCATCGACTTTTTTCTTCTGATTGATGACAAAATATGATTCACCTAAAACCAAAATCATAGCCAAGGGCAATAATCAGCAGCAGGAATAAGAAGGTAACCTGTGGAATCAGGAAAGACGCAAGGTTTGCTTACTGTAGGAAGACGGCTGCTAACATTGCTTAGCTTTGTGTTGATACCACTGAATGTCGATCGTTGGAAAACAAGTACACTAAAGATGGTTTGGGCTTGGGAAATTACTGAATCAATCTATTACAGAATTAAGAAGAGTAAAGGTTAGAGCTACAATATAAGAAATTAAAGAAAGCTTCAGGAGGTTTTCTTCATGTTTTTGCTGAGCTTGATTCATACGATACACACACACATATATACAACAATAATAAAGGTTTTATTACAAAGTTTTGCTGCAGGCTACAGGAATCCTCTCTTCTTAGATCTCTGAGATAATTAGAACTGATTTCTTTGGGCTAAAAAATAGTTTAATATGAATGGTATAATTTATCCTGCTTTCATTAAACTCGATCCTTACAAAACATCTCATTTAACTGACCCATCAAGAAAACTTCTGGTTGAGAAGATAAATTATAAGATACATCCTAGCTTTTGTATGAAACAAATATAATACTAGGAAGAGTTGCATAATCGATACTATAATCATAACACGATACAGTACCATTTTGTTACGTATAGATTGTTGCAATACGATGCATATATGTTGATAGATAGTATCATTTTTTTTTGCTTATGTAATGTATACTTAAGAATCTGGATTCTTGAACTAGACATGTAAAGTGAAACAAATAAAAAATTTATGAAAAAAATGTTCTAAATCATGTTCTTATATAGATTTAGAAATATAAACTTAAACTCTCAAAAGTTAATGTATCACACGAAACACAAACACAAGCAAATCGATACACGATAGGTATCGCGAGTAGACAACCTAGGTTGCATACCAAAAAATTGGTAGTCAATGAATCATTACAAAGACAACAGTTCATGTATAATTTTTCTAGCATTATCATAAAAGTGTAACACACGAGTTACATGCACTCTCACTTGTATGTTGTAGCCTAGAACAGCTGAGAAGTCAATGTTAATAGAGGTAGATTGACAAAAATTACTGGTCTAGATCGTGAAGTATCAATAGTTGCTTTAACTGGATACTGTTGCTTATGAAAATTGTTAGAGATGCTACTAAAAGTGCAAGAAAGAAGTGTGCACATAAGGATAGCAATGGGAATATAGAGTCAAAAGCAAATAAAAGAATAAAACCATAAATCTAACTCCTAGCCAAGTGATCGATCATTCAAGTATTCAACCAGCCTTCAATATGAGATGATTACTATGGAACCGTTAGTACTAGGAGTAGCAATTGTATAATAAACTGCAATGATATGCACCTGAGGGCATCTGCAAAAGGTGTGGATTGTTGTCACCACTAGAAACATGTAAACATGCATCACATGGTGACACAAACAAGTATGAGACAGATGCTTACTAAAATAGATACTATGATATCCAAGATACATCAGAATTTTAATTTAACTAAACCAGAAGGCTAGGAATAAATCTCTGGATAATTCCTTTAAGGTTGATAAAGTGCCTTATCATATCTTGATGTCGAAAAGATATGGCGACCTTAAGGAACCAATTAACAGGCTCTTAAGATCAGGGAATAAACTGTGGTTTATGCTTATCAAAGAACTTCTCGAATATACTAGAGATTGACCATAACATAGTTTTGTGCTGATGGGGATATTGAATAGATGAGTAACTTGACTAGCATTGCTGATATGCAACAAATGTACATAGAAAGATACCTACTTTGCCCTGTCCAATTGGCTATAATACGTACCCTTTGCCGTGTCCATCCATGCCAAACAACACGTGTACATCTACCCACATCTTAAAGTTAAACAAATATGAAGTAGTGCACGTCCATGAGTCCGAATATATTCATAAGATGAAGAGTAATAAGCCCCTATTTAGCAAATAGTACAAGATTTATGTACTCGCTCATTTTATACTTATCAAGTTCCTTACGCACTCGACCACAATATAAATATTCAGTATGTGTGTGTGTGTATGTGTGTGTGTGTGCATGTGTGTGTGTGTGTAAATATACACATATATAGCCGTGTCCTTGTGTTTAGATTTCGTAAAGTTCAAATATCCATGTCAACTAGATACCCTTGTCCTGTCCACTATGCACACGTAATTGGGTATATCAGTGAATCAACACCATTTGGCAGGTTCTTTAAGGCATGAGAGGGAAGCCATTAACCAGAAACAGAGTAGACATGAGCTGGAAGGTAAGTATTCTTCCATGATTTAGATAGTAAGTATAACATGTTCTATGATTATTTTCAGATCCTAGGCATTATCAAATGTGTATACCAGGAAGAACTTGTGAGCTCTTGGAGGCAAGAGATAAAATATGCTTTTGCAACTTTAAGCTTGGGATCTGTGATAATACACCACCTCCAAAAGTCCCATTTGTGTTCCACTAAAATGGATTGTGGACAGTAGAAACAAACTGCTCTTCACTAACGTGGAAAAATACAAACCAAGCTACATTTGGCTCCATTATGTTGGAACAATAAAATAAGATGAGAAGGATATGTTAATCATGCAGGGTTCGAGGGTGTAAGCTGAACTAAAGACGTTTTTGGGTATCTTTCTCGAATTGATATCGTGCCTTATTGCCTCTCTGTAGTGAAGCATATTTTACCAAATGGAATCGTACATTTCTCTATTTTTAGAGAGGTGGAGCCAAGGGAACTTTATATTGACCAGGAGTTCTTCTAAATACCATAATTTCTTTGGCGAGCTCCTCAGCGAAGATAGAGCCGTTGTGGTCGAGGTCGAACATAGAGAAGGCGTGGCGGAGGTCCTCGAGGGCGGCGGTGGGGTTCACCTGGAGGATGTTGAGGTCGATGAACTCGTCGAGGCTGATGAAGCCATCGTCGTCAGCGTCGGCCTCCTCCATCATCCGTCGCAGCCCTAATTTTGACGAGAACGGGCTCTAGGGTTAGGGTTTTGGAGTTGGGGAAAAGGAAGGAGAAGAAGAGGAGGAGAAGAGGGTGTTGCTGAACTAGAGTTAGGGTTTTGGATCTTTCCTTAGGATTTTGGAGTTGGGGGAGAGGAAGGAGGAGAAGAAGGAAAAGACCGATCAGAATTGGGGAAGAGAATTTTTTGTTGAAGCGCGCGGGTTGTAGAAGGATTTTGCCAAAAATTAAACTTAAAATATATTACAAGTTTGCCACCGCTCTAAAATATTAATGACGTTTTGTTTTATAAACGTTATAAAAAGTCCATAATTAGCCCAAACCGTCATAGAAAAAAGATATTTTGAACTTTAATAACGCTTAGGTATCAGCCGTCATTAAATTCCCTTATCAAGCGTCATTAAAGGGTATTTTTGTTGTAGTATAAGCCAACACGAGATTGATTATGTTGCAGACGAGAGAGAGGTATTGGAGACCCTTTTCCATAATTTAAGCCGAAGGCTTTCTACAGATCATATCCCATCTTTGTTTTCAACTCGCAGGATTGCTGATTATATAGATGGAATGTCGGCCATTAGTTGACTTTCGGCTTCGGTACTGTTGTCTCAGGAATAAGAGGTGAATCAATTGCCTGGATGAAGGTAGCATTCATAGGTAGACGATGACCACCCAATGAAGTCATGTGGCATGATCTATATTTAGTTGTCTTTCTGGACTTAGAGGACAAAGCAGGCATCTCAAAGTCGGCAACCAAGTCAGGATGGATCCACACGATTTCTTCTTTATCGGTTGACAAAGGGACAAGACTGTTACTTCGTGCTGGTGGAAGGTTGACAATCTCCAAGGTGGCTTTTGGAATGAGAATAACTCCATCCTGTACAAGTTGAACTGGAAAGTTGCTAAATTGTAGAGAGACGATGTTGGCAGTCACCGTCTTCTCATCCGGCTGAAGAGTAATCGTGCCAACATTAATCAGCTCTTGAATCTTCCTTTTTAGCACATAGCATGCCCTGGTCGGATGTCCTAGAAACCTGCGGTACATACAGTATTTAGGATGGTCAATTTTATCTACTTTATCTGGCCGTTTTGCTTCGGGCAGTTGAAGTTTATTGCTCTTAATTAGGCAATCGAAGATACTCATAATGTCATCCTCATCAAAGGAGTACTCCTCTTTCAGACGCTGTGCTCTCTATGGCGATGCCGTCGTAGTAGATGTTGATTGACCCACATTGACGGCTAAAGCTTCTTTGCCTTTCAGGTTGATGGCTAAAGCTTTTTTGCCTTTGACATTGATGGCCAAAGCTTCTTTGCCTTTGTGGTTGTTCTAACGGATACCACTGTTGGAATGTTCCTCTTTTTCGAGATTAGGCATCTAGATACTTAATTATTTGAAATTGTCAGCACTGTCTTCAGCCACCCTGGCACTTATTATGAAGGAAGGCCAGTCTTGGTATTGCATAGATCCAGTCCACATGTTGACTATAGGTAACTAGTTTGATTTGCATGTATCTATAGTCGGAGCATCTGGAGTTTCTAGAGGTATTTTGAGTGCCTCTCGTTGAAAGCGCTCAATGAAACGTTCAGCAGTTTCATTAGGCATTTTGAGTGCCTCTTATTGGCCATGTCATTTGTCCCCTCATAAAACCTTTCTAGGAACATTTGTTTGAACCTTACAAAAGAAGTTATGCAACCATCTGGCAAGCTACGATTCTAGTCATAAGCTGCACCTGCTAAGCATCCGATAAATACTCTAGTAAGTAGAGCATCGTTTGGCTGAAGTTGATCAGTCATTACCTCAAAGTGATTGAGGTACTGGCTTGGAGATGAGCTGCCGTCAAACAACATAATAGTAGGTGGTTTATACTTAGGTGGGAATTGGACTTCCTTCCACTCTATGGGGGAAGGTTATTTGATTCTAAGCTTTTGTAAGCCATTCTTCTGCTTAAAAGCCTCGAACTGGTTATTGTTTGCCATTGATTTGTAAAAGAACAGAACAATTATCGGAGGACTGAAATTAGACTCATAATACAAACTCGCTCGTACAAAGAAAACCTAGGGACGAAAATCTAGGTACAGTAATCTAACTACAATTGTTTATTATAGATTCTGGGGGGTGACGATAGAGGCTCGGGAAAGCGATGGCAGCTCTGCCTTACTCCTTGGACGATCGGGTGCAGCCTTGGCTCTGGAGAAGAAGTACTTAGCGTTGATGAAGAAATGCGCTCTTTGGTCTCTCTGTATATGCTCCTCTCTCCTTTCGATCTCTGTATATTCTCTCTGATTCTCTCTGGATTCGAACGGGGGGTGTCGTCTGTCTCTGTCTTCTCTGTGTGTATGTGTGTGTGTGTGTGTGTGTATGTTGCAAGGGAATGGCACCTTGCTATTTATAAGAGTGGGGGGTATCATTAGGGTTTTGTAATGATTGCCCATTCTCAAAAGTCGGCGGCCCGAGGGTTAATTAATCTGGGCCGTCCATCTTGCATATGATAGATTTAAGCAATTAATGTGATTGCATTAAATCTCTGTGGACAATAAATACTGATTGCCATGAATATTTGCGACTTGTAATGGTCTGCCACGTGTCTAATTTGCTCGGTTTGATTTGATCTTGGCACTTATTGCAACAAATCTGATTAGGATTTGTTAACACCCATAACTCCAGGAAGATAAGACCGCCACGTGTCTCAATCATAATAAAAAATGCTACGTGTCTCCACTGGGTCATCTTGGCAGAACCGCAGATAAGTGGGACGCATGAGGCTACACGGCCGTATGAAGATGGGCAGCCGCATGGGGATGAACATCCGCATGAAGATGGGCAGCCGTATGGGAGTGGGCAGCCGCATGGGAGTGGGCAGCCGCATGCTGATGGGCGGCCGCATAAGAGATGCAGCCGCATGCTGATGGGCGGCCGCATAAAGTATACAGCCGCATGAAGATGGGCGGCCGCAGCCGTATGCCTCGGGATTAGATGGATTCTGCCAACTGTGAGAAGATTTTCTTCTCTTTCCTAGGGATACGCCATTACGTCAGTCATTATTGCGCCTTTTTGTTAGTGCTGTTATTTGTCAGAGTTGTCAGCCGTCAGGAGATTATATGCAGCAAAAGACGAAGAGAAGAGCTGTTTGAAGGCCACGTGGCTCCTCTCTGGGTCGCTTGGGATTATTCGAGCCGCCTAGACTCTTAAGCCGCATGGATCCCTGAGCCGCATGGGCTCTCTGAGCCGCATTGGGATCCTGGGCCACATAAACCTTTCTTTATTCTTTTTCATGCTTCTACAAGACCCCCTTCAAAGTTTTTAATTTAAAAAATTGAAATACTTTGAATAAGAAGCATGGCCATGTATAAACTCCTCTGGCCGCATAGGATGTTCTAGCTGCATGGGTGTCTCGGTCGCATAGTCCCCTCAGCCGCATGGCCATCTGAGCCGCATAGTCGTTCCAGCCGCGTGTCCATCTGAGCCGTATGGGCTCCTTGCCATGTCTTCATGCCATGTGTGCAAATCTTTTGCATTGATTGCCTTTGATTTGCTGTCAGATTCAAGACCGCTTTTTGGGGCAGGATCCCAAGAGTTTTGGCCTTTACTTAGTCAGTTCGTCTTGATAACCGAAGAGTCGGTTTTCATGCTGCACATGGATCGAAGCGCCCTTATTTTTGCCTATAAATATGAGCGTGTTCAGTCAGAGAGATTTCTTTACTCTCTCTCTCGTCTTCAACTTTTGCTGCCCTGATTTTTCTGTCTCTGTCTTTCTTCTCCGACCGTCGGACGACCATGGCCCCCAAGTCTTCCAAAGCTGCTTCTGTGAAGGGCAAGAAAGCGGCTTCTTCGTCGGCTATGATGCCTAACGTGCACCCTGACGTCCACCCTGCTTTTAAGGGTAAGGATTGAATGCTTCGAACCCTAAAAACCGTGGCTTTGTTGCATAATTTATGCACAAGCCTTCACCCTTCATCTTTTTTGAACTGCCCAAGTTCAACATGATGAAGCCGCATATGTTGCATGGGCCGCATGACCTTCTCATATCCGAGCCGCATGGGGCATGCCCTATGTTTGAACCGCACGAGAAGGGCTTGAGCCGCATGAGCACTTCTGGATTCGAACCGCATGAAGTCCCATTGAGCGAGACCACATGAGCCCTTGATGATCTGGACCGCATAAGCTTATCTGCTGAATAAAACCGCATAAGCTCAACCGAACCGCATAGGCTCTATCGTAGCAGTGCCGCATGAAATCAAACTGAATTGGGCTGCATAAGGCTACTTTGAATCTGGCCGTATAGGCTCTATCGAAGAAGTGCCGTATGAAACCCAACTGCATTGGGCTGCATAAGGCTACCTCGAACTGAGCCGTATAGGCTCATATGAGCTTTTTTAAGAAACTTCAAGTGGTTTCGCATTAACCATTTGTTAATCCTGTTTCTTTTGTTCTTTCTTCAGTGAATCTACCAATCAATCCAGCAGGAGAGATTTTGGTGGGTTCAGCCCAATATGCCATGGGTGTGCAGCTCGACAACTTGGTTCGACGTGTGTCAGATCAGCTTCCCGCCGATGAGCCTTTGGAGAGGGTGAACGCCATCAATAATCAGCCTTTCCACTTTCTTTGTACTATGATGAACTCGGGAAGGCTGGAAGGAGAGTATCTAAAACCAGCCTTTCTCTTCGGGGATGCTCTATCCATAAAGAACCCCCGAGTGCTGGACATTTCTGAGAGCTAGGACTTTACTGTGGACGGGGTGGAGATCCATATTCCCGAAATAGAACGTCATTTTCCCCTCTCGTGGTTCAATATGGTACCGTTGAGCAGGCGGATGGTGGGCTCCCTAACTCCAACCCAATTGGGGATGTTCGTGGGCAACATCCATTATAATAAGAATATTAAGTCAGTATGCGCGAGCAGGGACTCGGTCAATCGGAGCGTGATGGGGCTAATTCTGGGTACCTTCATAAACGTATCTCGTCCCAACTTCACGTTTACTCTAGCCGATACCTTCTTGAATCATCTTGCTCGCAAGGGGTCTTATCCTGTTGGCAGGTTGTCGCTGTTGAACTGGATAAACGCCATCCCTACGTAGGTCAACCTGACCTCATGGATCCTGAGGAAATATGAGGCATTTCTTCGGGAGATTGACCTCTATTATGCCATCCAGGGCACCTGTTATGGGTTACCCATTAACAAGCCGTTGTTCATGGCTCTTTTGGAAATGTATAACCGGCGGACGGGAACTTTCTTCGCGTCCGGAGGAGAGTTGGAACTTGCTCTCCATGAAATGTATGCTGTTTCTAAGCTGCCATGGGGGGCGAGGCCTTTGAAGTATACACCCTGACAAACGAAGAATTCGAGGATCTGGATCGACGATTCTCGGGTTTCGTTGTAGTGTACCGGGAACTGTTATGCTACCATAGTATCTGTCACCAAACAGCTAAAAAGAAGAACAACAGCTCAGAAGGGAACGCTCCCCATACTACGTCCTGGGTCTCGTATCTTTTCAAATTCAGTCCCTCTGGCTGGATTTTTTTCTCGAGGTCCTCAGACCCAGAAGGAGATAAACAACCTGATGTCGAATGCCAAGAGGTCGAGGTCTACCGGTGACAAGTTTGGGAGTCGTACTGACTCATTCGGCTATTTCTACTACGGTACCCGGCAAATGTCTGAGAAAGCGCTTTTGGCCGGATTCTTAATGGTGTGGCTACGGAATTGCGTAGTCTCGGGAGGGGCGGGTTCTATTTAAAGGATCAGCCACCACTTCATCCTTCCGGCCGTGAAGCTAGTCTTCAGAGTCAGGCTGGCCCTTCTTCCGGCCATGGTGTGTAGCATACACCACGGCCTCCGCGCCTTTTCATCCAAAGTCATTGCTCGCGAGACGACACTGGACTTTGAATGAATAGAGCTTCCCTACCATTATCTAATGGGGTGGCTACTGATGCATTATCGGTCGTTGATGAGGCCCGGAGCAGAAGATGGTGTTACCGATGATGACGCTTTCCTTTTCCGATACCATCGTCAGCCTTGGGAATACGACACCATGCATGCCTGTCGGAGGGCGTTGGCGAAAGTAGACGGACATAACTTCTTTGTGTCTGTTTCTTAATTTACCGCTAGAGAAGTGAGGGATGCACATGTTGATGGCATTGAACCTCCCCTCCTTTTATCTGAGAAAATGCTCCTTTGGCTGCACAATATTCGTCCAGCGTACCTAGTATATCGTTACCGCAATAACATATACCTGGAGCCCTACTTGCCCAGCAGGTTCTCCCTCCAGTTCGGGTATAGCCAGCTGTTCCTTGATTGTCCCAGTGCTTGCCTAGGCTTTGAGGGCAGTGTCCTTGATGGTATCAGGGCTTAGCATTACTATAATGCGGTTCATACCCGAGCTAGCTTCTCGGTCCCCGATGCTAATACGTAAGGAGAGATTTTGTACATGGCGGCCCTCTATCATGTTGCGGCGAGCAAGCCTCCCGTTAATTTTGACATGAATACCAGCTTTATTGTCGGTACTGGCTTGGCAGAGAAGCTCGAAGGGTCCAAGAAGAGAAAGAAAAAGGCGAATATGGTTCCTGTGCCGGACTCGGAGTCCACGACGGCAGGCAAAGAGGAAGATGAGAAGGATGCCGATGATTCGTCCCATTCCTCGGACGAGGAGGCGGGGGATCAGCCACCTATTGTGCCGGATGACATGGATGTGGGGCAGCCGTCTGCTGTGCCTGGTCTTTCGTGCAAACGAAGCAGGCGTAAATCTACTGATGATAGCATAACCTACTCCACGAAGCGAGCTGCGGTAAGACACCGCAGGCTATTTATTGATGATGTTGGCGCTGTTTCTGAGGTGATTTGAATTTCAACTACCTTTTCCTTCTTTTTTCTAAACTATGGCCTAATCATTTTCTTTTGCTCTTTGTAGGCGTCAGAGGAGTCGGTTTTTCGGGACCCGATCGTTGAGGTCGATCCGGCCCTGACCACTTTGGTCAATGATATGTGCACCGCTATCATTTCTGCTGGGGTCCTTCCGGAGGCGGCCGAGGAGTCCCACCTTGCTGAGACCTCCACCCATAGAAACGGGGGCTCTACTGCACCTATCCCTGAGACAGCTGAATTTCAACGGGGTGATGCTGAACTGGCTGGCTCCCTTTCAGGGGTGGCTGGGGCAGAGAAACCAGTTGAATTCAACTTGGAAGTCGCGGGCGAGAAGACTACGTCAGCTGCGAGCGAGCTGCGGCCTCCCTGCTCCTCCCCTGGTAAGATAAGCCGAATCTTAACTTGTGAGGAGGCCTGTCTGCTATATCATCACATCCTTCAGGTTACGTCGATTGATGGTTACTTTGGACGTACAAGTCCTGCCCCTTTATTGCCGGTGACGGATATTGTCGGGGCGGACTCTACCGGAGGGGATCGGATGGAAGCACGTGTGCCTCCTTCTCTTCCAACCTATATTGAGGGGCCTCCGGCAGGGTCGAGTTCAGGGAACCAAGTGGCGGCACAGCCGGGGCCAGGAACAATGCTTCCTGCATCCTCCTTTGCGAATGTGGTTTCGGGGGTTAACCTTTCCGTCCTACCAAGTATCCAAGCTCTTCGGGCGACGAAAGAGGAGCTAGCCGCTATTCATGCGTCTTTTCGTACAGAATTTATTTCCTTGGTTGCAGGGATGGCAAGTTCCGATGCTACCCCTTCGATACTACCAGCCACACTTCCTTTGACGCCATCCTCTACAGAAGTTTTGGATGAAGTGTCACAGGATGTGGTTGACAGCTTTTACCGCCACCTGAAGAGATGGGTCGAGGCAGCTGTGGAGAGGGGGACTCCCTTTGCTATGGCCCGTCAGTACGTCGGTGGCCAAATCGACATCCTTAGAACACTTCCTGGCAGGGCGGGGTTAGCTGCGCTTCTGGAGCCCAAACTGCTAGAGGCTGATCGACTTGTGACCCAGTTTCACGTGCTGCGGCAAGCTGATTTGTCTGCGACAATAGATCAAGTGCGCACTTTCCTCATAACCGCGGTGGAGAAGGTGAGGCTTGCTCGGGAATCGATCAAGCCGACCATACTGAAGGACCGCCATGATCTGTCCCAGTTATACGATCAATTGAGTCGTAGAAATAAAGATTGTACGGCTCAGGAAGCGACCGCCTCCCGCGGGGTAATCGATACCAAGGAACAGATCCTCGAACTCCAAAGAAAGCTGGCCTTTCTGGAATCTGAGCTCGAAGCCGCCCGTGCCGAAAAGGGACTTGTTATGCAGGAGGCTGACAGACCTAGTCGAGCTTCTGCCAATCTGGAGCTCGCCCTGAAGAAGATGGAAGATGGCTGGCGGGCACACATGTATTTTGATGATGTGGAACGGTTGTCCCAGGAAGCGGACCGCCGAGCTAAGCAGCGGCTTGAACGGGGGACCGCCTTGGTGAAGAACCGCCTCCTGGAATTATGTAATGCCGAACAATAGTCGGCCTTTTCTTCTTTTGTTATGTTCTTTTTGAGGGGGACATGGTCCCAGAACATGTAATACTTTTTTGGCTTCCAAACAAAGATTATGCTTTATTCTACCCTTTATCTGTACTGGTTGTTGTGCTTGTGGTGTTATGGTGGCATTTGCCCCGAATGGAGGACTTATTTTTGGACCTGTTATCCTTGGCATACCTTGGTTTTAGGTACGGATAACAAGTTTGATGGGGATACCTAGAACAATTCCACGACAAGGTGATCATGGACGTTCCGGGTATCGGGAGAGAGAATGCCATGGAGCAGCTGGGCTCCCGGGGCATGATGAGGAATGATGGATCTGTACTAAGAAACTTAGCAAAGGACATTTATGGGCCTATTATCCTTGGCGTACACTGACTTAGGATACGAATAATAGGATAAAACGGAACCAACATACTTACTCAGAGGTAATGAGGACATAGCAAGTATGAGGGTTTTACCGCGGAGTCTTCCTACTCAGAGGTAATGAGGACATGGCAGAAGTGGACTCAACGGAGGATATTTGTGGACCTATTATCCTTGGCGTACCCTGGCTTATGATATGGATAATAAGACAAGAGAGAACCAACATACCTACCCAGAGGTAGTGAGGACATGGCAAGTATGAGAGTTTTACCGTGGAGTCTTCCTACTCAGAGGTAATGAGGACATGGCATGAGTGGACTCAACGGAGGATATTTGTGGACCTATTATCCTTGACGTACCCTGGGTTTTTTTGGTACAGATAATAAGTCGAGGGAGGACCAACATATTTACTCAGAGGTAATGAGGACATGGCAAATATGAGGGTTTCTTCGATGGAGCCTTCCCACTCAGAGGTACTGAGGGCATGGCAGGAGTAGGCTCCATGACGGGGTACATAGAATGACTCAGAGGTAATGAGGACATGGAAGTTCTATGTAGAGGGGTGATTTATTTTTGGCAGAAGTAAAATGACTCAGAGGTAACATCGACGTGGTCGTTTTGGAAATTTTGTGGATTCGTTACCCTTTTTGTGCACATAAAGTGCGGGTAGTGGATCATGAAGGAGGAGCTCTTTCAGAGAAATAAGTTCAGAAGTATGATCATACATGACTTACTACCTAAAAGAGTGACCGAAATGTGAGTTCAGAGGCACCTGCGGGCACATAACTCGATAATTTGGAAGAGTTGGAATGTGAGTTCAGCGGTACCGGCGGGTACATGACTCGATAATCTGGAATTTAGAAATATGAGTTCAGCGGCACCAGCGGGTACATGGCTCGATAATCTGAAGTGTTGTGGATGTGAATTCAGTGGCACCAGCAGGTACATAATGTAGAAGCATGGAAAAGAATAAAAAAAGATCCATGCGGCCAATGATCCCCATGCAGCTCAGAGAGCTCATGCGGCTCAGGGATCCATGCGGCTCAAGCGTCTATGCGGCTCGAATTGTTCCATGCGGCCCAGAGAGGAGCCACGTGGCCCTCAACAGCTCTTCCCTTTGTCTTCTACTATATTTAATGCCTTGATGGCTGACAGCTCTGACCAATGACCGAAAGATGCAATAATGACTCTGTCATAATGGCAGACTCCTAGGGAAACGAAGGATATCTCTGACACAATCCATCGAACCCCAAAAGACTTTTAGGCGGCCTTGACACGTGGACAGTCGACTGTGGCTCAGACAGAGGCCACCCATGCGGCTCAGACAGAGGCCACCCATGCGGCTCAGGCAGAGGCTACCCATGCGGCTCAGGTAGAGGCTACCCATGCAGCTCACAAGGACTATCTTTATGCGGCTCACTGGGAAACCACCCATCATACGGTTGCCTACGCTCATGTGGTTCAGATCATCTCCATGCGGTTCAAATGTTCAAAGGCCACTCCCAAGCAACCTTGACACGTGGTCAGCCTTATGCGGCTCAGGGGGGGCAATCCTCATGCGGCTCAGATTTTCTAAGTGACTCACGGTTCTGCCAGCGTCCCTACAGCTATCAGCCTAATAATAGTGGGACACGTGGCAAGATTCATTAACAAATCCTAACAACCAGGTTTAGTGCCATCCTCATAATTACTGGGATCAAATCAGATCATTTGCAATCAATCAAATTGAACACGTGGCAGAAGATCCGAGCTTGGCATAATAAATTATGAGGATTTATGGCAATCATCATTAATTGCCCACAGAGATTTGATGCAATCACATTAATTGCTAAAATCTATTACGAGCGGCCCAGATTCATTGATCCTTTACCGCCGACTTTTGAGAATGGGCAATTATTGCAAAACATTAATGATGCCCCCACTCTTATAAATAGCAATATGCCATTCCCTTGCAACGGAGAGAGAGACATAGACGAGTAGAGAGCGGAGAGCAGAAAGAGAAAGAGAGAGAGCACAACCCCCTCTGATCCAGAGAGCCAGAGAGAAATTGAAAGGAGAGCATTTCTTCATCAACGCCAAGCAGTTCTTCTACAGAGCCAAGGCTGTACCCGATTGTCCAAGGAGTAAGGCAGAGCTGCCGTCGCTTTCCCGAGCCTCTATCGTCACCTCCCAGAATCTAAAATAAATAATTGTACTTAGATTGTTGTACCTAGGGTTTCGTCCCTAGGCTTTCTTTGTACAAGCGAGTTTGTATTGTGAGTCTAAGTTCAGTCCTCCGATAATTGTTCTGTTCTTTTACAATCAATGGCAAACATGATGGCGACTCTGCTGGGGACAAACTTCTCCACGACTGAGGAGTTGGTGACGCAATCGGATGCAGCCAAACTTGGCTCCACGCAACTGAAGATGGTCGTCCGCTTCGACCAACAGGCATTTGAAGAAATACTCTCTGAGGGAAGCGCTGGCCCGGTCCAGAAGCGAACACGCACAAAGAAAGCTCGCAGCGAGTGGAGGCCAAAATTATTTGCTCATCCCCAAGCTCTAGACGGAGTACTCTCTGCTGCCCAAGACGGTGAAGGCGACTCTCTCGCGGCCCCACTTTGAGCCATAGAGGACTCTGCTGTCCCCAAGTCCGACAGAGTAAAGCACTACGATGCTGGACTTACAGGGGCAAAGAGCGATCTATGTGCTCCAGGAAAAAACCGAACAAGGGCACTAGCCGCAAGATAAAGACTCATACGGCCAAGATTGCTAGCCGCATGAATGATGACCATACGGCTGAGACTGCTAGCCAAATGCATAATAATCATACGACCAGGATTTCCAGCCGCATGGAGAACACTCATGCGGCCTGAATTTCTAGCCGCATGGAGAAGACCTATGCAGCTACGACGGCCAGCCACTTGAAGATTATTGATTCCAGCCGCATGACGCCTACTCCACGCGGCTCTGTCTTCGACCGCCTCTCCTATGGTCCTGATCTCTTGTGCTCCCAAGAAGACATGTCTGACTCTCTCCAGCACTACTTAGACTCTTCCTACTATGTGTACTCACGCACTAGAGTGCAGAAGTCTAGGACAGCACGAGCTTGGCAAGCTCGGTCCGCTGATCCGACCTCTGACCATCCGAGCGTCCCACATACTGTTATACGGGCCTCTGATGGAAAGTTATACAGCACCACTCGAGTCCAGCCCCCGGCGGCAAACGGACAGAGAGGTTCCCAAAAGTATCCCAAAATTCAGGGAGCAAAATTGGTCAATCCGAACCCATCTGACTTGCGTGAGGCCATCCTCCAGAAACGCAAGAAAAGTGAAGGTGCCTCGGGGTACAAAGAGTCATCCCACGGACGTCACTGCACCCAAGTCATCGTTAACTGCTATTGCAATAATACGACGGTACGAGAAAACTGGCAGTCCGTCTTTCAATGACTGCAACAACCATATTCAGAGGATGAGGCACCTCCCGTCGTCTTCTGCAACTCTACTCAGAAAATCTTCGTCGATGGGAGAGGAAAGAAGACTAATGTTCCCAGCCTAAAGATTTTAACCACTATGAATAAGAGATTATCGTCTAAACGGGTGCCCACCGTCGGAGTTTTCTACGGTACCCTTTCAAAGACGAAATCTGCTACAGTGGGAGATTCCTCGTCCACACCACTGGGGGTTGCTGGGACTGGGGGTAGCACTCCTCAGAACATCCACGATAATTCGATGTTCCAAGGAGATGAGCCCGAGGAAACAACTTTCCCATCAGATACAGCAAGGGCCGACGTCCCCGAGGACGTCGACGACTCCCAAGATGAAGCAAACTCTGAAGCTGGGGGTACTATCCCTTCCGAGTCCGAACCAGAGGAGAATATTCCCACATACCCCGATGACTTCTCGCTACAGGGGTATGATTCGGAGAGTACGTCCTCCACCGTTCCTTCCATCTCTTCTCTTGTAAAAACGGTGTTCATGACGGACAACAACCAAGGTGGTTCCAGTGATCGCCAACGCATCGACACTCTGGAGGCCATTGTAATGCCTGTGTTCGTATTACGTATTTGGAATACGTATACGTATTTTATCTTGTATCTCCTTGGTTTGGTTTGGCTTGGTCTCCTTGGGGTTGGTCTGGTTCGGCTAGGCTTGGTTGCCTTGGTTCATTATGAACCAAGGGTGAACCCCCTACCTACCACCACCATCCCCATTTATTAACCCCTTCTCCTTTCTCTCTCTTCATTAATCATCTTCTTCTTCTTCATTCACTTCTTCACCTACCAGAGAGAAGAGAGAGGTCTAGGCAAGTGCAACTTGCTTCATGGAGGAACTCTGATTTTATTGCTCCATTATCTTTCTTACAACATTCTAACATACTTTAGAACTTGGCATTTTCACTTTCCATGGCTAGATTCTTGTAGATCTATATTTACATTATTTTCAGATTTCTTGGGTTTTGATCTACTTAATCTTGTTATTTCCTAGTTTTGATGGTTCCATGTTGTAGAGAATTTCGTTCTACCCTATTTTGACCTATGGAAGTTCGAATTTGGACTTCGGATAAAGATTTCATGGAGCTTGGAAGTAAGGATTCTTGGTGTTCTTCTTCTCGGAAGCTTGGAGAAGAAGAACAGTACTAGACTTGACCGCATGACACTTTATACGGCAAGTGATTCTGAGCCGCATGAGCCTTCATACGACAGTTCTGGCTGCATGGGCTTGACTTGACCGCATGATACTTCATGCGGCAAGTGACTCAGTCATATGGGACTTTCCGCCGTATAGGACTGGATCCCTTTCCTGGCCGCATGAACTTTCCCCGCGAGCCGCATAGACCAGTTACTCGCTAGCCGTATGAGGACTCGAGTCCTCTCAGCCGCATGACTGTCTGGATCCCTAAGCCGCAAAGGCCCTGATCATCGAGCCGCATGAGAACCCCCAGACCCAGCCGTATGGATTTCTTAGTCCGGGCCGCATGACCCTGATTAATCCCAGCCGCATATGCATCCTTTATTTCCTTAGCCGCATGGGCTTCTACTCAACCGTATGCGCCCTCGTCCCCCTGGCCGTATGCCCCTCCCTTTTTGCTGGCCGCATGGGGATTGGCTTTCTGCCTGCATGCGCCCTTGCACTTCCAGCCGTATGCGCCCCCTTGTCTTGGCTGCATGGGATCCAGTGACCCTGGCCGCATGCGCTCTCCTAATTGGGCCGCATGAGTCTTACCATTTCCTGACCGCATATGCTTTAGCCGCATGGCTCTTCTATAGCCCTGAATATTGATATTTTATTAGATATTTTACGTCCATTTTAATCCTTACGCCTTTTGTCATGAACTTGATAATCATGGATTTGTTTAAGATGTTTGGAAATGATACCTGAGCATGACACGATAGTGACCCGTAGTGGTACACTCTTGACAAGTAACCTGACATGACCTGATAGTGGCCCGTCGTGGTGCACTCCTGACCAGTACACTTGACATGAAAACCTGACATAATATATTTTGATAAGCTGTTGCGACGGCTACCTGACATGACATGACCTGTATAATTAATCCTGGATACCGTGGGCGATTGTGCTTGTACAAATAATCCAGTCCTGTCTTGCATCATGTCTAGGAGGGGACTCCTGAGTACCACGGTCAGGAGTACCTATTAAAATGGACTAAGGCTAATAACTAGATTAATACATTAGTCATAAAGAGATCTCCCAGCTATAGGCAATCCCGTTACCTGGGCACGCCTTGGGATCTGTAGCCTGCCGTCGGGTAGGGCACATTTCCAACACACTGTCATGTGTTGCACCCTTCAAGCTATCTAAGGGTACATTCGTTTCCTGGACGGTGTACCCACCTGAATTCAACTCTAATTCTTTTAACCCGGGTAACCTGGATGGCCTGCAGGGCTTGTGGCTGTGGAGTAATCTCACTGCATCTTGCTAGTAATTAGGCCTGTGATAACCCTAGTTAGTTAAAGTATCAAGCCGTAATTCTTGCTTGGCCGTGAAATGATTGGATGGAGTCTAACCAGTCTAGTCTTGTCCTGATCCTGTTCCAGATTGCTGCATGACCAGAATGCTTGTATTTATTTTACCGATAAATGGTGAGAATTTCAAGTTCTGTTCAGACGAAGGGTTACAACCCCGGTCCTTGTTTGGTTTACGGGTTGTAACCTGGTTATCTGAATAGTTACATAGTTATCTCGTCGTATATCATCCTGATGTACTTTTTTTATTTCTAGTTCTTACTTTTATTTATATCTTGTGCTGATTGCTGATTTTAGTTCCTAAGTGAAGCTTCCTTTGTAGCACTTGCTCTTTCTGGGATCTGATCCAGCTGGTTTTGCATAGCCAGATTTTGGAGCAGCTCCAGAGGATCTACCACTTTTCCAGCCAGATGGTGGCCACTAGACGGAACCCTGGCAACGAGTGGGTTTATTTTTGATCTCCTACTTTATTATAAAATATTCTTTTAAGACGTTTAGCCGACGAGACCTGTTTAGCTCGATTGCACTTTACTTACTGTCTGCCTACGGGCTGTAACATGATTAACAGATCCTAGGGTTGATCATGTATGACTAAACTCTCGCTAGTCCTAACATTTTGTAACGACTAGCTTCATGATCAGCTGAATATGTAATATTTGGGACGCCTTATTATTGTATATTTAATGATCATACATCTTATAACATTTACTTACTTGCTTGTGATTGAGACAATAGGCTTGTTCATGACCTTAAGAGACTGTTGGCTTGTAGTAAACCCTCATGTATCTAGACAGCCGTGACCGTATAGCGAGATGGAATCCATTTCAATATACGTAGCTAGCTATGTCTGCCCCCACTCTCCAGTATTCTGGTTCTGGGGTGTGACAGCCATACTGCATGCCTTGGTCAAGTCTGTAGACGAGATCATAGCGGCCCTTCCAACTCTCCAAGGAGGAACGCCTGGCCAAACAAGCGCGGGTCCCGCGGTCAATACGGACTCAAACTCAGCAGCACCGAACCCGGGCAACAATCCTCCTGAAATGACGGCCTCCACCGCTGTGGATGAGGCCAGGAAAGCAAGAAGAGAGGTCCAGGAGCTCCGAGCCATGTTTCACGCTCGAGAAACCTCTCAAGACCTCAAAATACGACAACCATACCCTACAGCATGGAGGGATGTCCCCTTCCCACCAAGATACAAGCCGTTCAATATCAAGCCTTATGATGGCAAGACATCCGCAAGTCGGTACATCACTTACTTCGAGGTCACCACCGACCACCTGCCCCATGACGATGCCATCCTTACACGATTATTCATCGGGGCATTGGAAGGAGTCGCCTTCGACTGGTATCGCAACCTGTCGGGCAACTGCATCCACTCCTTCGCCAGCTTTAAGCGCATGTTCTTGGAGAGATTTTATGAAGTAGGACAGGACATCATGATGTCCACCCTCATGGACGTCATCCAAGGGGAGAAAGAGCTGACAAGGAACTATATTGAGCGGTTTTGCCAAACCAAAATGAAGCTGCCATCCGGTAACCCGGATTCCTCCTTAATTAAAATTTGCCAAAAGAGACTGCTTCCAACAATCAGCCTCTCGATGGGCAAAAGTCAATTCAAGGACTGGAAGACATTTATCATCAGTGCCACTAGCGCCGAAGACGGGTTGAAGAAGGCTCGCCAACTAGGATTGCATATCTCAGAGGGAGAGGACAAGGGCAGGCATCCCAATGCCAACACCAACAATGGGGGTAGCTCTACCAACAATCGGGACAACAAGGGCAAGCAGGCTATGGTGGCCGACACAGCACAGAAACCTGAGCCAAAACAGGCAAACATGCAATGGCCACAATTGACCTACTCATTCGAAGACGGCCACGTCAAGCCCATCTTGGACATGCTCATACAAGGAGACAGAATTCAGCTCCCTCCGCCAATACGGGAACCTTGGCCGGCAGAAATGGAGAGCCTAAAGTACTACCACTACCATCGCTACGTCCACCATGCTATACACGACTGCTACCAACTGAAATAGTACATCCAACATCTCATCGATTCGAACGCTCTGGCCATCAATTTCGAAGAGGTAACCATGGTAGCCAATATGGTGTCAGTAAAATTTGGCAGCCTCCCTCCAACCGAGACTCAAGACGGTGTAATCCCCATCCCTTTGGCGACAATGGAGATTGCTAATCTTCCACCTCCTCGGAATCAGGCTGCTGGTCTAGTGCCCCTAGCCACATCATGAGGGGAGGTCATGTGGGTCCATCCAGACTTGGTATCAGAAGTGACTCAGTCCACACCATCTTCCATTCGCAAGAAGAAGAGTGGAAAAGTCAGATCCTGCCGCACAATCTCGACAGATATCGAAGAAGTTACAGCCGTCGTCACTCGGTCTGGGGTACAATCCCAACCTGTAGCTGATAACTCGGCTGAAGATCATCAGCCCGCTACAACTGACGCTCCGGGACCTTCTCAGCCTCCGACGACCGACAAGCCTAGGCCGAAGGAGACTCGCTTTGACAAATCCCTCCGAAAAGAGGCACCGCAGGGGCTGGAGAGGCCCTACAACTTTGACTTATTGGCGCAATTGGCCAACACACCAGGCAAATTATCATTATACGAGCTTCTGAGACTCTCAAAGGATGTTCGCACGGCTTTGAGCGATGCACTCCAAAATGCCGATGCGTACCTGGCTCAGGTCAACCTCACGGGAGAGAACCCGCCTGCAGATCTCTAAGACAGCGCTTGCACGGGAGCGATGCCCAATATTGTCTTCCCTCCGCAGGATATGCTCATCAAGACCAACCTGCACGATCGCCCGTTATATTACACTGGATACATCGGCGACGTAAAGATGGATCGGATGCACATTGATCCTGGTTCTTCCATAAGCATCATCCCGAAGGGTCTGTTATATCATCTTCGCATTCCTATGCATCGCCTGACGCCGACAAGCACCGCCATTAGTGGTTTCAATTCGGACAGGAGCTACCCGATTGGGAAAATTCGCTTAAAGTGCCAAATTGGCGATCTTCACTTAGAAGTAACCTGTTACGTCATAGACGCAGATACTTCCTACAATATCCTCTTGGGGCGCCCTTGGATACACGATTACATGATCGTGCCTTCCATGCTGCACCATTGCTTCAAGTATATCGACAAACATGGCTTCGTGAGGACTGAATTTGCCGACATCGATCCCTTCAAAGGGGTCGAATCCTACTACTCAGACTCCTGCCTATACAAAAAGTCGAAGAGGCACCTTGATGGAGGAGATGTACAAGCTCGTACCGAGACAGCCACAGGATCAGAAGAACCTCCGATGATCCACCTCCAAGCTCGTAAACCTGGTAAGTCCGTACCCCTTACAGCCACTCTGCGTAAGGACGCAATCAGCCTCTCGACACAAGAAGAGCAAATGATAATCCGGTTGCCAAGGACCGGCCAAGTGCCAATGCCCACAACGGAGCCACTAACAATCAGACTACCAAGAGTCGGCCAGCCACAAACGGAGAAGCTCAATACCTCCGACAAACCAATGACGATACGCCTTCCCAAAAAGAATCGTTACCCCGATGCAAAGTCTGGGGCATCTAGCGAGCCAACAACTCCCCGCCCGGTATCGAGTACTAAACTGGGGGTCGCTAGTTTGCCAACGACTCTACGTTCTGCTCCACCAGCAGAACCCCTGACGATCAAGCTGCCCAGGTCATCCTCTCAGTCTTCATTTATACAGAGGGTGGCCGAAGAAGAACCGGAGCTAGCCAAGTATGTGGCTGCCCACACTGATGTTCCCTCCGCAGATGATGTAATCTCGCTAGAAAAGATACCTTACTTCATCAATAAAGGGCTATCTTTGAACTACCTCGAGCTTAATAAGCTTTGTACAATGTATTCTATGGAACAAGGTATAGGCACTCACCTACACACACAGGTGACGAATGTTTACACCGCAAACCAGCTTATCTCAGTGGAAGATGCTTACCGGATAATCGAGGGAGGGGACCATCCAATCATCTTCGGCCGGAAGGACGACCCGCAGCCCTTCACCATAGAGAAGGTCGATCTCGAATCAGATGTCGGAAGACTGCCGCTTTACCTGCATAGCCCCCAATCCAAATATCTCATGCAAAAAAAAGGGTATGATATAGAGACTACGCCAGGTTTGAACTACGACACTGGGTGACGATTACTTCTAAAGCCACCAGTCCCGGCTGGCAAACCACGGGACTACTATAGCAAGAACCGATGTGGATTAGGGCATGTTACGCCCACAACGACTTCTGAAAGTTCAGATGAGGAATGCGAATGACATTCACATTCAACCGAGTCACCAACTTCTGATTCAGACACCAGCATCGGAGACGTATTCAGACAAGTCCTGTCAGTCAACATGGCATTCGTCGACGCTTATGAAGAAGATGAAGACATTCCTGAAGTCCTCGAGTTAGAGCCGTGGGCCTAACAGTTGGATGAACAATAGGAAAAGCGGTTCGAACAGAGAGAACCTCCTACTGAAGAAGAAGTTATACAGGTCGACCTCGGCGACGAATCTTCTCCAAAACCAATCTTCGTCAGTAAAAGCCTGACAGACGAAGAGCGAGAGTCGCTACTAAAACTTGTCAAATAACATATTGATGTTTTCGCCTGGAGCTATGAAGACATGTCGAGGTTAAATCCCGATATTATCTTCACAAACTCAACATTCGGCCAGATGCAAAGCCAGTCAAGCAACAACAACGATGCTTCCGCCCAGGCATCATGGATGCTATCGAAGCCGAAGTCAACAAACTGATAGCCAGCGACTTCATTCGTGAGGAACAACATCCGGATTGGGTCGCCAACATAGTACCAGTCCTCAAGAAGAATGGAATGATACGAATCTGCATCGACTTCCGCAATCTGAACGAGGCATGTCCCAAAGATAAATGCCCCCTCCCTATCACAGACATCATGATTGACAATACCTGCGGCTTCGAACGTATGTCATTCATGGATGGCTTCTCGGGGTACAACCAAATCAAGATATCTCCTGACGACGAAAAGCATACATCATTCCGAACACCGATTGGAACATACTGCTACACAGTCATGCCTTTCGGTTTAAAGAATGCTGGCACCATATATCAAAGAGCCATGAGTATCATCTTCAGAGACCACTTACGCAAGACGGTGGAGTACTATATTGATGACATCGCCGTCAAGAGTCGCTGTAAGGGAGACCATCTCCAAGATCTGAGGACGTTATTCGACCTAATGCGAGCACACAACCTGAAGATGAATCCCACAAAATCTTTCTTGGGCGTATCCAACGAAAAGTTCTTGGGTTTCATCATCACCGCCCAGGGTATCCATGTAGACCCTGAGAAGACGAAGGCAATCATGGAGATGGGTCCCCTGAGAAATCTTCGAGAACTTTGAGGCCTCCAAGGGAGGCTAGCTTACATCAGGAGGTTCATTTCTAACTTCTTCGGACGATGTCGGCCATTCACCCATCTCATGAAGAAAGGCATCTCGTTCATATGGGATGAAGAATGCCAACGTGCCTTCGACAGCATCAAAGAATATTTGTCGAACCCTCCAGTCCTTGTGGCCCCGGTTGCTGGAAAACCATTCCTGCTCTATGTACGAGCAATGGAGCATTCCTTCGGCGCTCTGCTAGCAGAAAACAACGATGCAGGCCATGAGCAAGCCATATACTACCTCAGTCGAATGATGATCGGGCCAGAGCATCGATATACCGCCGTAGAGAAGGAATGCCTCGCCCTCGTGTTCGTCATTCAAAAGATGCGGCACTATGTCACAGGACAAACCATACATGTGATCTCTCGAGTCAACCCCCTCAGGGTCCTCATAACTAAACCAGGGGCACTCAGCTCTCGCCTCGCTACATGGGCAATATTGCTGTCCCCCTATCATATGATCTTCATCCCGCAGAAGGCTGTTAAAGGTCAAGCTCTGGCAGACTTTTTAGCAGCCCACCCAGGCTCGGAGTCATCCAGAATATATAAACAAATTCCAGACGAGGTCATCGACTCGCATGCAACCTCTCACGATGATATATGGCGAATGTTCTTCGACGGCACCTCAAGGACCGGACCTAAGGGCAATATCGTCGTCGGGGTCGGGGTGGTACTGGTTTCTCCTTCCGGGTTGGTGATCAACCGTGCTTACTCTCTCACAGAGCCCTGCTCTAATAATATGGCTGAGTACAACGCTTTGGTCATTGGCCTCCAACTTGCAAGAGAGCTGGGGGTAGAATATCTTGAAGTATACGGCAATTCTCAGTTAATCGTCAATCAGATCCGGGGTTCATACGAAGTCCGCCATGAAGACATGATCCCCTATTACCAAATAGCGGTCAACATTATTTCGTCATTTGAGGGATTCTTCATCGAACACGTTCCTAGACTCCGAAATATCGAAGCCGATGCCCTAGCTGGCCTTGCCGCTTCCCTAGTGGTTCCAAACTATGCTCGCCAATCCGTGGATGTGATAGGCCACGAACTGGTCTGTCCCAAGAACAATGTTCAATTCATGGCGAGTTATTCTGCTCAGACGATCGACGAAGTCCCAGACTGGAGACAACCATTCATTGACTTTGTAGTCTACGACAACCTGCCCTAGAACCTAAAAGAGGCGACCTCTATCCGAAGGCGTTCTCTCAGATTCTTCTACGATACAGAGACGAAAATGCTGTATCGTCGATCCTACGATGGATTATTGCTTCGATGTCTGTCAAACGCAGAAGCCAAAAAAGCCGTACGCGAAGCTCATGACAGTGTCTGCGGGGCCCATCAGCCTGGCCCTAAATTGTAAGACCGTCTTCGCCGAATGGGCTACTACTGGCCCACGATGGTAGCAGATGCAATAGACTATGCAAGAAAGTGCAAAGCTTGCCAAGTCTATGTGGACTTCATCCACCAACCTTCCAAATTTCTACATCCGACAGTAGCGTCCTGGCCATTCGAAGAATGGGGAATAGATATCATCGGTCCAATTACCCCACCTTCCTCCCGAGGACATCGCTTCATACTTGCAATCACAGATTACTTCTCCAAATGGGCGGAAGCTGTCCCGGTTGTAGAAGTAAAGGCTTCAAACGTGATCAGCTTCCTCAAGCATCACGTCATCTATCGCTTTAGACTGCCCTAAAGGATCATCCACGATAATGGTCCGTAGTTTACAAGCCAGGCCTTCTATCGGTCTGCGATAAGCACCACATCCAGAATATTGCTTCAACGCCATATAATCCAGCAGCGAATGGATTGGCAGAAGCATTCAACAAAACAATCATCAAACTTCTCAAGAAGTTCGTATCGTCCAACAAATGCGACTGGAACGAGAAGCTTGGTGAATGTGTATGGGCATACCGTACTACAGTCCGAACAGCCACTGGAAACACGTCGTTTTCTCTGGTGTATGGGAGTGAGACAGTCCTCCCGTTGGAAACTCAAATACCCTCACTCCGCGTCGCCCTTACTTACCAATTGACGACGGATGATAACTATCATCGCCGACTACAAGAGTTGGAGGCCTTAGATGAAAAGTGCCTCCTGGCTCAGCAACGGATCGAGCTATACCAAGCTGTCACGCCCCGATTCCGTCGAATCGATAGTCGTCCCCCGGGCGTGATGCCGTGCGAACCTAAATTGCGAACGCACAAGGCCTAGTCATAAGGTAATCCGAGACACGAGATCTAAGAGAGTACGCAGACAAATTGATATCCACAATAAGTAAAGGAAACTTGATCTTTATTGATAATGAACATCTTTTACAGACTCCGATACAAGACTCTCTGTCGCGCGGGCTACAACATGACTCGATTACAAAAGAGTGCCGATGAGATAGCCGTTCCATACATTGCACACATCCCTCAGTATACACAAGTACTCCATTGACCTGGAAGGGAGGGACGCTGAGTCATTTCCTTTGGACTGTCGAGAGCCTTCAAAAGTGGAGTCGCAGAGTAAGTCTTTGACACACGGCCGAAGCTTCAAAAGTCACGAACGCCGCCGAGCTAGCTGGCACGTCCTTTCTGGTTTGCGGGACCTGCAAAGAGCGAGGATCAGCACGAAACACATGTACTGGCGAATGGCTAATTAAATCCAAGCTCTGCATTTGATTCAAGAAGTTTCGTAAACATGTTAGCTAGCTATTTCAATGATCTTTCTAACCATCCTGTTCGATTTGCATGTTAACATATTTTGAGGCAAGCATATGAACTTGTATATCATTAAGCAATTATCATGTTCATCCCGTGTCCCGTGCACCTGTTAAGCAGTGAAAAGGGGTATAAAGGCCACTGGCAATGTCAAGCCATCGCGGACTATAGCATTTGGTTAGACGACGCCCCTTTCGCGTTGGGTAGCTAGCCCTGTACGAAAGTGCCCGCATAACTCGCGCCGATGAAGGGTTGGCGCTGCTACACTCGTTCCTCCCGGGCCGAATCGGTCCCTTGGCCTAGGCAACCGTTCGAGGAAACTTCACCTTGTCGACAAGTTGTCCAATGACCGTTTTCCTTTGGACTTAGTTGATTTGCTTACTTAGCCGTATCGTTGCGATAAACGTTAATCGATTCATTCATTGTTTGCATAGGCTAAGTGGATTTGTATAAGAAAGCACATTTTCTATTTTCAAAATCGGCAGTTTGATAGCAGGTGTTTTGTGAAGAATCGTACCATGATTTCTTTGATTCTACACTATTATGATAAGCATTCATTTACTTCACATGTTGAGTTTGAAATAGAGGGACGAGACGAAGGAGGTTAGCCACTCGCCTTAGCCTTGCTTCAAACGAGCGACCGGTTGGCTGCGCTGACATCGCCTACGCGATCACCTGCAATCGCATAAGCAACTGATTAGAATACTGTATAATTCAAGGATATTCGATATGAATGCGAAGCTCAAAAACGCATCACGAAAACCCATCGAAATCATTCACGAAAACGCATTCACGAAAGCCAAAGCCAAAGCCAAATCAAGTGCGGCATGAAAACCAGAGCAACGGGAGGTCTCTCCCGACTCAGCCGCAGAGCCAATCCTCGAGGCGCAACCCACTGAATATGGGACTTGGTTCCGAAGAAGACATTCCATAACGAGGAATGGATCTTAATTCAACCGTTTCCGTTCAATCGACTCGGTTGATCCCGACCTATCGGTCCCGAACAAATCGATAGCGACAGTGTTCCTTTCTCGCGCACCCCGTGGACGGAGACGGGGCACGATGTAGGGACGGGGCACTACAGTATTCCTCACTCCCGAAAATTGGCTGCGACCAGACATGGCAGGCTAACTATAAGGGAGAGAAGCGAGGAGGTCGACCCCGCTTCGGAGGTAATACGAATTACTACCATTTTTATTCAGTTCTTCGTTTCCTCCAGTTTTGATCTTTAATCATTTTCCTTTCCTCCCGTAGGTGTCAGAAGAAGAGGAATCTCAAGTCGCCGAGGTCATGACTCAAGATGACGGGGGTTCCGACAGACCTGTCCCCAAAATTATAGAATTTCATCAAAATGACGCTGATAGAATCGTTCCTCCTTCTGGGGTAGCTGGGACAGGAGAGCCAGCGAAGTTTAACTTGGAGGTTACGGGTGAGGAGACCACGTCAGCTGCGAGCGAGTTACAACCTCCATGCTCCTTCCCTGGTAAGATAAGCCAAATTTTAACTTACGAGGAGGCCTATCTGCTCTATCATCACGTCCTTCGGATTACGTCGATTGATGGTTCCTCTGGACATACAGGTCCTACCTCTCCAGTGTCGATGATGGACATTGTTGAGATAGGCTCTGCCGAAGGGGCATTGGCGGAGAGGAGCTTACCTCCTCTCCTTCCAGTTTGTTTTGAGGGGCCTCCCGCTGTCTCGAGTTCGGAAAGTCAAGTGGTGGGACAGCCAGGGCAGGGGACAATGGTCCTTGCATCTTTTTCTGCTCAGGTGGCTCCGAGAGTCGACCTCTCTTTCCTGTCAAGTGTACAGGCTCTTCGAGTGGCGGAGGAAGAGTTAGCTGCCATCCGCACATCGTTCTGCTCGGAATTTGTCCCCTTGGTGGCAAGTTCTAGCGTACCTTCTCCGACGTTGCCGGCCACGCTTCCTTTGACGCCGTCCTCTACAGAGGTTCTGGACGAAAAGTTACAGGACATGGTTTGCAGCTTTTATCGTCACCTGAAGAGGGGGATAGTGGCTGCTGTGGAAAGAGGGACCTCTTTCGTCTTGGCCCGGCAATACGCCCAGGGTCATATTGATATCCTTAAGAATCTTCCCGGTGGGGCAGGGGTAGCCGCGCTTCTGGAGGCAAAATTGCTAGAGGCTGATCAGCTGGAAGACCAGCTTCAGGTGTTACGGCAGGCTGATTTGTCTGCTGCTATAGATCAGGAGCACGGTTTCCTCATAGCTGCTATAGAGAAGATAAGGACTGCTCGGGATAAAACCCGGTCGGCCATGCTGAAGGACCTCCGTGATCTGTCTGACCGTTATGATGAGTTGAGCCGCGAGAGTGAAGATGTTACGGCTCGGGAAGCGACTGTCTCCCGTGGGATTATTGACACGCTGGAGCAGATCCTTGAGCTTCAAAGGAAGTTAGCTTTCCTAGAGTCTGATCTTGAGGCTGCCCGTACCTGAAGGGGGCTAATTATCCAAGAGGCTGACAGAGTGAATCGAGCTTCGGCTGATCTGGAAATTGCCCTGAAGAAGATGGAGGATGACTGGCAGGCATATATGCACTTGGATGATGCGGAGCAGTTGTCCCAGGAAGCCGAGCGTAGAGCTAGACAGCGGCTTGAGCGGGGGACCACCTTGGTGAGAAACCGTCTCCTGGAATTATGTAATGCCAAATTATAGTCAGCCTTTTTCTCCTTTTGTTTCTGTTCTCCTTTTTTTCCCTTTTTGAGAGGGACGTGGTCCCAAAACATGTAATGCTTTTTGGCTTCCAAATAAAAGAGTATATTTTATTTTACCCTTTATTTGTACTATTTGTTGTGCTTGTGGTGTTATGGCGGTGTTTGCCCCGCATGGAGGACTTGTTTGTGGACCTGTTACCCCTGCCATACCTTGGTTTTAGGTACGGATAACAAGTTTGATTGGGGATACCTAGAACAGTTCCACGGTAAGGTGGTCATGGGTGTTCCGGGTATCGAGAGAGGGAATGCCATGGAGCAGCTGGGCTCCCAGGGCATGATGAGAAATGATGGGCCTGTACTAAGAAACTTAGCAAAGGATATTTGTGGGCCTATTATCCTTGGCGTACCTTGGCTTAGGATACGGATAATAGGATGAAAGGGAACCAACATACATACTCAGAGGTAATGAGGACATGGCAAGCATGAGGGTTTTCTTACCGCGAAATCTTCCTACTCAGAGGTAATGAGGACATGGAAGGAGTGGACTCAACGGAGGATATTTGTGGATCTACTATCCTTGGCATACTCCGGTCGTGGGTACGGATAATAAGTCGAACGAGGATCAACATGCTTACTCAGAGGTAATGAGTACATGGCAAGCATGAGAGTTTCTTCGACGGAACCTTCCCACTCAGAGGTAATGAGGACATGGCAGGAGTGGGCTCAATGAAGGGGGGTACATACAACGACTCAGAGGTAATGAGGACATGGAAGTTCTATGTAAAAGGGTGATTTGTTTTTGGCGGAAGTGAAACGACTCAGAGGTAACATCGACATGGTTGTTTTGGAAATTTGTGGATCTGTTACCCTTTTTGTGCACTGAAAGTGTGGGTAGTGGATCATGAGGGAGGATCTCTTTCAGGAAGAAAGTTCAGAGGTATGGTCATACATGACTCACTATCTGAAAGAGTGACCGAAATGTGAGTTCAGAGGCACCTGCGGATACATAACTCGATAATCTAGGAGATTGTGAGTTCAGCGGTACGGGAGGGTATATGACTCAATAATCTGGAATTTTATGGATATGAGTTCAGCGGTATGGGCGGGTACATAACTCAATAGTCTGGAATTTGGAATATGAGTTCAGCGGTACCGGAGGGTACATAACTCAGCAATCTAGAAAATGTGATATGAGTTCAGCGGTACCAGCAGGTACATAACTCAATAATCTAGAATTTTGGAATATGCGTTCAGCGGTACCAGTGGGTACGTAACTCAGCAATCTGGAAAATATGATATGAGTTCAGCGGTACCGGCGGGTACATGACTTGATGATCTGGAAAATGTCGTTTAGACATAATATTTCTTCAGGAACTTGCCGTTGACGGGCAACATGAGCAAGTCTCCATTTTGTTTTGAGAGACGGTAAGCACCGTTGGAGAATACAGCCTCAATGATAAATGGACCTTCCCATTTTTGCTGGAACTTGCCGACGGTCTTGTGAGTCATGACCATCGGCCTCCGGACTGCCAGAAAGAGATCGCCCACTTGAAATGTTCTGATTTTAACCTTCTTGTTGAAGGCTCCGGAGTGCGTGCTTGTGTAGTGCCCCGTCCCTACATCGTGCCCCGTCTCCGTCTACGGGGTGCGCGAGAAAGGAACACTGTCACTATCGATTTGGTCGGGACCGATAGGTCGGGATCAACCGAGTCGATCGAACGGGAACGGTTGAATTAAGATCCATTCCTCGTTATGGAATGTCTTCTTCGGAACCAAGTCCCATATTCAGCGGGTTGCGCCTCGAGGATTGGCTCTGCGGCTGAGTCGGGAGAGACCTCCCATTGCTCTGGTTTTCATGCCGCACTTGATTTGGCTTTGGCTTTGGCTTTCGTGAATGCGTTTTCGTGAATGATTTCGATGGATTTTCGTGATGCATTTTCGAGCTTCGCATTCATATCGAATATCCTTGAATTATAAAGTGTTCTAATCAGTTGCTTATGCGATTGCAGGTGATCGTGTAGGCGACGTCAGCGCAGCCAACCGGTCGCTCGCTTGAAGCAAGGCTAAGGCGAGTGGCTAACCTCCTTCGTCTCGTTCCTCTATTTCAAACTCAACATGTGAAGTAAATGAATGCTTGTCATAATAGTGTAGAATCAAAGAAATCATGGCACGATTCTTCACGAAACACCTGCTATCAAACTGCCAGTTTTGAAAATAGAAAATGTGCTTTCTTATACAAATCCACTTAGCCTATGCAAACAATGAATGAATCGATTAACGTTTATCGCAACGATACGGCTAAGTAAGCAAATCAACTAAGTCCAAAGGAAAACGGTCATTGGACAACTTGTCGACAAGTTGAAGTTTCCTCGAACGGTTGCCTAGGCCAAGGGACCGATTCGGCCCGGGAGGAACTAGTGTAGCAGCGCCAACCCTTCATCGGCGCGAGTTATGCGGGCACTTTCGTACAGGGCTAGCTACCCGACGCGAAAGGGGCGTCGTCTAACCAAATGCTATAGTCCGCGATGGCTTGACATTGCCAGTGGCCTTTATACCCCTTTTCACTGCTTAACAGGTGCACGGGACACGGGATGAACATGATAATTGCTTAATGATATACAAGTTCATATGCTTGCCTCAAAACATGTTAACATGCAAATCGAACAGGATGGTTAGAAAGATCATTGAAATAGCTAGCTAACATGTTTACGAAACTTCTTGAATCAAATGCAGAGCTTGGATTTAATTAGCCATTCGCCAGTATATGTGTTTCGTGCTGATCCTCGCTCTTTGTAGGTCCCGCGAACCAGGAAGGATGCGCCAGCTAGCTCGGCGGCGTTCGTGACTTTTGAAGCTTCGGCCGTGTGTCGAAGACTTACTCTGCGACTCCACTTTTGAAGGCTCTCGACAGTCCAAAGGAAATGACTCAGCGTCCCTCCCTTCCAGGTCAATGGAGTACTTGTGTATACTGAGGGATGTGTGCAATGTATGGAACGGCTATCTCATCGGCACTCTTTTGTAATCGAGTCATGTTGTAGCCCGTACGGCAGAGAGTCTTGTATCGGAGTCTGTAAAAGATGTTCATTATCAATAAAGATCAAGTTCCCTTTACTTATTGTGTATATCAATTTGTCTGCGTACTCTCATAGATCTCGTGTCTCGGATTACCTTATGACTAGGCCTTTTGCGTTCGCAATTTAGGTTCGCACGGCATCACGCCCGGGGGACGACTATCGATTCGACGGAATCGGGGCGTGACATAATGGTATCAGAGCACGGATTTACGTCCTTGGCCTCCAGTGTCGAGTTTTAGTCTCCAACCGTTGACCTCGTGTCGATGAGAAGAGTTGTTCCATACGCTGAACCCAGGACATTTTCTGAAACTAACGAGAGTTGCCTTCCTTTTTCCCTGCAGTTACGGGAGCTCAGGCGGAAGACGAGACGAGCGCTTCCAGCGGCTCGAGTGCTTCTAGGCCCGAGCATTCCGTTAACCCAACGGGAATGACGCCTACTGTAGCCGGACCTTCCGGCGACCCGATGCAACGTATGCTGCAGATGCTTGAAATGCAGCAACGTCAGTACGAGCTCTATCGTCAGCAAGCGGAGGCTCGTCAGACCCAATTTGAGGGTCGGTTCGAGGCTCAATTCAAGCTGCAACAACAGCAGCTGAATACCCTCCAACAGATCGTACAGTCGGTCGTCGGCAACAATAACAACTCAACGATGACACCTGCCGTGACCCAGCCTGCGGTTCGATCCAACGAAGCTGAACCAGAGGCGCCTGCGCTCTCACCTGCAGCACCGAGAAGTTCTAACTTCGACGTGTCAAAATTCACGAAAAGCTGCCGCACTTCCTTCAACGGCACAGAAGATCCATCCGTGGCGATCGACTGGTTGGAGGAGCTGGAAGACAAGTTCGAGCTTCTGGGTGTCGAGGACTCGAAGAAAGTCGCGTGTGCTCAACTTCTACTTCGAATGAACGCGCACGATTGGTGGGCTGTGCAGAAGCGGGCTATTCGACGTGAAGACGAGCCGGCGGCGATCTCATGGGCGACATTCAGAAATACGTTTGAGAACGAATATCTTTCTGCAGCTGTGCGACAGGAAAAAGAAAATGAGTTCATGCAGTTGACGTAAGGGAATATGACTGTACGACAATATGCGGCTAAATTCAATAAACTGGCCAAGTTCGCCGGGGACTATTTATCTACCACCGCAAGTCGAGCAAAATGATTTGTAGTGGGCCTGCGTTCCTCTATCCGTGCTCATGTCTCGGTGCCAGAATACAAAACTGTGGGCGAAGCACTCAACCATGCCATCCGTCTAGAGTCCGAGTATCCTTCTACTACTACCGGCGCTGTTAACTTTAATAACAAACGCCATAGTAATGCGGGAGGCAACAACGCACATAAGCGTCAACATCGCGGCAACCAGACGAAGGAACGGATGGTCTGCAATTTCTGCCACAAGGACGGGCATCTGGACACCGACTGCCGACTTAAGAACAGAGTCTGTTTCGTATGCGGCAAGAGGGATCACCTCGTAAGGGACTGTCCGAAAGCTGCGTCGACCCAACGCCCGCCCCAACATCAACAAAATCGAGGCCAAGCACCTCGGGCTCCACCGACCGCACAACAGAATGGCCAAGACCGTCGCCCCAATGCTCAGGGCCGTGTCTACGCCATGACCCGAGATGAAGTGTTCGCATCTGACACAGTCGTGACAGGTATACTGCAATTCAATAATAAACCTGCTCGTGTATTGTTTGATTCAGGTGCCACGCATAGTTTCATATCGGTGGACTTTGCCGCCGAGCACAAATTTCCTCTGACACCGCTCGGTCTCGAGCTCACTGTTAACATCCCGTCGGGCATGCCACTAGCTGCGAGTTTAGTCTACGGTGACGGAATCATCTGTGTAGGTGATCAAAAGGTCAGTCTCGATGCGATAGTTCTAAATATTAAGGACTACGATATCATTCTGGGGATGGATTGGCTCGGTCCGTGCAACGCAACCATAGACTGTGCTGAAAAGAAGGTCATATTCCGCATACCGGGAGTGCCCGAATTCTGCTACTCGTGTGGTGAGGCGTCGCCGACCTGCATGGTGATCTCTGCAATATCTGCTCGATGGATGCTGTATTCCGGGTGCGAAGGCTATCTAGCTTCCGTTCGAGACATGCGACTAGATGGTGCAAATGCGGGTCAGACCGACGTTGTGGCAGAATTCCCCGATGTGTTTCCGGACGAGTTGCCCGGCATGTCGCCCGATCGAGAGATTGAGTTCACTATCGATACCTTCCCCGACACTCGACCGATCTCGAAGACCCCATACAGGATGGCCCCTGCAAAGCTGAAAGAAATCAAGGTGCAGTTACAGGAATTGCTCGACAAGGGATTTATCCGACCCAGCGTCTCGCCGTGGGGAGCGCCCGTACTGTTTGTCAAGAAGAAGGATGGCTCTATGCGTCTTTGTATCGACTACCGTGAGCTGAATAAAGCCACCGTCCAGAACAAATACCCCCTGCCCCGCATAGATGATCTGTTTGACCAGCTCCAAGGAGCCACGGTATTCTCCAAAATTGATCTGCGTTCGGGTTACCATCAACTCAAGATCAAGCCGGACGATGTGCCAAAGTCTGCATTTCGCACTCGTTACGGCCATTACGAGTTCCTGGTAATGCCGTTCGGCCTAACGAATGCCCCTGCTGCTTTCATGGATTTAATGAATCGGGTGTTTCGACCATTCCTCGACAAGTTCGTAGTAGTCTTTATCGACGATATACTCGTCTACTCGAAGAATCGGCAGCAACACACTGAGCATCTGCGGACCGTGCTTCAGACCCTTCGAGAAAATCAATTGTACGCGAAGTGAAGCAAATGTGAATTCTGGCTTAGCAGCGTCGCATTCCTCGGATACATTATTTCTGCTAAAGGCATCGCGGTCGACCCAAAGAAAGTTGAAGCCGTCGTTGATTGGAAGCGGCCAACGTCCGTCAGCGAGATTCGAAGTTTCCTTGGCTTAGCGGGATACTATCGACGCTTCGTGAAAGACTTCGCGAAGATCGCATCGCCTCTGACTCGCCTCACCCAGAAAGGAGTCACCTTCGAATGGTCAGACGATTGTGAAGCTTCATTCCAAGAATTAAAGCAACGGCTCGTCTCGGCCCCAATACTCGTACTTCCAGAAGGGACTGAGGGTTTCCAGATATTCAGCGATGCGTCCGGCCAGGGCTTGGGGTGTGTGCTGATGCAGCGGAACAAGGTGATATCTTTTGCTTCCCGACAGCTAAAGCCGCACGAGAAGAATTATCCCACGCACGACCTGGAGTTAGCGGCGATTGTGTTCGTGTTGAAATTGTGGCGTCACTACCTCTATGGCGTGGCGTGCACGATCTATACCGACCACAAGAGCCTCAAGTATCTATTCACGCAGAGGGAACTGAACTTGCGGCAGAGGCGCTGGCTTGAACTGATCAAGGACTACGACTTGACTATCGACTATATGTCGGGAAAGGGAAATGTTGTGGCAGACGCTTTGAGTCGGAAGTACATGGCCTCGTTATCCATCGACCCCAGATTGCTACGCGACCTAGAAGAGATGGGCATCGAGCTCCGAGTCAGATTCCGGAATGTACAGTTGGCAAAGTTGCAGTTAGAGCCGAGCTTGCTTGAAAAGATCAAGACCGCTCAGACGAACGATCCGTACCTGAAGAAAGTGCGAGAGCTAATTTCGACAGGCAGGACGACCGACTTTGCGGAAGACGAAACCGGCGTGCTTCGATTGAAGGGTAGGCTATGCGTTCCGGACGATTCAGAACTCAGAAAGGAGATCCTGTCGGAGGCGCACTATGCAAAATACACTTTGCATCCAGGCAGTACCAAGATGTATAAGGACCTCCGTACGACCTTTTGGTGGCACGGGATGAAGAGAGATGTGGCGCTCTTCGTGTCGCAATGCATGGCCTGTCAGCAAGTGAAAGCTGAGCATCAGCGACCGGGCGGGGAGATACAGAACCTTGCTATTCCCGAGTGGAAGTGGGATCATGTCACTATGGATTTTATTGTTGGCCTGTCGAAGACACCACGGGGGAACGACGCCATCTGGGTCATTGTCGATCGATTAACCAAGTCAGCGCACTTTATCGCCATCAAAGTTACTTGGAGCGTTGATCGCCTGGCGCAGATTTATCTTGACGAGATAGTTCGGCTGCACGGAGTTCCAGTATCCATCGTCTCTGATCGAGATTCACGATTCATGTCGCGATTCTGGAGTAGCCTTCAGTCGACGCTGGGAACCAAGTTGCAGTTCAGCTCAGCTTACCATCCTCAGACCGACGCCCAAACGGAGCGCGTCAACCAGATTCTCGAAGACATGCTACGGCTCTGCGCAATTGACTTCAAATCAAGTTGGGACGTCCACCTACCGCTGGCGGAATTTGCATACAACAATAGCTACCAATCCAGCATCCAAATGGTGCCGTATGAAGCTTTGTACGGTCGGAAGTGCAGATCGCCTATTTGCTGGGATGAAGTCGGGGAACGGCAGATACTCGGCCCGGAGCTGGTGGAACAGACTGTGGAAAAGGTCAAGCTCATCCGGAAAAGATTAAAGACCGCACAGAGTCATCAGAAAAGCTATGCAGACATTCATCGTCGACCGCTCGAGTTTCTAGTAGGCGATCACGTATTTCTCAAAGTGTCGCCCATGCGGGGAGTTACTCGGTTCGGCGCAAAAGGAAAGTTGAGTCCGAGATTCGTTGGGCCGTTCGAAATACTTGAACGGGTCGCGCCAGTGGCCTACAAAATTGCCCTACCGCCGGCGCTTGATGGTGTACACAACGTCTTCCACGTCTCTCAGTTGCAGAAGTACGTGCACGACCCTAGCCATGTGGTAGATTTTGGCCAGCTGGAGCTAAAGTCAGACTTATCCTACGTCGAAGAGCCAGTTCAAATCTTAGAACGCAAGGATAAGTTGCCGCAAAATCGAGCGATCCCTCTCGTCCGCGTCCTCTGGAAGAACTACTCGGTCGAAGAGTCGACGTGGGAGCTTGAATCTGAGATGAAGGATAAATTTCCTTCATTGTTTTCGTAGAGGTAGGTTCCATCTTTAAGTTTCGAGGACGAAACTTTTTATTAGTTGGTTATGGTGTAGTGCCCCGTCTCTACATCGTGCCCCGTCTCCGTCCATGGGGTGCGCGAGAAAGGAACATTGTCGCTATCGATTTGGTCGGGACCGATTGGTCGGGATCAACCGAGTCGATCGAACGGGAATGGTTGAATTAAGATCCATTCCTCGTTATGGAATGTCTTCTTCGGAACCAAGTCCCATATTCAGCGGGTTGCGCCTCGAGGATTGGCTCTGCGGCTGAGTCGGGAGAGACCTCCCGTTGCTCTGGTTTTCATGCCGCACTTGATTTGGCTTTGGCTTTGGCTTTCGTGAATGCGTTTTCGTGAATAATTTCGATAGGTTTTCGTGATGCGTTTTCGAGCTTCGCATTCATATCGAATATCCTTGAATTATACAGTGTTCAAATCAGTTGCTTATGCGATTGCAGGTAATCGCGTAGGCGACGTCAGCGCAGCCAACCGGTCGCTCGCTTGAAGCAAGGCTAAGGCGAGTGGCTAACCTCCTTCGTCTCGTCCCTCTATTTCAAACTCAACATGTGAAGTAAATGAATGCTTGTCATAATAGTGTAGAATCAAAGAAATCATGGCACGATTCTTCATGAAACACCTGCTATCAAACTGCCGATTTTGAAAATAGAAAATGTGCTTTCTTATACAAATCCACTTAGCCTATGCAAACAATGAATGAATCGATTAACGTTTATCGCAACGATACAGCTAAGTAAGCAAATCAACTAAGTCCAAAGGAAAACGGTCATTGGACAACTTGTCGACAAGGTGAAGTTTCCTCGAACGGTTGCCTAGGCCAAGGGACCGATTCGGCCCGGGAGGAACGAGTGTAGCAGCGCCAACCCTTCATCGGCGCGAGTTATGCGGGCACTTTCGTACAGGGCTAGCTACCCGACGCGAAAGGGGCGTCGTCTAACCAAATGCTATAGTCCGCGATGGCTTGACATTGCCAGTGGCCTTTATACCCCTTTTTACTGCTTAACAGGTGCACGGGACACGGGATGAACATGATAATTGCTTAATGATATACAAGTTCATATGCTTGCCTCAAAACATGTTAACATGCAAATCGAACAGGATGGTTAGAAAGATCATTGAAATAGATAGCTAACATATTTACGAAACTTCTTGAATCAAATGCAGAGCTTGGATTTAATAAGCCATTCGCCAGTACATGTATTTCGTGCTGATCCTCGCTCTTTGCAGGTCCCGCGAACCAGGAAGGACGCGCCAGCTAGCTCGGCGGCATTCGTGACTTTTGAAGCTTCGGCCGTGTGTCGAAGACTTACTCTGCGACTCCACTTTTGAAGGCTCTCGACAGTCCAAAGGAAATGACTCAGCGTCCCTCCCTTCCAGGTCAATGGAGTACTTATGTATACTGAGGGATGTGTGCAATGTATGGAACGGCTATCTCATCGGCACTCTTTTGTAATCGAGTCATGTTGTAGCCCGCGCGGCAGAGAGTCTTGTATCGGAGTCTGTAAAAGATGTTCATTATCAATAAAGATCAAGTTCCCTTTACTTATTGTGTATATCAATTTGTCTGCGTACTCTCTTAGATCTCGTGTCTCGGATTACCTTATGACTAGGCCTTGTGCGTTCGCAATTTAGGTTCGTACGGCATCACACCCGGGAGACGACTATCGATTCGACGGAATCGGGGCGTGACAAATACCGCCAACAGGGGAGATTTGTCTGCTACGCTTTCGTACAGAACCAGGTGCGACAGGCGACTGATCTACCCCAACATCTTTTACCGGAAAAGAAGAGTCATCTGCATCACGCTCCTCGTCCTCATCATCCGCAGTGGTAGAGTCTGAGTCTGTCACTTCGACTCTATTCTTCTTCTTCTTCCTCATCTTGGCCCCTTGGGGCTTCTCATCCAAGCCAGTACCAACAATAAAACTGGTATCCGGGCTAAAACCAACGGGGAGCTTGTTCGCCATGACATGGTACAAGGCCGCCATGTACAAAATCTCTACCGACGCCTCAATGGCAGAAACCAAGAAAGTGGCACGGGTATGGAATGTATCATAGTAATGCCAGACCCTGACGCCGTCAAGGAGGCTACCTTCAAAACCCAGACAAGAGCTGGGACTATCCAAAAAAAGTTGGCTGTACCCAAACTAACGAGCAAACCTGCTGGGTAGGTAAGGTTCCAGGAAGACGGCATTACGATTGTGGTATACCAGGTAGGCGGGGCGGATGTTACGCAACCACAAGAGCATCTGGCCGTCTAGAAGTTGAGGAGGACCAATACCGTCGAGATGAACGCCCGCTACCTCAGCAGTGAAACGAGGGACGGATACAAAAAAGTTGTACCTATCTGCTCTCGCAAGCGCCATCCGGCAGGCACGCATGGTATCCTACTCCTAAGACTCACTGCAATAACGGAAGATAAAAGCATCATCAGCAATCACACCGTCTTCAGAACCCGGTCTCAACAAAGATCAGTAGTGCATTAATAGCCACCCCATCAGATAATGATAGGGCAGCTCAGTCCTTTCAAAGTCCTTTGTCACCTCGCGGGCGATGACCTTGGACGTAAATGTACGGAGGCCACGGTGTATGCTGCACACCATGGCCGGGAGAAGAGCTAGTTTCATCCTAAAAACTAGCTTCACAGTAGGGAGAATAAAATTACGGCTGATTCTTTCAATAGAACTAGCTCCTCCTGAGACGACGCAATTCTGCAGCCATACCATCAAAAATCCAGCTAAAAGCGCCTTCTCTGACAGCTCTTGGGTATCCTGATAAAAATAACCAAAAGAGTCGGTCTTACTTCCAAATCTATCGCTGGTAGAGGCCACCCTCTTCATCGACGACATCAAAGACCGAATCGCCTCCCAGGATTGAGAACTTCGGGAAGTAACTCGGCCTGAGGCTCCCGTCGAGAAGAGATAGTTCACCCAGTCCTTAGTATAGGGAGCATTCCCTTCCAAGCTGCTTTCCTTCTTGGCTATCTGCTGGCACGTATTATAGTGGCACAGTATTTCCTGATAAGTAGCCACGAATCCAAGTATCGTTCTTTCAGCTCTTCGAACTCCTCATTCGTAGGAGTATATGCTTCAAAAGCTTCATCCCTCCAGGGAAGTTTAGAAATCGCATGCATCTCATGGAGTGCCAGCCCCATTTCTCCTACAGGGGTATAGAAGGTTCCCGTACGGCAGTTGTACATCTCCAGCAAAGCCATGAATAACTTCTTATTTACAGGTAAGCCGTGGCTGGAGCCCCGAATAGTATGATAAAGACCAATCTCACGCAGAAAAGTCTCATACTTTTGCGAGATCCACATAGACAGATTGATCCATGAGGGGATGGGGTGTATCCAACTTGGGAGTACCAACCGGCCGATTGGACATGAGCCTTTCCGAGCAAGTTGGTTCAGAAAAGTATCGGCTGAAGAAAATGTGAAATTGGGGCCCGGCACATTCAAGAAAGCACCCGGAGCCAATCCCATTACATAACGGCTGGCATGCACCTTGCCTGTATATACTGACTTCATACTGTTGTTGTAATGGATGTCGCCCACAAGCATCCCATTCCGGGTAGGAGTAAAAGATTCTTCCATCTTTCTGTCCAGCGGAAACACATTGAACCAAGATAATGGGAAGTGACGCTCCATTTGAGGGATGCGGATCGCAATTCCGTTAGAGATGAAGCTCCAGTTCTCCGATATATCCAAAACTTGGCTGTTCTTCATAGTCAAAGCGTCTCCAAAGAAGAATGCAGGTTTCAGGTATTCTCCTTCCAACTTTTCCGAATTCATCATTGCACATAGGAAGTGGAAAGGTTGGTTCTCGAGGGCATTTTTTCTCGTTAAAGGCTCGTCACTAAGGAGCTGGTCCGCCACATACTGAACTATATGATCATACCCATAGCCCATAGCGGCCTGGGCACGACCCACCAGGGGTTCTCCAGCAGCGTTAACTGGCAAATTCACTGAGACGAAGACAAAAGAAATAAGTTAAAAAGATGACTGACTAGTGCCCTCAAGCCTATGCGGCTCGGATTCAATGAAGCCTCAGGCGGCCCAACTCAGAAAAAAGCTTATGCGGCTCTGACTAGTGGAGACTAATGCTATAGTGACTAAACATAGTTATGCGGCTCTGTTCAAACACAGCCTCATGAGACAGAGTTCGAATAAGTTTAAAAGGCTCATACGATAAGACGAGTTCAAGCGAGCATATGCGGTCCAAATCAAGTGAGCTTATGCGGCCCCGTTAGAGACACGCTTATGCGGCTCAAATGCAGATAAGTTTATACAGTCCAATTCGAATAGGCTTATGCGGTCCAAATCAAGTGAGTTTATGCTGAGCTTATGCGGCCCCGCTAGAGAAGCACTTATGCGGTCACAACAATAGATCTCATGCGGCTCTGATATGGAACATACCCCATGCGGCTCGAGACGTGTATGCGACACACAAGAAGATAAAGGTTCGCGCATAGAATATGAGAAGTAGCCATGATAGTCAGGGTTCCAAACTCACGCAAGAGGTCCTTACCATCGATAGCGGGGTGGACGTCGGGGTGAACTACGGGGACGTCAGCTGGCGGAGGGGCTGCCACATCCGTCGCCGCAGAAGCAGCTTTCTTACCCTTCGTCGTCGATGAAGACATTGCCTTCTTCGCCGTAACAGTCTTCTTGGGAGCCATTACTATGATCAGAGAAGGAGGACGGAGACAAGAGGGTTAGGGCAATAGCAGAAAGTAAAAGAAAGTCTTTCCCAAACACCTTGCTATTTATAGGCAGAACCCCAATGGACCGACGCATCGGTCCACGAGCAGTATAACCGACTCTTCGGTTATCAAGGCGATCTGATTATTTAGGGCTAGACTCTTGGGATCCTGTCCCAAAAAGCGGCCTTAGAATCAAACAGCAATTAATGCAAAAAGATTTGCACACGTGACAGATGACGTGGAAAGGAGCTCATGCAGCCAGACAGCCCATGCGGTCAAAGAATCCATGCGGCTGATTGACCAATACGGCTGAGGAGGCTATGCGGTTGGGACATCCATGCGGCAAGGACATCATATGCGGGCAGAAGAGTTTATACATAGCCATGTTTCTTATTCAAAGTATTTCAATTTTGTAAATTGAAAACTTTGAAGGGGGTCTTGTAGAAGCATGGAAAAGAATAAAGAAAGATCCATGCGGCCAAGGATCCCCATGCGGCTCAGAGAGCTCATGCGGCTCAGGGACCCATACGGCTCAAGCGTCTATGCGGCTCGAATAGTTTCATGCGGCCCAGAGAGGAGCCACATGGCCCTCAACAGCTCTTCCCTTTGTCTTCTACTGCATTTAAGGCCTTGACGGCTGACAGCTCTGACCAATGACAGAAAGATGCAATAATGACTCTGTCATAATGGCAGACTCCTAGGAAAACGAAGGATATCTCTGACACAATCCGTCGAACCCCAAAACACTTTTAGGCGGCCTTGACACATGGACAGTCACATACGGCTCAGACAGAGGCCACCCATGCGGCTCAGACAGAGGCTACCTATGCAGCTCAGGTAGAGGCTACCCATGCGGCTCAGGTAGAGGCTACCCATACGGCTCACAAGGACTATCTTAATGCGGCTCACTGGGAAACCACCCATCATACAGTTGCCTACGCTCATACGGTTCAGATCATCTCCATGTGGTTCAAATGTTCAGAGGCCACTCCCAAGCAGCCTTGACACGTGGTCAGTCTTATGCGGCTCAGGGGGGGCAATCCTCATGTGGCTCAGATTTTCTAAGTGACTCGCGGTTCTGCCAGCGTCCCTACAGCTATCAGCCTAATAATAGTGGGACACGTGGCAAGATTCATTAACAAATCCTAACAACCAGGTTTAGTGCCATCCTCATAATTAATGGGATCAAATCAGATCATTTACAATCAATCAAATTAAACACGTGGCAGGAGATCCGAGCTTGGCATAACAAATCATGAGGATTTATGGCAATCATCATTAATTGCCCACAGAGATTTGATGCAATCACATTAATTGCTAAAATCTATTACGAGCGGCCCAGATTTATTGATCCTTAACCGTCGACTTTTGAGAATGGGCAATCATTGCAAAACCTAATGATGCCTCCACTTTTATAAATAGCAAGGTGCCATTCCCTTGCAACGGAGAGAGAGACATAGACGAGCAAAGAGCGAAGAGCAGAAAGAGAGAGCACAACCCCCCTCGGATCCAGAGAGCCAGAGAGAAATTAAAAGGAGAGCATTTCTTTATCAACGCCAAGCAGTTCTTCTACAGAGCCAAGGCTGCACCCGATCGTCCAAGGAGTAAGATAGAGCTACCGTCGCTTTTCCGAGCCTCTATCGTCACCCCCTAGAATCTAAAATAAACAATTGTACTTAGATTGCTGTACCTAGGTTTTCGTCCCTAGGCTTTCTTTGTACAAGCGAGTTTGTATTGTGAGTCTAACTTCAGTCCTCCGATAATTGTTCTGTTCTTTTACAATCAACGCAAACACATAACTCAATAATCTAGGATTTTTGTGAATATGAGTTCAGCGGTACCGGCGGGTACATAACTCAATAATCTGGGATTTTTGTGAATATAAGTTCAGCGGTACCGGCGGGTACATAAATGGACCTTCCCATTTTGGCTGGAATTTGTCGACGGTTTTGTGAGTCATGACCATCGGCCTCCGAACTGCCAAAACAAGATCATCCACTTGGAATGTTCTGATTTTAACCTTCTTGTTGAAGGCTTCGGAGATGCGTGCTTGGTAAAGCTCAATTCGTTGCTGAGCTAAGAGGCACTTTTCATCTAAGGCCTCCAACTCTTGTAGTCGGCGACGGTAGTTATCGTCCATCGTCAATTGGTAAGTAAGGGCGACACGGAGCGAGGGTATTTGAGTCTCTAATGGAAGAACTACTTCACTCCCGTACACCAGGGAGAATAGTGTGTTTCATGTGGCTGTTCGGATTGTGGTACGGTACGCCCATAAGCATTCACCAAGCTTCTCGTTCCAGTCGCGTTTGTTGGACGATACGAACTTTTTGAGAAGTTTGATAATTGTTTTGTTGAATGCTTTTGCCAACCCATTCGCTGCCGGATTGTATGGTGTCGAAGCGACATTCTGAATTTGGTGTTTGTCGCAGACCCGATAGAAGGCGTGGCTTGTAAACTACGAACCATTATCATGGATGATCCTTCGGGATAGTCCAAAGCGATAGATGGCGTGATGCTTGAGGAAGCTGATCACATTTGAAGTTTTGACTTCTGCAAGCGGGACAGTTTCTGCCTCTTTGGAGAAGTAATATGTGATTGCGAGTATGAAACGATGTCCTCGGGAGAAAGGTGGAGTAATCTGACTGATGATATCCATTCCCTATGCTTCAAATGGCCAGGATGCTACCGTCAGATGTCGAAATTCGAATGGTTGGGGGATGAAGTCCATATGGACTTGGCATGCTTCGTACTTTCTTGCATAGTCTATTGCATCTGCTACCATCGTGGGCCAGTAGTAGCCTATTCGACGAAAATGGTCTTACAATTTTAGGCCAGGCTGATGGGCCCTGCAGACACCGTCATGAGCTTCGCGTACTACTTCTTTGGCTTCTACGTTTGACAGACATCGAAGCAATAATCCATCGTAGGATCGGCGATACAACATTTTCATCTCTGTATCGTAGAAGAATCTGAGAGAACGCCTTCTGATAGAGGTAGCCTCTTTTGGGTTCTCGGACAGGATGTCGTAAACTACGAAGTCAATGAATGGTTGTCTCCAGTCTGGGACTTTGTCGATCGTCTGAGCGAAATAACTCGCCATGACTTGAACATTATTCTTAGGACAGACCAGTTCATGGCCTATCACATCCATCGATTGATGAGTATGATTTGGCAATGCTAGGGAAGCGGCAAGACCTGCTAAGGCATCGGCTTCGATATTTCGGAGTCTAGGAACGTGTTCGATGAAGAACCCCTCAAACGACAAGATGATATCGATCGCTATTTGGTGATAGGGGATCATGTCTTCATGGCGGACTTCGTATGATCCCCAGATTTGATTGATAATTAACTGTGAATCGCCGTATGCTTCAAGATATTCTACCTCCAGCTCTCTTGCCAGTTGAAGGCCAATGACCAAAGCGTTGTACTCGGCCATATTGTTAGAGCAGGGTTCTGTGAAGGAGTAAGCACGATTAATCACCAATCCGAAAGGAGAAACCAGCACCATCCCGACTCCGACGACGATGTTGCCCTTAGGTCTGGTCCTTGAGGCGCCGTCGAAGAACATTCGCCATATATTATCGTGAGAGGTTGTATGCGAGTCGACGACCTCATCTGGGATGTCTTCGTATATTCTGGCCGACTCCGGGCTTGGGTAGGCTGCTAAAAAGTCATCCAGAGCCTGACCTTTAACAGCCTTTTATGGGACGAAGATCATATGGTAGGGGGACAGTAATATTGCCCATATAGCGAGGCGAGAGCTGAGTGCCCCTAGTTTTGTCATGAGGACCCTGAGGGGTTGACTCATGATATCACGTGCATGGTTTGCTCCGTGACATAATATCGCGTCTTTTGAATGCTGAACACCAGGGCGAGGCATTCCTTCTCTACGGTGGTATATCGGTGCTCTGGCCCGATCATCATTCGACTGAGGTAAAATATAGCTTGTTCATGGCCTGCATCGTTGTTCTGTGCCAGCAGAGCGCTGAGGGAATGCTCCATTGCTCATACATATAGCAAAAATGGTTTCCTAGCAACAAGGGCCACCAGGACTGGTGGGTTCGATAAGTATTCTTTGATAATGTCGAAGGCACGTTGGCATTCTTCATCCCATACGAATAAGACACCCTTCTTCATGAGATGGGTGAATGGCTGACATCGCCGGAGAGGTTAGAAATGAACCTACTGATGTAAGCTAGCCTTCCTTGAAGGCCTCTGAGTTCTCAAAGATTTCTCGGGGGACCCATCTCCATGATTGTCTTTGTCTTCTCAGGGTCTACGTGGATACCCTAGGCAGTGATGATAAAACCCAAGAACTTTCCGCTAGATACGTCCAAGAAGGATTTTGTGGGATTCATCTTCAGGTGTGTGCTCGCATCGGGTCGAATACCGTCCTCAGATCCTGAAGATGGTCACTATTACAGCGACTCTTGACGGCGATGTCATCAACATAGCACTCCACGGTCTTACGCAAGTGATCCCTGAAGATGATACTCATAGCTCTTTGATATGTGGTGCCAGCATTCTTTAAACCAAAAGGCATGACTGAGCAGTATGTGCCAATCGGTGTTCCGATTGATGTATGCTTTTTGTCGTCAGGGGACATCTTGATTTGGTTGTACCCCGAGAAGCCATCCATGAATGATATACGTTCAAAGCCGCATGTGTTATCGATCATGATGTCTGTGATAGGGAGAGAGAATTCATCTTTGGGACATGCCTCGTTCAGATTGCGGAAGTCGATGCAGATTCAAATCTTCCTATTCTTCTTGAGGACTGAAACTATGTTAGCAACCCAGTCTGGATATTGTTCCTCATGAATGAAGCCGCTGGCTATCAGTTTGTTGACTTCGACTTCGATCGTATCCATGATGCCCGGGCGAAAGCGTCGCTGTTGTTGTTTGACCGACTTTGCATCTGGCCGAATGTTGAGTTTGTGAAGGGCAACCTCGGGGTTTAGTCCTGGCATATCTTCATAGCTCCAGGCGAACACATCAATATATTCTTTGACGAGTTCCAGTAGCGATTCTCGCTCTTCGTCTGTCAGGCTTTTGCTAACGAAGATTGGTTTTTGAGAAGAGTCGCTGCCTAGATCCACTTGTATGACCTCATCTTCAGTAGGAGGCTCTCTCTGTTCGAACCGCTTTTCCCATTGTACATCCAGCTATTGGGCCCACGGCTCTAACTCGAGGATTTTAGGAATGTCTTTATCTTCTTCGTATGCGTCGGCGAATGCCATGTTGATTGACAGGACTTGTCTGAATACGTCTCTGATGCTATTGTCTGAATCAGAAGTTGGCGACCTGGTTGAACGTGAATGCCAGTCGTATTCCTCATCTGAACTTTCAGGGGTCGTTGTGGGCATAATATACCGTAATCCACATCGGATCTTGCTGTAGTAGTCCCGTAGTTTGCCAGCCGGGACTGGTGGCTTTAAAGGTAATTGTCGCCTAGTGTCGTAGTTCAAGGCTGACGTAGTCTCCAGATCATACCCCTGTTTTTGTATGAGGTATTTGGATTGGGGGCTATAAAGATACAGAGACAGTCTTCCGGCATCTGATTCAAGATCGACCTTCTCTATGGTGAAGGATTGTGGGTCATCCTTCCGGCCGAAGATGATTGGATGGTCCCCTCCCTCGATTATGCAGTAAGCGTCTTCTACTGGAGTAAGCTGATTTGCGGTGTACACATTTGTCATCTGTGTATGTAGGTGAGTGCCTATACTGTGTTCCATGGCATACATTGTACAAAGCTTATTAAGCTCGAGGTAGTTCAAAGATGGCCCTTTATTGATGAAGTAAGGTATCTTTTCTAGCGGAATTACATCATTTGCGGAGGAAACATCAGTGTGGACAGTCACATACTTAGCTACCTCCAGTTCTTCTTCGGACACCCCCTGTATAAATGAAGACTGAGAGGATGACCTGGGCAGTTTGATCGTCAGGGGTTCTGCCGGTGGAGCAGAACGTGGAGTCGTTGGCAAACTAGTGACCCCCAGTTTGGTGCTCGATGCTGGCGGGGAGTTATTGGCTCGCTAGAAGCCCCCAACCTTGCATCGGGGTGACAACTCTTCTTGGGAAGGCGTATCGTCATTGGCTTGTCGGAGGGGTTGAGCTTCTCCGTTTGTGGCTGGCCGACTCTAGGCAACCTGATTGTCAGTGTCTCCATTGTGGGTCTGGGCGCTTGGCTGGACCTTGGCAGCCGGATTATCATTTGCTCTTCTTATGCCGAGAGCCTGATAGCGTCCTTACGAAGAGTGGCTGTAAGGGGTACGAACTTGCCAGGTTTGCGAGCTTGGAGGTGGATCGTCAGAGGTTCTTCTGATCCTGTGGCTGTCTCGGTACGAGATTACATATCTCTTTCCTCAAGGTGCCTCTTCGACTTTTCGTATAGACAGGAGTCTGAGTAGTAGGATTCGACCCCTTTGAAGGGATCGATGTCGGCAAATTCTGTCCTCACGAAGCCGTATTTGTCGACATACTTGAAGCACTGGTGCAGAGTGAAAGGCACGATCATATAATCGTGTATCCAAGGGCTCCCCAAAAAGACGGTGTAGGAAGTGTCTGCATCTATGACGTAACAGGTTACTTCTGAGTGAAGATCGCCAATTTGGCACTTTAAGCGAATCTTCCCAATCGGGTAATATAACGGGCGATCGCGCAGGTTGGTTTTGATGAGCATATCCTGCGAAGTGAAGACAATATTGGGCATCGCTCCCGTACAAGCGTTGTCTTGGAGATCTGCAGGCGGGCTCTCTCCTGTGAGGTTGACCTGAGCCAGATAGGCGGCGGCATTCTGGAGTGCATCGCTCAAAGCCGCGCGAACATCCTTTGAGAGTCTCAGAAGCTCGTATAATGACAATTTGGCCGGTATGTTGGCTAATTGCGCCAAGATGTCGAAGTTCTAGGGCCTCTCCAGCCCCTGCGGTGCCTCTTTTCGGAAGGATTTGTCAAAACTAGTCTCCTTCGGCCTAGGCTTGTCGGTCGTTGGAGGCTGAGCAGGTCCCGGAGCGTAGCAGTAGCTGGATGATGATCTTCAGCCAAGTTATCAGCCACAGGTTGGGATTGTGCCCCAGACCGGGTAACGACAACCGTGACTTCTTCGACATCTGCCGAGATTGTGCGACAGGATCTGACTTTTCTACTCTTCTTTTTGCGAATGGAAGGTGGTGTGGATTGAGTCACCTTGAGTACCAGGTTCGAATGGACCCACATGACCTTTCCCCGTGATGTGGTGAGGGGCACTAGACCAGCAGCCTGATCCCGGGGAGGTGGAAGATTAGCAATCTCCATTGTCGCCAGAGGGATGGGTACCACACCGTCTTGAGTTTCTGTTGGAGGAAAGCTGCCAAATTGTACTGATACCATATTGGCCGCCACGGTTACCTCTTCGAAATCGATGGCCAGAGCGTTCGAATCGATGAGATGTTGGATATATCGTTTCAGTTGGTAGCAGTCGTGTGTAGCATGGTGGACGTAGCGGTGGTAATGGCAGTACTTTGGGCTCTCCATTTCTACCGGTCGAGGTTCCCGTCTTGGCGGAGGGAGCTGAATTCTGTCTTCTTGTATGAGCATGTCCAAGATGGGCTTGACGTGGCCGTCTTCGAAAGAGTAGGTAATTTACGGCCATTGTTTGTCTGCCAGTTTTGACTTAGGTTTCTGTGTTGCGTCGGCCACCATAGCCTGCTTGCCCTTGTTGTCCCGATTGTTGGCGGAGCTACCTCCATTGTTATTATTGGTATTAGGACGCCTGCCTTGTCATCTCCCTCTGAGATGTGCAATCTCAGTTGGCAAGCCTTCTTCAACCGTTCTTCGGCGCTAGTGGCACTGATAATAAACGTCTTCTAGTCTTTGAATTGACTTTCACCCATCCAGAGGCTGATTGTTAGAAGAAGTCTCTTTTGGCAAATTTTAATTAAGGAGGAATTCGAATTACCGGACGGCAGCTTCATGACGGTTTGGCGAAACCGCTCAATATAGTTCCTTGTCTGCTCTTTCTTCCCTTGAACGACGTCCATGATGGTGGACATTGTGATGTCCTATCCTACTTCATAGAATCTCTCCAAGAATATGCGCTTGAAGCTGGCGAAGGAGTGGATGCAGTTGTCTGGCAGGTTACGATACCAGTCGAAGGCGACCCCTTCCAATGCCCCAATGAATAATCATGTAAGGATGGCATCGTCATAGGACAGATGGTCGGTGGTGACCTCGAAATAAGTGATGTACCGACTTGCGTAGGTCTTTCCGTCATATGGATTGATGTGGAATGGTTTATATTTTGGTGGGAAGGGAACATCTCTCCATGCAGCAGGATACGGTTGTCGTATCCTGAGGTCTTGGCAGTTTTTTCAGGCGTGGAACATGGCCCGGAGCTTCTGGACCTCTCTTCTTGCCTCACTGGCTTCGTCTGCAGCGGTAGAAGCCGACATTTCAGGAAGAATATTGCCCGGGTTTGGTGCCGCTGAGTTTGAGTCTGTATTAACCGCAGGGCCTAAATTTGTTTGGCCAGGCTCCCTCCTGGCAGAGTAGGGAGGGCTACTTTGATCTCGTCCACGAATTTGACCAAAGTGCGCAGTATGGCCTCCAGAGTGTCGATGCATTGGCGATCACTGGGACCCTCCTGGTTGCTGTCTGTCATGAATACCGTCCTCACATGAGAAGAAGTGGAAGGGATGGTGGATGACGTACACTCCGAATCATACCCTGTAACGAGAAGTCATCGGGGTATGTGGGAATGTCTTTCTCTGGTTCGGACTCAGAAGGAACACTACCCCCAGTTTCCGAGTTCTCCTCGTCTTGGGAATTGTGGACGTCCTCGGGGACGTCAGGATTTGCTGCATCTGATAGAAGATTTGTTTCCCCCAGCTCGTCTTCTTGGAACATCGGATTGTCGTAGAGGCTCGGAGGAGTGCAACCCCCAGTTCCAGCAACCCTAGTGATGTGGACGATGAATCTCCCACTGTAGCAGATTTCGTCTTTGAACGGGTACCTTAGAAAACTCCGGTAGTAGGCTCCCGCTTAGACGATAGTCTCTTAGTCATAGTGGTTGAAATCTTCGGGCTGAAAACATTTGTCGTCTTCCCTTTCCTATCGGCAGGGATTTTCTGAGCAGAGTTGCAGGAGACGACGGGAAGTGCCTCATCTTCTGAATATGGTTGTTACAGTCTTTGAAAGATGGACTGTCGGTCTTCTTGTACCGTCGCGTTATTGCAACAGCAGTTGACGATGATTTGGGTGCAGAGACGTCCGTGGGAGGATTCTTTGCACCCCGAGACCCCTTCTCTTTTCTTGCGTTTGTGGAGGATAGCCTCACGTAAGTCAGACGGGTCTGAAGCGACTATGTTTGCTCCCTGGATTTTGGGAGACTTTTGGGAACCTCTCTGTCCGTTTGCCGCCGGGGGCTGGACTCGAGTGGTTCTGTACAACTTTCCATCAGAGGCCCGTATAACAGTATGTGGAACGCTCGGATGGTCAGAGGTCGGATCAACGGACCGAGCTTGCCAAGCTCGTGCTGCCCTAGACTTCTTCACTCTAGTGCGTAAGGGCACAAAGTAGGAAGAGTCTAAGTGGTGCTGGAGAGAGTCAAACGTGTCTTCTTGGGAGCGCAAGAGATCAGGACCATAGGAGAGGCGGTCGAAGACAGAGCCGCATGGAGCAGGCGGCATACGGCTGGAATCAATAATCTTCATGCGGCTAACAGTCGTAGCCGCATGGGTTTTCTTCATGCGTCTGGAAGTCTTAGCCGCATAGGTATTCTCCATGCGGCTGGAAATCCTGGCTGCATGAGTGTCATGCATTTGGCTGGCAGTTTTGGCCGCATGGTCATCATTCATGCGGCTGGCAATCTTGGCCGCACGAGTCTTCATTTTGCGGCCAATGCCTTCGTTCGGTTTCTTCCTGGAGCACATAGAATCACTCTTTGCCCCTGCAAGTCCAATATCGTAGTGCTTTCCTCTGCCGGACTTAGGGACAGCAGAGTCCTCTATGGCTTGAAGTAGGGCCGTATGAGAGTCGCCTTCGCCATCTTGGGTAACAGAGAGTACCCCGTCCAGAGCTTGGGGAGAAGCAAATGACTTTGGCCTCTACTTCCTGCGAGCCTTCTTTGTGCGGGTTCGCTTCTGGACCGGGCCAGCGCTTCCTTCAGAGAGCATTTCTTCAAACGCCTGTTGGTCGAAGAGGACGACCATCTTCTGTTGTGTGGAGCCAAGTTTGGCTGTATCCGATTGCGTCACCAACTCCTTAGCCGTGGAAAAGTTTGTTCCCAGCAGAGTCGCCATCGTGTTTGCCATTGATTTATAAAAGAACAGAACAATTATCGGAGGACTGAACTTAGACTCACAATACAAACTCGTCCGTACAAAGAAAGCTTAGGGATGAAAACCTAGGTACAGCAATCTAAGTACAATTATTTATTTTAGATCCTGGGGGGTGACGATAGAGGCTCGGGAAAGCGACGGCAGCTCTGCCTTACTCCTTGGACGATCGGGTGCAGCCTTGGCTCTGGAGAAGAAGAACTTGGCATTGATGAAGAAATGCTCTCTTTGGTCTCTCTGTATATGCTCCTCTCTCCTTTCGATCTCTGTATATTCTCTCTCTGATTCTCTCTGGATCCGAGCGGGGGGTGTCGTCTGTCTCTGTCTTCTCTCTATGTGTGTGTGTGTATGTTGCAAGGGAATGGCACCTTGCTATTTATAAGAGTGGGGGGCGTCATTAGGGTTTTGTAATGATTACCCATTCTCAAAAGTCGACGGTCCGAGAGTTAATTAATCTGGGTCGTCCATCTTGCATATAATAGATTTAAGCAATTAATATGATTGCATTAAATCTCTGTGGACAATAAATGCTGATTGCCATGAATATTCGCGACTTATAATGGTCTGCCACGTGTCTAATTTGCTCGGTTTGATTTGATCTGGGCACTTATTGCAATAAATCTGATTAGGATTCTTTTAACACCCATAACTCCAGGAAGATAAGACCGCCACGTGTCTCAATCATCATGAAAAATACCACGTGTCTCCACTGGGTCATCTTAGCAGAACCGCAGATAAGTGGGCTGCATGAGGCTACATGGTCGCATGAAGATGGGCAGCCGCATGGGGATGAACAGCCGCATGAAGATGGGCAGCCGTATGGGAGTGGGCAGCCGCATGGGAGTGGGCAGCCACATGCTGATGGGTGTCCGTATAAGAGATGCAGCCGCATGCTGATGGGCGACCGCATAAGAGATGTAGCCGCATGCTGATGGACGATCGCATAAAGTATGCAGCCGCATGAAGATGGGCGGCCGCAGCCGTATGCCTCGGGATTAGATGGATTCTACCAGCTGTGAAAAAATTTTCTCCTCTTCCATAGGGATGCGCCATTACGTCAGTCATTATTGCGCCTTTTTGTCAAAGCTGTCATTTGTCAGAGTTATTAGCCGTCAGGGCATTAAATGCAGCAAAAGACGAAGAGAAGAGTTGTTTGAAGGCCACGTGGCTCCTCTCTGGGACGCATGGGATTATTCGAGCCGCCTAGACTCTTGAGCCGCATGGATCCCTGAGCCGCATGGGGATCTTTGGCTGCATAAACCTTTCTTTATTCTTTTCCATGCTTCTACAGTTATGCAAAAGCTTCACTGCCTCATTAGTGTCCCTAATGCTTGGGGAGCAATAGACTGATTCGATGTATTAGGAGGCAGGACTGCAAAATAAGCACCACCCCTAGTACTAGAAAGGCATAGAGTTGGTATGGTGGCATTGTGAGGAGGCTGTAACCCCAAACTAGTATTGGTAGGAGCATATGCTGTTATCTGTTCTTGGGTTGGAATTAGATTCGCAACCGATGGAACAATATATTGTGCTACAATCACGGCATGCATGCTTGCCATCATCTCAGCCATATTTTTCAAGCTGGCCTTTAAAGAGGCGATCCTTTGCTCCTGACTGCCAGAGTTGGATGTGTTTTGTTCTTCATTAGTGACATAAGCGGTCACTTCTCTGGCTAGAGATGATAAAATAGTGGAAAAGATAGTCCATTCAGAGCTTTCATTGTCAGCATCAAAGTAATGTAGGGCACTACCCCCAGGAAAAGGGATCGGAAGATTAATTTGACCGATTGAATCTTAGTCAGAGTCATGAAGATTCTTTTGACCGATTGATTCTTGGTCAGAATTCGGAATATCCTTTTGCTGAAAGACCTCTCCGAGATGAGGGGTGGGAGATTCCTTTGATGGATTGAATCTCGGCCTCTTGATCTTATGTTCTGATAGACTCCTTTGTCGGAGTCATGGATCGATCCAAGTATTTTTGACTGGGATTACGAGATGCATTGCATCTTGGACGCTTTTCACCCCCAGTACTGTGAGACATTATATTGAATGAAGCAAACAGTAACTCATCTTCATCGACCAGAGTCACTTTAGGAGGGTGACGTTGTATGTCAGAAGAACGATTGTAAATCATGCGATCGAAGATGGTTTGTCTGGCTGATTTGCAATAACATTGTACCTGAGCCTCATAGGAAGCAGACTGGAGTTTCTTGCATGTGGTGGTTGCAAAGGATGAATCTCTGTCTACTACTATGATCAGCTTAGGAGATTGACGGTAGTTCAAACAGCAAAGACAGACCGTTTTGCTGCATGGAAACAATACTTAATCACTATCTCATGGTTACAAAGATGCTCTATAGGTGGAGTCATAGATACATGAGATGGACCTGCGATATTCCATTTTTTTACAAGAATCTCGTGGAGATCGATCACATTGACAGGATAAGAGGAAGAAGAATGTACATACTCATGGATTATATTAGGAACATGGTTCCTGTTCTTGAGATATCATGTCCCTTGAGTGTTGTGCTGAGTTGATTGGCATAGGTGAGAGGATCTTTGACTTTAGAAGCCTTCCCTTTGCGCAAATCAGTAACTGGCACAGACTGCCGTTGGCGCGTCTCGCGGCTTGATGAAGCTGCTCTGATTTGTGCCTATTGAGATAGGCACGCATGTCAAAGTGGTGCACTTCATATGTATTTTTCTGGGACACCATCAGCTTTATCTGTTTGGATCTTGATATGCGCAGAGTTGGCAGATCCTGATTTGGATTTGGTTGGCACTTAGGAGTAGGCAGAATGCCATGTTGCCCTGCACACCCAATTCCAGTGCGCTTAATATGGCATAAATGAGTAGCAGGAAGTCGATTTTGAGCAGAATTGACTTTATTGCTAGAGACTTGGTTATCTCTATTAAGATAACTAGAGCTTCTGTTCAAAAGAGTTTGAGCAGTGATTGGCGCAAGGGCGCAATCATGAGTATTTTCCACCAATTCTAGGACCGGAAAAGAACGAAAAAGGCCAAAGGACGCTTTTCTTTATTCTTTACAGGAGCAAAATGGATAGGTTCTCCACCAAGTTCAGAACTAGGGAGGAACAGGGTGTAGCCAAAGGGCATTTCCTTTTGTTCTGCGCTAAGGCAGCAGTTGGCGCAGTCTGCGCAGAAGCTGTGATTGGCGCATAGGTGCAATCAGGAGTGTTTTTCACCAAGTCTAGGACCGGAGAAGAATGAGGAAAGGCCAAAGGGAACATTCCTTTGTTCTGCACAGGAGCAAAAATGGATAGGTGCTATGTTTTGTGCTGGGGAGGAAGAGGCAGTAGCCAAAGGGCATTTCCCTTTGTTTCGTGCCAAGGCAGCAATTGGCGTAGTCTGCATAGAAGCTTTGATTGGTGCTATGGAAAACTTAGGAGTCAAGATGGCGTGCGCCTTGTTCTTGGCAGCAACAATAGTCCGCTTTTCACGCCCAGCACTAATCATGGCTTCGTAGGCTATTTGGTCGACCTGAACAACCAAGGTCTTCTGTGTCTTGCCTATTGATGCAATATCATATTGAGTTATCACCTTCTCATCGGAGGAGAAATTCTTCGCCAGTAGAGTCGCCATTTTGTTTGCAAGAACAAATGTTTTACAAGAAAACTAGTTTACAAACTAAGAAAAAGAAAGTACAAGAGTATAATTTAATTCTGGGAAAGTACAACTGCAGGAATCTGATCTGAAGACGATCACTTTATCCCTTGGACTATGTGATATTGAGACACGAGCATCTGGAGAATGCAGCAACACTTTGTCAGGAGATTATGATCATTAGTGATGTCTTAAAACTGATTTGGAACTCTATTTATAGAGTTTTGAAATAACTATCAAGCAGTTATTCTGAGTGGCGCGTACTACATTTTGTGCGCTATTCACTCAGTTGCATGAACGGTTACTTGAACTACTAGGGATGCGTGGCATTCTATGAGAGAGATGCGCATGGTCGTGGGTAGTGTGGATACGTTCTTCGAGATTAGTGGCATGTACGCCACGTCATCTAGCTTCTGAATTAAAATTGACTAGGTGGCACCAACTTAATAGGTGGCGCCAGGCGCAACTTGATAACTGGCGCCCCTTACTCAATCTGTCCGTTCTATGGTAATTTAATTACATCGCGCCAAATGATAGCTAGTGTGAGCTAGCTATCAGCATTAATTACCGAGACTAACACAGTCTCCTCGAATATCACGTTGATCGAGATTCGAAGGGAGTTCATTCGGCTGACGAGCCGTCAGTCATCATGAAGATTTTACAGCTTCTCGAGAAAGCTTGCCACGTGGTACTGCGCACCCAAATGATCGGCGCCACTTGAGTCCCGTGCACCTTAACGACCAGTGCTATGTTGATTTTGGCACCATTTTATGAGTGGCGTCTAATCATTTTTGAGCTTCTACAACCGTCGGTATGTCGATCCAAACGACAAAAAATAAATTTTATATAAAATCGGTATACCGTCGATATATTGTAGTATACCGCTGGTATGCCGATTGTCGGCAAAAAATGATTCTGATTATTTTTTACCCTAGCTTTTGATTTTATCATCTATTTTTTGTGCTTACAATTATTCCTAAGATTCATTATAGACTCTAGAGAGATTGTAGTAGGAGTAGGTTTCTTGAAAGTCTTGAAATGATGATGGCTTGACTTCTTCCTTTATATTGTGATATTTTTTTTCTTGACGATAGTTATCCAAAGATATCCAGATTGTGAAATTTGAATACCTTTCGGGGCTTCGTCCCTGAACCGTCACGGGTGGACGGGGCTGCTCTCCCAAGTGCTTGGCCCCGGAGATGTCATTGAATGGTTCAGAGAAATCTTATAGGATACCTTCGTCTTTAGTCCATCATGATTTCTTCATTACATATGTCCATGTTGATCTTGTTTATTTCTTTTCGGCAAATACATGTTAGACGAAGAAAACAATATACATTTTGTAACAAGTATGGTACACATTAGGACTATGCTAAGTTTAAGTTAAATACTTTAGTAATATCATGAATATTAGCGATATCATACTGTTAAACTTAATCGAAGTGTCGTTAGGAGTCATGCATGAGTTCTGTCGAGAATAGACTGAGGTCAGTCAGGATTCGACTGAATTCGATCCGAACTTTGTTGAACTCAAATAGAATTTACTGGCCTTGATCTGACCGAGTTTGGTCCGAATTTAGTCGGTGTCAATCTATCGACGAAGAACACTAGTGTGGTCCCCAAATCTATATATAATCGTGTGATCAAATTTGGATGTCCATGTTTAGTGCTGGATTATTTTAGGATATCTCCTAAAACCCTAAATAGTTTTCTCAAGGTATATATATATATATATATATATATATATATATATATATATATATATATATATATATATATATATATATATATATGCATTGAGGGTGGTTGGCATGAGAAGTTTAATACGGAGATTTAGGGTGCAAATCCGAAGAAAATCTAAAAAAAAGTCTGTACTTTGCTCTTTGGGTTCGTCGTTTGAGACAACAAGAAGATGATATATGTTTGAGGAATCGTCTACTTCATTCAAGAAGATTACGATGGGGTTGGGTAAGCTAGTGATTTTTTTATAATCTCTTTCTCTCTCTCTCTCTCTCTTTCTTTCTTCTTGAGTTTTGTGAGGTGTTGAACCTTTGGACAAAAGTTCAATATAGTTGTACTTAATAGTATATCTTTCGAAAAGTTATAAAGATTATGATTTGTCCAGGTGACATAGTCACTGAACATATACTGTATTTGATCTATTTTGGTGTTGTTAGAGGTTGGTTCGTTATCTTCAGGTGGGTTGGCCTCGCTTCCGCGACCTTGCTTCCGTGAATAACAAATCCTATATCACAATTCATCTCAAGTAAGATTAATACAAGAATGATCACAATATATTTATGAAAGTGATAAATGCTACTCAAATGATAACTTATATAATAATCATGAAGCTAGTATACCGATCATCAAGCTAGGGGATGGACCAAATAACCCTAGTTATTGGCTTATAAGATGACAACTGATGAGTGGCCAATTACCATAGATCTCTAATATGAACCCTTGTTGGATGCATGCGATGGGCCGTGACCTCATTTGTCATCACCATGAACAATGCAGACCTGGTAAACCATGAGACGATGGCATGTATATCCACAATATGGCCTCCGTGGTGGAGGTTGATAAACTTTACGACAAATCCACAAACAAGATAAGAGAAAAAGGAAGAACTTCTCTTTTAACTACTCGTCGACACATTGGTATGTGCTCCTCCTCTATACACCGAATCACGCAATTGAATATGAATGACTTCTAACTCCCTTCTATCTCATGCATATTTGTTGGCGTTTGGCCTTTAAAAACTAGAAAGATAGTCCCACATTGGCTAGACCAAATGGAGTGTATTTCTATATATTAACTTTTCTTCTATTTAGAGATGCACATGTGGTGTGGAAGAGCACATGGGTGTCATGTGGCAGTATTTTTCTAGTGGAAAGAAGTCTAACCCAACAAATGAAGCATTAATGCTTTTTGTCATGCTCATGGAATCTATTCCTTTGGAGCTAAGTCCCGTAGGGGCTTAGCGACTCGGACTCAGGCTCATGGGCTCATGAGATATAATACAAAATTTTGTTGGCGCAATTTGCACTTAGCACGTTGCTAGGCGCATTGTGCACTTTAGTTGCGCTTGTTGTGTGAGCCTCAGCGTTGTCGTTCGTACGAACAGATCGCACGACCATTTATGCTATCGTCCGTGCGCTAGTTCGTACGGCCTGTTGGCGCACAGTTGGCATGCAGTACATACAGCACGTGTACTATGCGCATTGTGCACGGGTGCCCGAGTACGCGCGGACGCAATTAGCGCAGTTAGCGCTGATGCGCGTGCTGTGCGCCAATTAGCATACTCGTGTCTATTCACGATCTGAACAGTTATGCAACATGCAAAAATAATTTTTTTACATGTCCGGACGTTTTATATACTGGGCTCCTTACGAATTTGCCAGAGAACAGAAGAAAGAAACAGTGCGCCATTTCTGTCCGTCCGAGGAGTCAGAAGAGCATTCGACAGAGCGTTTAAAAGTTATTCTCCGAACTTGTTGGTTCCTGAAAGCTGTTCATGTGGGGCGAATGTAGCTTTGAGCTCCGGTGATCTGTCACCCCAGCAGGACTTCTCTTATTTTCTGTTCATTTCTTATTTTGTTCATCTTGTTCACTTGTATCTTGTTCTGAATGAGGTCTTTTCCTAATCTAATCAGAAACTGTTTGTGGACATTCATTATTGCTGCTACAAAATCATTTGTGCCTTCTTCGAAGTGTTACATTTGATTTCGTTTCTCAGAATACTCCGGGATCTCCTTTGTGCACCTTCCTCGAAGTGTTGCCAAAAAATCAGTTTTTTAATCTTAAAATCATGTCCTGGGAATAACAATCTCAAAGCTAGATTAACAAGATAGAAAACTCTCGTGCTGCACTCATCGATCCTAACTTCAACAAGTTAGAGAAATTCGATGGAGAGCACTACCAAGTCTGTAAGAGGAAGGTTAGCCTCAATCTCCAACTCGTGGACGTCGACCACGTGCTAATTGAGGAAGAACCAAAGGTTCCAGAAACTAGGACTGTGAACACGATTGCTGCCGCTACCGCCAAACAGTCCAAATAGATGAGGGAGAATAGCCTCTGTAGGTTTCTGATACTTAATGCTACGGAGGACTCCCTGGCAGAATCATGCTCTAAGAAAACCATTGCTAGAGAGATTTGGGAGTCTTTGGAGAAACTTTATGAAGATGACAAGAATATGAGCAAGATATTCATCGTCAAAAAATATCAGAAATGGCTCTTTGAAGATGAGATGACAATGCAACCTTAGGTGAAGGAATTCCTGAAGCTGCGCAGAAATTGGAAGATGAGGTGTCACGACCCGCGCCCTAGGGTTAGGGCACGAGAACGTAACAACGCCCAGCCTACGCCGCAGTGTCGGCGGTAGAACGTTGTCCTAGGTCTCAATGCATCTAACAGTATAAGACTAAACAGTTTATACTCCCCGAATGGGGGTGACATAGCAGATACAAACTCAATCACATCTAAGGTAGAGTATGATAAGGATAGATAAAACATGAAATCCAAAATAAATACAGGAGATAGAAGTCTAAGTGTCTAAGATACATGAACCCAGAAGTACATCTCAAAACTCAAATAAAGATACAGTAATCCATAAAGTAAATACAACTCCATACAAAATGAAATAACTACCTAAACAACCTCTAATGTGTCTCCTCTAGGCTAGCAGGCACCTCCAGGCTATCTGTAAAGTTTATCAACAGGTCCAGTCAGGACTGGAGCGAGTACAGTACATCTCAACAGATCATAGCAGGTTAGAAAACGTATAACATGCAGTAAAGTAAGATATAGGTACTGAAAGAAAACAGTATATAAACAGAGAGATAACTGTAATAGAAATATCTACTATACATAGAGAACTAGCATGTGACTAGTGAGTCAGAGTACAATATGAACATGTAAATGGCCTGGGATGATTCTGATGCTATACTATGGAATGATTCTGATGCTACACTACTGGTGTATTATTCACATGTCCATTTATACTCCTCCGTACTCCCAATCAATACACAAGGATCCAGCCAGGTTATGTTATATGATGCTATGTAACAGACCCCGAAGGTGATAGACCCCGAAGGTGATAGACCCCGAAGGTGATACATAGTAGACCCATAAATGGGATAAGGATTCCAGGAAGACTCTACGACCATAAGTGTATATGTCGTAAGTGATCAAGAAACAAATGAAGCATAGTGATACGCCATGTAAGTGAAACGCACAGAACATAGAGTACCCGATGCTCCCTAAGGATAACATCTCAAGAAAGGATCCATATAGTACCAATCCGTGTGACCATCGTGACAGTACAAGTAAAGTAATCTACTGCAGGAAATAATTCTAAGCAGGATATGAAATGATCAGAGAATGTACTCGCCTCGATAACCTGAACAGCTGATAAGTATAGGAGGCCCCACTGAAGCCACAGAGTCCTATTTAGAGCAACACAGGTTACAAGGTGTTCAAGTTGAAAATAAATAAATCCCTACATGCAATCTATATTATTCTAGGTTCTTCTAAGTCAAAACAACTCTAGGTCGACTCCGGTCAATAATCTAGTCAAACTAGGTCAAGTGTTGACTTACAGTTGACTTTGGGTCAACTGGTCAACTCTGGTCAAACAGGGTCAATTCTAGTCTAATATAAAGTGTACTTCGTTATTTGTACGTCGAAACTTACGTCACGCAAACCGAGATAAGAAAATTATCGGTAAGGTTGATAATCTTATTGTAGTGATCCACGTGTCCAACTTGTCAATTTCAGCGATGTGACATCACTGGAATTTACTGATCTCAGTTTCATTGTACTAATCCCGAAATACGAACATTATAAGAATTAATTATTAATTAATTATAAAAAGGTTAAACTCAGAGAAATTATCAACAAACATTGTCGGACGATGAAATGAACATCGTCAACGTGTCCAGAACGGTCAAATTAGCTAGGATAGCCTACCCAACGGTCCAATTTGGATACAAGGGCAAAAAGGTAATTTCGGGTCAAAATGGTGTCCGTGTCGAAGCCGTTTTGCACCAAAAAATGTGCAAGAAAATAAGTCTACAAAATATAACAAATTATATATCCACGAAACCAGAATATCGATACGAACCCAACGGTATCTCCAGAATTGGATTCCGTTGACCCTATCTCAATTTGGCCCGTTGACCAGAACTTGGAATTCCGGTTTGCACGGAAATGCGTGCCGGAGCCAAAGTTCTCAAAACTCAGCAAACTACCTGTCAACGAGTCCAGAATGATGATACGAACTCAACGGTATCTCCGGAATTGGATTCCGATGAGCCGAACTCAAAATGACCCGTTGATCCGGATAATGGTATCCGACTTACACCGAAATGCGTGTCAGACCCAATGTCCACCAAAACCTAGCAAATTATATGTCAACGAGTCCAGAATGACGATACGAACTCAACGGTATATCCGGAATTTGATTCCGATGAGCCAGCGTCAAAAAGTCCCGTTGACCCAGAAAGTGGGACCCGCTTTGCACCGAAAAACGTGTCCGGGCCCACGTTCTCCAAATCTAACAAATTTTATATGAAAACATGCCAGAACGATGCCACAAGTCTAATGGTGGTGTCAGAAATGAAATCTGGAGTCCCGTGTTCAAAAATAGAATTTTACAAGTTGGAAATTACGAATTCGGACGACCAACTTTGGCGTCGAATTCAACCAATCAAACAAGCTCACAATGAAACAAAACTGGAGGGGTAGTAAGAGGGTTATACCAACTTCGCACCGGAACTGGTAGCACGCCAAACGGAGCTGCGGTGGAGGAGATACAAGCTGACGAAGTTGGCCCCACGAAACTGTCCAAATTTAATATAATTTAAACGGTCAACTTGATGGCCGGTTTTCATGTATCAAACGATAAAATCAACGGACAAAAATTGACATGAGCGAAGGTGGATATACCGAGATTGCGATGGAGCAAAGAAATTGCCGATCCAACGGTCGGATCTCCGGAAAAACGCGCACGAAGTTGCTGCGACGGAGCACGAAATCTGAGTTCCAAACTCGCGCGCGCCGACGGGATCTCGTCCAAAACGCACGAATCGCCTCGACGGCGCATCCTGGCGGACGGTGGCCGTCAGGAAGAGGCTCGCCTGAGTTTGCGCGCCCATGAAAGGGGGGTTGCTGGAGCTACGGCGGCCACGGCGGCGCGTCCACGCTTGCACGCGCGTGCGCTAGGCACTGCTGCTTTGCGCTGTGTGCACCGCGGCGCTGCGCGCGGCCAAGCTCGCCGGCGTGGGCTCGTCGGGGCGGCCAAATGCTGCGGCTGGTGGTGGTGGTGATCGGTGGCCAGGCCGGTGCACGGTGATGGAGGTGGTGGCGCGGGATAAATGGTGTGGAGGTGGTGGTGGTCGTTTGTAGAGAAGAAGGAGGAGTAGAGGAGGAGTGGTGGCGATCGGCCAAGGTTGGGTTTGGTGTTGGTGCTGTTGGTGTGGAGTTGTGAGTTGTAGTAAAATTAGAATAGAGTGGGAGAGAGAGAAAGGGATGAATAATTAATGAAATGAGAGGGAGAGAGAGAAAGTTGCTCTCCACATAAAATTTAGGGCCGGCTCTTGCTGTGAGGGGATTGGGAAAAAATTCATGGGGAATTAATGGTGAGGATTGGTTTGGGGAAACAATGGCTAGGATTAAATAGGGAAAAGTTGGTCATCCCAATGGATTTTAATTCAATAGAAATTCTTAATAAATATAGAAAAAATAGGTAGAAGGGTACTCGATATTTTTGGGTAATAAAATATGAGGGTGTCAAGATGGAGAATAACATGGAGCTGGACTGGACTCGGTGGAGCCGGATTGGATCAAAACTGGACATTGTGCAAAAATTTGAATTAAAAATAGGCGTCGATGATCATGGAGAAATAAGTAGCACATGGGGATTCCAATAAATGGGACACAAGTGGCGGATGGATAGTGGGCTCAAAGTGGGCCATGTCCATAATTGGGGCGGACAGGTTTTGGTCGACAGGGGACCCACAAATCAAGTTGGAAAATAAACGTGACGCCGTGGAGTGAAATAAAATCGGGTCACGCGTCAGGAAAGTTGTACGAATCAAATGGAGCACAAGAAGGCGTGTCTGAGTGGGACACGAAGGTCATGGGCGGCGAGCGACTCGAGTAGATCATCAATGAGGAGTTGGTTTCAAGGAAATGACTAGTCTGGCGCTCCCAATTTAAAAGTCATGGTAACGCGCTGAAAATGATCAAGGAAAAGAGTGGGAAAATAAATAATAATCAAATGGTCTAAATCGACCCGAAGTTCAGCGAAGCAAAAAGAGCACAAGAGGACAAGTTTGGATGGGACACTATATACCGTCATGAAGGTAATCATGTCCACTCCAAAACTCATGAAGAAGATTTCCAGAGTTGAACATCCCTGATACTCCAAATATCAATGGCACGGGAAAGTACACTTAGGAAAATTAAACAGAATAAATTATTTATCGAAATAAAAATCAATCAGGAAATAAATAAAATAAAAAAATAATCCAAAATTCAGGGTGCTCACATCCTACCCACCTTATAAAAATTTCGTCCTCGAAATTAAAATGTCCCTACTCCCTCTAGGTCAAACCCCCACAATCAAAGTCCCAGAACTTAAACAAATCATACCATCAAATAAAAGAACGGCATACAGGGTCATGGCATACGGTGGCTGTGAAAGTCTCATCTAGGTATACTAGTCATACTAACCAAGGCGGTCATCGGGTATCCAAACACACAAGCAATCCAGGGTGCTAAAATAGAAAGATACAGAAAAAACAACCATCAAAACTATAAGGTTGTCTACCACCCCATATGAAAACTGGTACTCATAAAAAATAAAGGAAGGTAACTACCAATCATCTGAAAAAAGTACTATCCCAAAAAATCAAAATCACAAGTTGAAGAATTGAAAGTCACTTGTATTGAAATCCAATCACAATATATATACAGAGAGAGCGTTAGAGAGGAAAACTAGCATCATGTGTATTGGGACATGTTCATATGGTTGGATAGTAGGCGTGTGTGTACGTGAATATACATGAAAGTGTATATGGGGATTCGGGTTTCAACAATAACTAACAAGTTACACTAATCATGACATATGGGTTAACGACCTACAATACACAACCTATTTAATCATAACATGCATGGCTAACCATTTATATATATAAGAAGGTAGAGAATTAGTTATTTATCTATATACATTATAACATGGATGTATAAACGCTATATATATCTATATAGATACATGATCATAACATGGAGAGGAAAGATTAGGTTACATGACAGGGTATACTAAGTTAGAGTGTGTGTGTGTCCTTGTACAGGGTTATAGCTTAGTATTAAAAAGTTAAACCAGGTTTTAGTTCAGCATTTACAAAAAAAAAATTATCTAAAAATAAGCTAACATTTAACCAGTGTAATATTAACATAATGCAATTTCAAAATTTAGGAGTTCGAAACATCACAACTAATTTTAATGCTCCTAATACATCCTAGCATGATAGAAATGAAATCCTAACATATTACCAATACATTTATCTACGCATACAGTTCGATATTACATGTTAAATCTGAAATTGAACTAAACATTGGAAATCAAATGTGAAAATGTTAACATGTAACTAATTTTCAGGATTTTGGAGAAATTTGAACATTAAAAAAAAACCAACTCAACGTTTATCACAAACTAACATGTAAGAATATGAAATCTAAATTTATATCCCTACTTCTCACAAGGTAGCTCAATATTACATTTACGAAAATAAAACAACAATTTGAACTAACATTTGGAAATTCAGCATTAAAGGTTAATATGTACACAGTCTTAAATTTGACAATTTTAAACACAAATTTTCAACCAAAATTTTTTGAATTGAAACCCTACGTATAACATACATGTGCAGTTATGTAGACAAAACTAATAACATGAATTTATATTTAAATTACGAATTTAAACATGGAAAAGCAGAGAACCAGAAATATTGGTTATGAAAATTTGGACATCAACAACATATCAATATGTATCTAGATATGTGGAAAAATCAAGTATAGCATGCATGCGTGTTAGGTAAAGTGTCTGTTATATAAATATACTCATATATTCTCGTGTCCCAATAAAAATTAATTCTACGTTAAGACTAACATTTAGATTACTACCAAGATTGCAAGCAGGCGACTGACGAAATCAAGACAGTTTTATTATTATCTAATACAAGATTAATAGCAAGAAGGAATTAACGATAAAATCTGTTTTGCTTATCTGATTAAGGAAGAACCATTTTGGAAACCCAGCGCTAAATTATCAAATCTAAGATAAAATCTAGCAAAATCATCAATTTATTGTATTATGAAAACTCCTAGCAAGGAATTTCACAAGGTTTATAAAACCAACTAAACTTACTCCTGAGTTAAATAATAGAAAACTAGACAACCAAACAAATAATAATTCTTTTTTTTTGAATGATTGAGAAAAAGTAGAGAAAACATGTTCAAAATATTTAAGGTGCAATCTGATAATCATATGCGTCTATCCAGAATTATAGTACTCTAAATCCTCGTCATACTAGTAAGCAAGGCTACGATAATCACAGAGCCCTTGACTTATGCACATATCTGTAGAATCATGGTATTTAACATTTTCGCGGTGCCGCATGCTTGGCTGCGAAAACCTTAAATTCCTACACCCGAGAAATATATCCAGAGTCAGACTATATGTCCTCACCATGCTGGCTAATGTGACTATAGAAGACTAGATTCCATAACATAGACGACCTAGCCCATATAATTTTATCTTGCCAAAAATTTAATTAAATCGATAATGGATACTCAAAAATCAAATCAATTTTATTAACGAACATCAAAATTCAAAAATGAACAAAATCCATCAAAATACAAACTCGGATGCAACAACTATCATCAAAATTCAAAATTCGACAATCATCTACCAAAATCAATAAATACAAACTCGATTTCAACCATAATCCATAAAAATCAAATTCATCAACAGAAAATAAAGATAAAACAAATCAAGAAAAAAGAGTTTTCAAATCGAAGTTAACTAAGATTCTCCAGGGTCGTCCCAGGAATCTCTCAAGGGTTCCTATCTGTGATTGAGTACCTTCAAAAATATATCCTAATCCTACTGCAGGCTGTAGTGGTACTCTAGTTCGAATACCACTACATAAACTCGACCTGCATGGGCCACCACTTGAGGGGATGTCCCTCAACGACAAGTCTGTTATTGGAGGGATCGTCTCCAAGCTCTCCGCTGGTTGGATCAAATTCTATGTGAATATGTATGTGAAGAAGTTGGAGATTAGTCTGGAAGATCTCCTACAAAAAATTTATGTTGAGGACCAGATGAGGGCTCAACTGAAGGTGGACGCTCTGTTCGAACAGATGGCTAATGCCAACTTGGTCCACATGAAAGAGTCAAAGAAAAAGCAGGCGGCTTCCCACAACATGAAGAAGGACCTCACTAATCTAAAAGTGAAGGAGACTTCTTTCAAGCAACAGAAGCCAAAGTCCCATGTGACTTTGCTTCAAATGTGGCAAGAAGGGCCATTACAAGAGTGAATGCAAATCTACGCCCAACAATCAGAGCAAGGTGAGCCTAGTAAAGCTTTCATGGTTATTGACGTAATTGCTATGGTTGCTCAGGTCACCGCGGTGGGGGCTGACTCTGACTGGTGGGTAGACACCTGTCATGTCTGCTCAAGCAAGGAATGGTTCACCACATACACATCAACGTCTGAAGTTATTATGGTGGTGAACCAGGCACAATATAAAGTACAAGGGATCAGGACGGTGGTGTTGAAGCTGACTTCAGGAAAGACTTTGACGCTTCAAGACGTGAAGCATGTACCTGCTATCGCAAAGAACCTGATCTCTGGAGGCCTACTCTTTAATGCAGGCTTTATGATAGACATCAATACTAGCTAGATGGTGATGTCCATAAAAGGAACATACTTCGAAAAAGCCTTTTATACCGAAGGGATGTTTAAACTTTATCTTGTAACCCAGTCTAATGAAATTAATACAATCGCTCATTCTGATTATACTCTTGAGTTGTAGCATAATAGACTAGGACATGTTCATTGTAAAAGAATAAACATAATGTCTAGTATAGGACTTATCTCCAAATGTAGGGATAAGGTAGAGAAGTGTGAAGTATGTTCTCAGATGAAGATCACAAGAAAACCCATTCATCGGGTTATTCAAAGCACAGATCTTCTGGAGTTGGTTCACTTCGATATTTGTGACTTCAAACAATTCTCTAGGAAAGTCGGAATAAAGTATTTTATAACCTTCATCGATGACTTCTATGCGTTCATCTACTTGCTGAAGTCTAAAGACGAAGCGTTCGAGAAGTTCAAAGAGTTCAGGGCCGAGAATAAACAAAAAACTGAACAACAACTCAAGAGAATAAGAAGTGATCGATGCGAAGAGTATCGATCTTATGAATTTGCATCGTTCTACAAAGAACATGGAATCATCAACGAGACTACTACTCCATATTCTCCTCAATCTAATGTAGCAGAAGAAAGAAAAAATAGAGCATTGACAGAAATGATAAACTCAATGCTATTGACTACAGGTCTTCCAAACTGCTATTGGGAAGAAGCTGCATTGACAACCACTTTTTTTCTAAATAAAGTGTTGTATGCAATTTTAGACATCATTCCTCATGAACTCTAGTTCAAAGTCAGACCTAACTTGAATATCATTCGAGTATGGGGGTGTCTAACATATGTAAAGCTCCCAGATCTGAAGATTCAAAAGCCCGAAACAAGGACTACGAAGACGATCTTCTTAGGATATGCCGAGAAGAGTGATATTTAGAGATTTCTTGATATAGAATCAAATTATATTATTGACTCTCGTGATATAGAATATTTGAAGACAAATTTGCGAGGCATAAGAACATTGTTCTTACGAATATTCCAGAGAATAATGAGGGTGCACAGGAAATTGAAGTTTCAAATGAGAACGTAGTCCAGAAAGATATTGTTGTATAGGAGACAATACTTGAACCATAACTCGCTGAGCCGTCAGCTAAGCGAGTGAGGAGACCGAAGGAATTCGGAGATGACTTTGACATCTATCATGTGAAAGCAGCTCCGCTTACCTATGATGAGACGATGAAGATAAGAGACATTATTTTCTGGAAAGAGGTGATAGACAATGAAATTGATTCAATTACCTCTAATGACACTTGGGTGTTGGTTGATCTTCCTGAAGGAGCGAAATACATCGGATGCAAATAGATCTTCACGAAGAAGATGAAAGCAGATGGAACTATTGACAAGTTCAAGAGTAGGCTAGTAGCCAAGGGGTTCTCTCAGAAGCAGGAGATTGACTACTTCGACATGTATGCTCCAGTAGTCTGGATGACCACCATCAGAATATTAATTACTCTCGCAGCAATACATAAGTTGATGATACATCAGATGGATATAAAAATAGCTTTCCTGAATGGTGAGCTAACCGAAGATATTTACATGCAACAGCCAGAAGAATTTGTAGTCAAGGGCCTTATAGACAAAGTCTGCAAGTTGGCGAAATCATTATACGATTTAAAGCAAGCTCCCAAAATATGGCATGCGAAGTTTGACAAGGTTATAAGGTCAAATAGCTATAGGGTCAGCAAAATGGACAAGTCTATTTACACGAAGTTTGCTGACGAAAGAGGTGTGATCGTTTGTTTGTACATAGACGACATGCTAATCCTAGGTACGGATATGGGCTATGTCACGGAGACAAAGAAGTTCATCTCGACCAAGTTCAGTATGAAGGACTTGGGGGAAGCTAACGTAATATTGGGCATCAAGATCATCCGGATGGGGTACTTGACTGGGGTTGTCACAGTCTCATTATATTGAGAAAATGATCATACGCTACGGGTATTAGGATCTTTCAGTGATCGATACGCCTTACAAGTGTGACCTAAAGTTGAAGCCTAATTCGAGAAAAAGCGTCAGGTAGCTGGAGTATGCAAGCGTTATCGGAAGTTTGATGTACGCTACTACTGCCACTAGGCCTGACATAGCTTTCATCGTGGGAATGATGAATTAATTCACGAGCAACCAAGGCATTGAGCTCTAGAAAGCTGTGAAACGGGTAATGAGATATCTCAAGAAGTCAAACATATGTACTATACTACAACGAAAATCCGCTGGTAGTAGAAGGTTTCAGTGATGTAAACTGGTGCTCAGAGGAGGAGAGCGAGAGATCCACAAGTATATTTATTTTTATAATGGATGGAGCTGCTATATCGTGGAAGTCGAAGAAGCAGACTATACTCTCTCTCGTTCCTCCATAGAATCTAAATTCTTTACACTAGACTCTGTAGTAGAAGAAGCAGAATGGCTTAGGAAGCTCATGTATGATCTTTCAGTAGTTGGGGTGCAGATACCGACGATACCTATATATTGTGACAACTAAGCGACTGATGTGGTGGCATCAAATGACCTCTTCAACGGGAAGAAGAGAACTTTACGTTTAAAGCACAAGACAATGCACAATCTCATCAAAAGAGGTATCATTGCAGTGATTGATGTTCGGAGTCAGGAGAACCTGACGGATCCGTTCACAATGGGCCTCAAGCGCCAGCTGTTCGAAGACAGCTTATAAAATAGGCTTGAAGGCATTCTGATATTGTGTTATTGTAATCCTACCATAAAATTTTATGCTATTAGTTCAAAAAAATCTACTAGGCATCTAGCTTTTGGTTCAAGGAAGGACCATTAACTGAGAAAATATCAGGAACAGTAGGTACATGTCATCAGTGACATGGAAATGATATAGACCTACAACCATTGTTGTCTACTTTATGTTTTATGTGGAGAACAGATCCTGTGGTGAGGATGGCTTAAACGCCTTAATGAGTTCTCAGGCAGAGTGAATGCCTGTTGTGCTTTACATGAAGCACGGTAGCACGGCACTACAAGGAGTATTACAACTCCATGCTACAGTGGGGTAACTCCACCATGAGGTTCCCAGGTAGGGATAATACCTTGGCTTTGCGAGCCAAGTCACAGGGGCATATAACCGCAAATAGACATGTAGTCTAATGCTATATAATAAAATTAAAAAGTTATAGACAACACTACAAAAGGGACAATGTTCTCATGTTACAGTGGCACGATACCACAAAGAGGTACCCAGGTAGGGATAAATTAGCCTCGACCTCGCAAGCCATGTCATTGCGGCGTAACATCGCAAGGAAGCACAAGGCTTCTTGCTAGGTAGTTTGGCACTACATAGAGACTTGTGACCTCATGTTATAGTAGTATGACACTACGATGAGGTACCCGGGTAGGGGTAAAGCCTCGGCTTTAAGCCATGTCATAGCGGCGTAGCATCGTAAGGAAGCACAAGGCTTCATGTCATGTCTCTTTGATAAAGAACTCGCCTAGAGTGTATGAAAAGAGATAGCATGTTATCTCTTGAGGGTAAACTTATAGACGTCCAAAATACATACACCGAAACTAGGCCTTTAGTGTGCAGCCAAAAGCATATGTGACTACATTATGTACGCGGAAAGAGTTGCAGCTATGGTACAGAATTCAAGGTTTAGTCCATTCTTGTATCATAATGTTATTTAACCCATGCGAAAAGATTCAAGTCGTCAGCGACATCTATCCTAATGCATGATGGACAACAACTATAGGGAACACTCAAACCCATATATTGAGATATCTGGAGGATTGTTGGTGCCTTTAAAAACTAGAAAGATAGTCCCACATTGGCTAGGCCAAATGGAGTGTATCTCTATATATATGTTTTGCTTGTGTTTAGAGATGCACATATGGTGTGGAGGAGCACATGGGTGTCATGTGGGGGTATTTTTCTAGCGGAAAGAAGGCTAACTCAACAAATGAAGCAATAATACTTTTTGTCATGCTCATGGAATTTATTCCCTTGGAGTTAAGCCCCGTAGGAGATTAGCGACTCGGACTCGGACTCGGGCTCATGGGCTTATGAGGCGTAATGTGGCATTTTATCGGCGCACTTTGCACTTAGCACGTCAGCAATGTCACTAGGCGCATTGTACGCTTTAGTTGTGCTCGTTGTGCGAGCCTCTACGCTGCTGATCGCGCACCCGATCGTGCGACCGTTCGCGCGAACCGATCGCGCGACCATTCATGCTGCCGTTCGTGGCGCTAGTTCGCGTGGCCTGTTGGTACGCTGTGTGTGCAGCGCGCACTGTGCACTCTCAGAATCCTCCGGATCTCTTTTGTGCACCTTCCTCGAAGTGTTGCCGAAAAATCAGCTTTTATCTTAAAATCACGTCCCGGGAATAACATTATTTTTCGCTATATAATGAGGTTTCAAAACGGTTCAAAAGTGAGCAGTCTAAGTCGTATATATATCATGGTCCTTTTTATTTAAAAAATAAATTATGTAAAAAATTGTTGAAAAATGTTTGAATTTGTTATAATATTCAACATGGGAAATTAAACTCAACCAAACAAGAAAAATATCTCCCACCTTAACCATATGAGTTAGAAAAAAATATTTGTCTATAATTGAATAATATTTTTATTATACGTGTAAAGCACGTACATTTACTAGTACATGAATATATATTGTCGTTTGCTTAATAATCTTATATAACTGACAATCACTTGTGCCGTGATCTACTTCGCAGTATGTGAAGAAGTTATCTAACTGTCAATCTTCATGTCATTGCTCGTTTTCTTTATAGTATGTGAAGAAGTTCCCTAGCCGAGGACTTTGCTACAATCTGTAGTGTCTTCCTGTAACATTTACGACATATGTTATGCCAATTATGTTTGGTCCATTGATTTTGATCATCGATTGACTGGTTGATAGTAAAGATTCCTTGGAGGTAATCTAGCTTAGCAAAACAAGAAGCAAATAAATATGGCTTGTTCCTCGACTACGACTGAGTATTTATTGATGACGTCCATTTCATTTTCCGATCGAGCTAACATGCATTGAAGCCTTCTCCTCGATGTAGGCGCGTCCCTCACTTCTCCGTATTGCTTTCTAAGAGCATCTCCAACCCTATAGTGAGTTTAGAAAAAATGGTTGTCATGTAGGAATGACAAGTTTTTATTTCAAAATTTTTTTTCCAATATAAAGGTAGAATAAATTATGAAGTTGACATGTCAAAGACAATGTAAAGTTGGTTGTCTAGATCTAGACAATGCACTTCACAATACCTTTGTCTCCACATCATCAATTATGAATAAAAATATTTATAAAAAAAAATGAAGAAGTGGAGAAGTTGTCTTGGAAGTTGAAAAAATTACTTTTTATTGTCTTCTCAATACTTTTGCATTAGAGAGCACTTTTTATCTCATTGTCTTCTGTGAATATCACAAACACGATTGTCTTGTGCCTCATGCCACATAGGAATCACAAACACGATTTAATGAGGTCAGCAAACATATTGAGATTGATTATTGTTTTATTTGGAACAACTTGGACCACGGTCTATCTTTACTTCCTCTCCATTGTTATATTTTGTTCTTCATCTCAATTTAATGTTGGGCTTCCCAATCTTGGTAAGTCCTGCTAAGGGCCATTAAGTTCCAACACAATCCAACTATTTGTTGGAAGTTGGAACTCTGTCCGTACGTTGTCGTTGAGACCACAGTAGCTGGTTATGGAGGTAACACGCTACTACTTTATTGAGATGAATAAGCGAGGGAACTATGGTCTTGCGGTCAATCAATTCTCACTATACTTTCTCTTTCCAATACGCGGAAGTAGGCTTGAAGTTCGCTGGTCATCAGTTCAACACTTTCTCTCCTTTGACTAACGCAGAGTCAGCAGTTAGTGATACCAAACACTATTTTCTCGGTCAAACTTCCTCTCCACTCTTATAGTTGAACCAGTCCTCTCATATATAGGCAGACAGAGCTAGGCACAACAGACAAGCTGTGAAGTTGATACAAGACTTAAAATTAATCCTTCTTACATGCTGATGCAGTAGCTAGCTAGATTGATTCCCTTAGCTTTAGCCAGCCTTCAAGTTCAATCAATCCATGGATAGAAGCAGCAACGGGTGCTGGGACCTTACCAAGTTCCTGGCAGTGCTAAGCCATGGGCACGAGCAGACGAGGCAGCTAGAAGCTCATCTCGACGATCCCTCCGTGCACCACCTAGTGTGCAAGTCACTGGCACGGCAGATAGAGTCAACCTTCCAAACAGCCATTTCGATGGTCGTCGAGGGATCGCGTACGCTTACTCGTACGAACAATACGGGCACGTACTACTCCCCGCCGTCCGGCGGCACCGACAGCCAACAGAGCAAGAGCCCCGACAGGGCCCCGTTCGAAGACGATCACGAGCGCATGGAGACGTGCAACAAGAGGAAAATTAGTGCACTCAGGTGGACTAGGCAAGTGAGGGTGTGCCCTGCTGGAGGGATTGAAGAGCCTCTTGTTGATGGCCATAGTTGGCGAAAGTACGGGCAGAAGGACATTCTGGGAGCCAAGTATCCAAGGTTAGTTAGTATATATATATATATATATATATATATATATATATATATATATATATATATATATAGACACTTCGCCTCAAAATACAATTAGAACACGTACACCAAAACTATTGCCATTTCGAATTATATGTCTATATCGTTCGTAACAGGGGCTACTATCGCTGCACTCATCGCAACTCCAGGGGATGCCTGGCCACCAAGCAAGTGCAGAGATCTGATGAGGATCCGTTCGTCATGGAGGTCACATACCGAGGAGCGCACACCTGCACAGAGAAGCACGAGAAGATGGTAGGAGAAGCAATTAGCTTGCAACATGACACAGACATTAATTCACAACAAAACAATGATCTCCTGCTGCAACTTCACAAGCAGGCGCCACTCGCTCCCAAGACTGATGATCTAAACTCGAAAGGCCAAATCCTTGATTCCTCTTCCTTCTCCTTTGAGCCTTCTTCTTCTTCTGCACCTGCTAGTTGCATGCAACGTCATGATAGCTTCATAGACAGTTTCATGTTGGCGCGCACCTCGGAGATGAACTACCTTCCTCTGTCCCGATGTGGGGTGAGCAACTATGGTGCACAAGAAACAGAGCTTGCGGCAAACACCCCTATGTCCGACATGGATTTTTGCTTTCGACAGGGGGATTTTGGAGCTGATTTCCCATTCGACGGCTCAAGCTTCTAGTTAAATTCCCCTTGTGTGTAAACAAAAAGTTTCCAACTAATTTTTCCATTTGAAGTCATTAGCTTGAACTGTTGCACCTATATGTAGCCGAACTTCTACTATTATTGAAGCAGAAAATAAATAGCAGTGGGATTATTAACTGTTGATGTTACTACAAGTGTCCGAGCTCTCTAGCCTAGTGGTATTGGAGCGGACATCCGGAGGGGCCGGCAAGGTTCGAGCCCCCCAATTGTGTGTGTGCGTGTGATTTCAAAAAAAAAAAATGTTACTACAAGTAATGCTGGTTACATAAATTTGTAACTTTCGTTACTTATCTACTTTCTAGGGATAACATCAACCTTGTATCATATATATAATCCCCAATTATGCTATTTTTCTCCCAAAAAATTTAGGTGATGCCATGTTCCATTATATGGCATCTCACATGGCAGTTGACATAGCAATTGACATGACAAATTATAACCCAAAAAATTAATTATCCAAATTGTTTTAATGTTAATGTTGATGCTAATTTTAATATTAATGTTAATGTTAATATTAATTTTAACATTAATGTTAATGTTAATTTTAATGTTAATGTTCATTTTAATTTAATATTAATATTAAATTAATTTTAATGTTAAATTTTGCCATGTCAGCTGCCATGTCAGCCACCATGTCATATGCCAATGGGAGATGGCATCATCCAATTATTTTGGGAGACAAATATCATTTTTGTATAATCCCACTACTAAACCTTGTATTATAGATGCTGGTTATATTAGTTTTCAGCAAAATCTGGCTCGGAAGGGCCCTTAAATGAAGTCTTATCGTAGAGATGGTAGCATAAGTCTATAGCACGTTTGGTTGCACGAAAGTGTATGAAAGTGCGAAAGTGGAAAAACGAAAGTGTATGAAAGTGCGAAAGTGTATGAAAGTGCGAAAGTGGAAAGTGCGAAAGTGTATGAAAGTACAAATATCATCCCTAAGGGCCTGTTTGGTTGCACGAAAGTGTATGAAAGTGCGAAAGTGGAAAAACGAAACTTGCGCACGCGATGCGTACGCATAAATTTTGAGTTTCCAAAAGTTGTTTGGTTGATGGAATTGAAAAATATGAAAGTGGAGGAATAGGGAGTTTGGTTGGAGGTATGTTAAACCTAGGTATGGTTACCCCATTTTCATTTAGTTAGTAAATATGATTTGTTTTCTTTCATGCAATTAATTAATATAATTAGTAAATATAATTGTGTGTAGAGATTAAAAATTACACACTAATAAAGTTTTAATTAACATATAATTAATTTAAATTATTATTATTATTATTATTATTACAATATAAATCACTCTCTCCCTCTCCTCTCTCTCCAGCCCACAGAAAGAAAACCCCCGCCCCCCTCTTCCGTCATCTCCCTTTCCCTCTCTCCACTCTCCTCCGCCTGCGTCGTCGCCAGCGTCGACGCGTCCAAGGTGGCCGCCGGCCCCGCGTCCAGCGCCTCTGTCCAAGGTGGCCGCCGGCCTCGCGTCGCCCAGTGCCGCCGTGTCCAGTGCCCCGCGTCGCCAGCGTCGCCGCGTCCAAGGTGGCCGCCGGCTCCGCGTCCAGCGCCTCTGTCCAAGGTGGCCGCCGGCCTCGCATCGCCCAGTGCCGCCGCGTCCATCGCCCCGCGTCAAGGTGGTCACCGGCCCCACGTCGCCCAGCGCCGCCACGTCCAGTTCACTTTCATGGAGTTTCCTAAAAAAAATTAGGATGTGAAACTGAAGAAAATTTGGGGGGACAGGAACTGCAACATGTCAATTCAGTTCACTTTCATGGAGTTTCCTTGTAGCAACCAAACACTTGAACTGATTCAAGTTTCGTGCAGTTGCAAATTTTTGAGTAGTTTCAGCCGAGTTTCGGCTAACCAAACAGCCCCTTAACGGCTTGGAGGATGCACCATGGATGTGGTGGCACAAGGATTCGATTACGGGTGCAGAAAACCAAACCAAATCTGTGGCACCATCTAGAGCGTCACAACTCACATCATGGATAGGGATCAACCTTTAGATCTCGGGCATAGGAAACTGCTATAAACAGGACCGTCCCAAGTCATTTGGAAGCCCTAGGCAAAAGTCCAAAGATGGGGCCCTTTTTTTAAAATATAAACATAATTAAATTATATATTTATTATATTGATTTATATGCAAACCCTCTCATCCTTGATCCGGACTTGAGACCGGCGATGTATTGTTATAAACGTTACATAGGCGAATTTAAAATTTTTTTACTAATAATTTTTAAAATTTGAATAAGATGCAGTTGCACATATATATATTTGCTTTTATTATGTAGTAGATGAAGATGAAGAGATCAAATCTTTCTTTGAGAGAGGATACGAAGAAGCGAAAGCGGTTATTGATTTTTTTTCTTTAAATTTTGATAGATTTAATTAGGTCTAAATTTTTTACAAATACGCAAGTGATTGTTTCCTTTTTCAACCGGACTTTTCCTTTAAAAAGTGCATAATTACATATATATATCTATACTAGGCAGCCGGGCGTTTCCAGTATTTTCGGGGCCCCTAAAAAAAGTGGGGCCCTAGGCAGCTGCTTCCTTTGCCTAAAGGATGAACCGGCCTTGGCTATAAAGTGGAGTGAGTATGCTCCCACCTCCTACAAATGGGGACCTAATTAGTTTTAGGCTTCTGTCACACACCGTTCCATATTTCTATATTTTTTTGGTATTTTGATATGACAAATTTTTCCCAAAATTTTTATTTATCACGTACTGATATGTATCATGTACCCTGTACTGATGGACCTGTACTTGATATTATACCAGTATATATCAATTTTAATTTTTGTTAATTTGTGTCAGTACCACTTTTTAGACTAAGAGTATTTTGGTAATTGTGAATTTTTGATTATTTTAATATTATTTAATTTGGTGTATTATGATTTTGACCTTTTGATAGTGAAACCTTAGAACAATTTAGCCTAGAGACTAACCATGACCATGGAGACCTAGCTAATATGTTTGGGTTAGTAATTAGACTCTAATCTAGCTAGGAATGACTTAAAAACCATTTGGAGATTTGAATTAAGGAGCTAGTTTGGGCCTTTAGCTTAAGGGCTTGTTTTTACAACATAGGAAGAGGAGTTGGGCCTTTGTGACTTAGCTAGACCCTAGCCCATCACCTTGGCCGGCCATGAGAGCCTCCCCCCCACCTATTTTATTCATCATTAGCCCCCTCTTGCCTCCTTTGTAGCAAACCCTAACCCTAGTTTATGTTCTTCCTCAAATTTGTTCTCTTTCTTCAAATTACCTCCAAATTGAACCAAATCAGTTTCATTGTACTTCTCTTGTGAAGAAGGAGTTCTATTGGCTAGCTAGCAAGGATTGAGAGCATTTAACCATAGAAAATTGGTGTTGAAGCTTTTCAAAGGGTTATTTCATTGAGATTCCAACTCTCAATAGGTATTGATTCTAAACCCTTTTAATTCCTGATTTCTCTACATAGATGCATCCATTTAGGGTCCCCTAGACCTAGGCTGGATTTGGGTTCGATTCGTGTCCATTTGGTATGCGTATCGGAGGTGTATCGTAGTATTGTGCAAGTGTTTGGTGAAATGCCACATAGAAATCTTTGTTCTTGTTTTTCAAAACTAATTTCATGTTTTTGTAGCTGGTTATGTGTAGATCGTAGATCTGTAAGACTGAGCTTGATTTGGATACGTATCGTATCAATTCTTGGACACGGGGAGGCCTGCACACACTGTGTGCAGTATCCTGCTACCAGAATAATGTATCTCAAAGAATACGCCACGTGGACACCTAAGATTTGGCATGGAGGTGGGGGAACTGACTGACAAGGTGCTCCCAAAAGTTGGGTTGATTTGGTGTTGTGTCGAGGAAGTTATAGTGTCTACACTGGTTTACACTAACACGTGAACATGTGTATTCGAGCCACTAATACGTGGTTAGACACGACATACGACACGATTTGGACACGAATCAGGGTCACTGACACGTGACCCTATAACTCACCTAGCCACTGACACGACCCCATGACACGTGGATTGACACACTATGTCCTAGACCACTCGACACACACATACGAGGCTGCTGTGTGCACATGTTCTGATACTCGATTGGGCACTGTGTTTTGACACTTTGATACGATATTCGTGGACATATTTTGGACACTGGGTTGACACTAATATGTAGACACACTCACACCCCTATTTTCTTTTCCAGTTTACACAATTTTATAGGTATTTCAAATGAATAGGGTTAATTTCTGATACTTGATTTCAGTATAGGTATGTGGGTTATGGGATTTTCGAATGTTAAGGTACATGATACCTGGGTTGATTAGGTACATGATACCCGGGTTTGAATTGTTTCATGTCACCTAGGTTTGCATTGATTTGAGTTGGGGTTGTACAACAAGTTTGGGTTTAAGTTGGTGTATATATATGTATATGAGTGTTGTGTTAGTTTAGGATGGTTCAATGTTGAACTTATAGGGTTTGTGCAGTGTTTTAGATTTGGGTTGTGATTCCAGTTTGAGTTTTGTATATGTTTGAGGTTTAAGTTTCAGTTAGAATATATGTGTGAGTGTTGAGTTAAATTCAGATTTTAGGATATCTAAGATAGGATCAGATGAGTTGGTTGTATATATATTAATGCATAAATATAGAGGTTAGGCCATATGGTGGTATGTATATAGGACATTGTATACGAGGGGTCTTAGACACAGTTTATTGAGTTTAGGTTTGGGTTTTGAGTGGTTGAATCTCAGTTTCTGAGATTAGGAGGTAACATATGAGTATAGGCTATATGAGTTATCATGTGGGTACTATGTTTAATTTCTAATAGCTATGTTCAGTTGTGTTTATGGGTGTTGGTATATTTGTGTGAGGATAAAAGAGTTATAGGAAATGCATATATATATATATATATATATATATATATATATATATATATATATATATATATATATATATATATATATATATATATAGGTTATGTATACCTATGGGCTATGGGTATTGAGTATGAGGGCTTACCTTCATATATAGTTGATATATATATATATATATATATATATATATATATATATATATATATGTGTGTGTGTGTGTGTGTAGATATGTGGTATGTATATGATTTCTATATAGTATCTTGGTATCCTAGTCTACCTTGAGATAGACTATAGTTTGACCTAAAAATTGACCTAATAGGCCTATATGAGTATGTTAACTAGAGTTTGACCAAACCCTAGACAATTGACCTAGTCAGCTTAGCTGTTGACCTAGTTTGACTAGAAGGTTGACCAGAGTTGACCAAGAGTTGACTTGACCTAGAATAACCTAGAATCATGTATAATACATTGTAAACTTCATTTATCATATATTGAACACTTTCTAACCTGTGTTGCTCTAAATAGGACTCAGTTACTCCGGTTCGGACATCTGTATTCACCAGTCGCTCAGGATATCAGGCGAGTACATGCTCTGTTCGTTTCATACTTGCTAGGATTTATATTCTTGCTCTAGACTACTTTACTTGATACTGTCACGTTGTTATCACGGATTGGTATTATATGAATCTTTTCATGAGATGTTATCCCCCTCGGCTGCATCGGATACTTCATGTCATGTGCTTTTTACGAACATCATGTACTCCTTGTGCTCTTATTATTCATGTACACTCATGTGCTCTCATGTACTCACATGTTCACATGTGCTTCATGTATACAAAATTCATGTGCAATAACGTAATTTGACTAGATCCTTCTGTATTGATTGGGGACGGGGGAGTAGAAGTGGTTACGTGATCAATTCCAAAGTAGGTAGTCATGTGCAACATAACCATCTTGTGCTCTAAATCACTTAGTCACTTACAGTTCTTACTTTCCATATATATATTTCCTATTTTCAGATATCTCTCTTACTATTTATGTACATCTCTTACAACGTTTCATGTATCTTATTCTATTGCTTGTTTTATATTTTCTTCCATGATATGAACTGCGTGAGAGTTATGTATTCGCTCCTGTCCTGACTAGACCTGTTAAAAATATTACAGAGGATAAGGAGGAGTTCTGTCCCACCTATTATGGAGCCAGTATAGATGATACTTGCGACCTGGACCCTTAGCAGAATTCAGTTTGTACTGAGGATGCTACCCAATTGCCTAGGATAGATTGCTAGGTTTTATCTTATATTACTTCCTGTTGTCATTTCATGAGATTTATTATTCAGTTGATTGGGATTTGTGTTGTTAAACACTTAGACTTATTTCTTCTAGTTGTATTGCAATCTGTGATTTCGTGTCTATCTTATCGTGCTATTTATCCATCTTAGATTTGTGATTGATTTGTAAGTTCTGTATTGTCCTCCGATTGGATAGTATATTCTGTACAGGTACATTATACTGTGTTAGATGTTGTGACCTAGGACAACGTTCTATCGCCGATACTACGGCGTAGGCTGGACGTACCCATGTCTCGCGCCCTTACACTGAGTGCTGGTCGTGACAATTTGGTTTGGTTTTCTATGAGTTCTAAGAGAGTCGTACTAACAGAAAGAGGGTAATCGACAGTTTACAACTGACTAATTTACTTATGAACTAGATTTGGATATCTGATTTCGACAAGATAATTATATGTAAGACAACCCTACACCCCCTAATTAGATCATTGGAAGTGCCATAGATCCGTACTAAGTCTCGTACATAGAATGATGTACCCAAAATAACTCCAAAAATAATATTTTCCTGAGTAGACAATATACAGTTCGGAGAGTGCTGATTCAGTCAACAGAGCTGAGTAGACTTGTCCTTTACCCATTAGTCTAATGTTCTTCTTATGGAGAGATGGGAATAATGTGTGCTATGGATCATCTAGGTGGCAATCATTCAATGGTCACTACTTCCTTCTCTCTCTCTATTTCTCTCTCCTCCTTTTAATATATCCTATATATATATTATTATTTTTAATATATCCTATATATATCCTATATATATATATATATATATATATATATATATATATATATCTTCATTCTTCTCCTTCACCTTCGCAGCCTTCTCTTCTCCACCCTTTCTTCTTGAGTCCACTTGTTATCTCCATATTTCAGAATCTAAATTAGGGATTATTTAGATTAATAAAATTTTATTTACTATATAATATTAGTTACTAAATTAATTAAGGGGACAAACTAGTAAATGCTTAATCAAAACCATAACCAAAATCCTAAACAACCTTAAACAAAACTCTAACAAACCCTTGAAATAACGTGTAGACAACTCTAGAGGAGGGGGGGTGAATAGAGTTTGTGTCGATAATCACCAAATAAAAAATTAACTCTATATCACCTCCATAAAACATCTATCAAGATAGTAAATAAATCAGAGAGAAATGCGAAAGTAAATAACGATCAGAAGAGCATACGCAAACACTGCAGTTTTAACCTGGTTTCCCTCGTGGAGGACTAGTCCAGGCCTGAGAACTCTAGCTCAGGATTGAAATCCACTGTTTGTGAAATAGTGTACAACCACGTGCCTTTACTCAGAAGAGCACGTCAACTTCTTACAGATTCGCATGTGGAGAAACTTGGAATTGTCCAAGTAACTTTTCTTTCACTCTTGCACACAACTTCTAGCTGATATCGTACTGAGCACCTTGGGCTAAGTAGAGTTGTGGCTTAGGAGATATGGAAGAATGAGGCTTGGAGTATTATAGCTTAGAAAGCTTGAATATTTAAAGTAAGAGATAATATGAAATTAGAGTCAAACTCTATTTATACTACTCTGGGGAGGCAGAGTTCGGCCCGAATTCTCTCCCAAGAATTCAAATTTTTGAACGTTGGACAGCTTGTACCAAGCAGGTCCTAAAAATCAGGGTACTGAAAATCAGGGGACAAAGTTCGTCCCGAACTCTGTATGGGGGCAGAGTTTGGCCCGAACTCTGCCTATTAGGTGGCAGAATGGCCTTTGTTTGGCTTGGTGGAGCTTGGGCTTGGTTCAGGAATTAGTCTATTTGTATGGTAGAGCTTGGAGAGATATGTCTAGGGATTGAGATGACACAGTGCGACTCAACATACACATTCTTCTAGACTCAATAAATTGAAGATTATAGACTTGGAACAAATAGAAAAACTAAGATCCCTTTGATGAAGCCTTTCTTCTGATATTTGAGCAGATCTAAAGACGCATTTTTCCTTGATAGCAGTCGTCCAAAGATAAGCAGATATGAAAATTTGAATATCTTTCGGGGACTTCGCCCCCGAACCCCCAACGAGGGGCGCTGCCCCCCTCGACCCATGTCCGCTGACCAGGCAGCGGAACCCCCGATGCGAGGCCCTGGATAGGTCGCTAGGAGGTTCAGAGAAATCTTTTTGTATGACGCCGTCTTTGGTCCATCATTAATCTTCATTGCCTATGTCCTGGTTTGATCATGTTTGATCATGCTTACTGCATGTCTACAAATACATGTTAGACGAACAAAATATATTGTATTACGATACAAGCATGACAATATGATATAGGACAATTAGGACAATGCTAAGTTTAAGTAGCAACATGATAGTGAGTATACGAATATTAGTGACATCATTATGTTAAACTTAACAGATTAGCCATATCAAAAACATGATGTAATCATTGGGCTAACAATCTCTCCCTTTTTGATTATGGCAAATCGGTTAAGTTTAAGACGGATACGATAGATGCATGTATCACTAATAAACACATATTACTAGAAGATTGTGTGCTAACTTAAACTGATTTCTCCTCCTTGACATGATCAAAAAATAAGCTCCCCCGTAATAAGAGATAAAACGACCTCAAGCATAAGTAAAGGAGGAAGGCATAGACAATCATGATCAAGATATACTAAATGAGGAACAATGAGAGAAGTGTGTAAAGACAAGTATAGAAACTACATACCATATGTAGAGTGCCAAATAGAAAATAGCTTGTCAAAACACAAATAGTTGGTAAAACTAAAAGCATTTGAAAATAATCAATAGATAGTTTACCAACATGAAATCTAAGAAAGACATCCAAAAACATAGTATGATATGAAATATTGCTCTAGTTTTGGAAGAAAATTATGAAATAAAGGATTTCAGTCAAAAACCATAGAAATTAGATAATTGTAAAACATAGATATCAAAGAAGAAAGATACCAATTGAGATATTGAACTATATATCAATTGAAATAAATAAACTTGAAACATTGATCAATGAAACTATGATAGTCACAATTGTCCACATATAAATGGTGGAACAAAATAAAGGAATGATCAATGTAAAGTAGAATAATTGATATAAAATGATCTCATTATTTGCAAATCTATTTGCTTATCCAAAATTCATGCATTTGAAATCAATTACCTTATCATTCTATATTAATACCCTTTAGATAAACATGAAGGTAAAGGAGAAAAATATTTGAGAAAGAGAAATTCAGTCGACTTGAATGCTCCCCCTCAAACTATTACCAATATAGATAAAATCATGAATTTTGGGTAAGTTCTCAACAAGGAAAGCCAAATTAATTAAGCATACAAGGAAAGCCAAATCAAAGAAAGCACAATATTCATCAAGATAAGATGCGAAAGTTAATATTAACGAAATGATCCATATAAAAGAGAGATAATATGATGAAAACAATTGTATATACTCTCATAAACCTTTCACAAAATAACAGTATCATAACCTCAATCACTAATATATAAATAATGATAAAAATATGGGTCAATAATGTACTAGGTATACGATATATTAAAGGGTATAAATGAATTAAACCAATTTATTTGCTCCCCCTTAAAATATGCGTATCTAGTTCCAAAGCTCTTATAGCATAAGAAAATGATAACTTCAAGATCTAGGGGTAAATCAACTATTGATTTCTCTCCCTTGCTCAATGCATATAAGGCTATAAAAATGTCATAGAATGAATAATATCATCTTTAGAAGAGATATCCAATTAATAGCCAGTAAAGATGAACGATCAAAATAATATTTTAATTAAGCACATTTAATCAAAAGATGACATACATTAGCCTATATAGAAGAATCTTATATTTAAATATGATATATCAATGCATGTTATCTTTTGAGAAGAAGATCATCATGAAAAGAAATAAGGTCCATTAAAACTATCATGACGAGAATCACAATATAGCTCAAAAGATAAAAATAAAACAAAAAAAAAGTCCATAATTATCTATTAAGAATGAATCAAACAATTTATTACTTTGCATGAACTATGTATGTTTTACCACATATGTACCCATCAACGGGTAATAATTCAACCTTGCTAAGTGAAACCCATGAAGTTCTAATAGCAAAGAGCATATGTGATAATCCATGAGTAGTCAAAGTAGAGTAATAAATTAATTTGATAACCACATAATTAGATAATATTGGACTACTCAACCATTAGGATCATTTATCAATAACATTAAACGTGATCCAACGAATCTTATTAAGAGAAAATCCGAAATCCATATTTACAATAAAATCTTACAAATCGATGAAAAATATGGAGAAAAAAAGTCAATCTCATTTAAATTATTACAGATTTAATCTAAAGTGATGTAATATGATAATAAGATAAAATTATGACTCAAAAGATGAGAGAAGTTTAATAGATTCTTACCAATGACTAGTATGGAAGGAAGTTTAAGCGATGAATCACAAACCTCAATGGAAACAAAAAACATTTGTCGAACTAATTTAGAGACCAAACATATGTATCTAAAATAGAATATAAATCTCATCAAGAAAATTCATAAATCTTGTTTTTGTAAACTAGCATATCACATATAGATTGAAATTCAAGAAGATAGATAGATGAGTGAAAGTGAACAAAAATTATGTAGCTTAAAAATACATCGCAAATAAGGAAGCTACATAAATAATTAAGATTAATGAGATAGGCCATTAACAAGATAAATGTGCTCATTAAACCTTAAGTCACTAACACTAAAAATACATGCTTAAGCATAGAGTTCACAATAAGAGTAATACATTTGGAATGATCAAAATGATTTATATAATCTTTGCTGAGCAAGGATAAGAGCAAGAGGATAACTTAAATAAAAGAATTATGCTCTTCTCAAAATGAGGCTAAAAGGATATTCATGAAAACACAATGAAACAAATTTCTTTGCCAAGTATTGAGGTTAATTGAAGATAATAAAATAATAGATCGATCTAGAGAATGCAAAATATTATAGCCATTATGAAATAAGTGTATTATCTAGAAATGGAAAATCTCAACACATAAGCTCAAACTATAGTAGCTAAGGACATGAGAAGTATGATATATCAATTACATGTATTCTCATATGCTACAAAAACATCATTGGGCAATAATAATAAAAATTTATAGCTCAAAATATAGGGCTAGATATGATGATGTATTATGGAACTTAGGGGACCGAGTACAGTACATTTGATCCAGAACTAGATAATGGTTGCAACTAGACCTTAATAAATCTTAAGTCTATAAAGTATTGATCACTTTGGGTTAGCTTTAGGGGCCGGTTTCCAGCTAGCGGTAGTCCGAAGACTAGTACACCGTGTCGCTTAAGGCTATTTATACCCGTATGACAGAAGGACCCTTTCGGCTTGTTCCCATAATGTTCTTTACTTTTAAGAATTTAGATTTAAAGGAATATATGCAGTATCATGAAACAACATCAAAATCCAAAATCCCTAAGTATAAGAAAGGTAAATATCCAAATAATAATGAAAGGATGATCATCAAAATTTGCTAAGAATATTTTTAAAACAAACATTTTCATAATGCACTTATGGAGATAAATATATAGAAGATACATAACAAAATGTGCACTTAATAAGTACGATGATTTTAATAAGTAAGGTAAAGTACAAAACCATGCAATCCTTAAAAAAAACTTCCATAAAATTCATTAATAAGTATTTTCTCTCAGCATCATAACTTGAAGAAGTAAAACAAATAAATATCAGAAGTTAGGAATCAATAATATATATATATATATATATATATATATATATATATATATATTTTATATATATATATATATAGGCATACATGAAATCAATTAAAAATATATAAATATAGGCATACATGAAAAGATCAAAAATCAATTAAAAGGCATGTATCCATAAAGTCAACCAAAAAGAAGCCAAGAAGATATCATCAAAAGAAGACTTTAAGGAAGAAACTAATTGATTCAAGAAAATATAACACAAATTTTGTCAAGGAATCAATAGCTAAAGTATAGGATAAGCACAAGTTTGAAGGAAGCAAGTATAATTAAATATTCTTCAAAATAATATAAAATTATAGCTTAACTCATATGCCCACAAAAACTTATTTATACAAAAATATATATCAATATAAGAAATACATGATCTACATGTAAATGGAGATTTAATGAATATAGTCATGTATCCTTAATGAATGTTTGAAAAACTATCACAAATTCAGAAACACGTATAAATAGACTTTATTAGGCAAATACATAATTGATTCATAAGAGGTTTAATCAAAATAAAATATGAGAATCGATAATGAATATATTATTCAAGCACAAGATTAAAAAGAAGTATAAGTATATACTTATCAAGTGATAAGAGGCTTGTGCATATATTCACAAATACCGATTAAGATAAATATGGCATATTAAATACAAATCGGCAAGAAGTAACTATCTCAAAACTTTTAAAGATGGAGAGTTAAAAACATATTAACTCAAATCAAAACCAAGGTCCTATGGACTAGAGTGATATGCATGCTTTATAAATAAAGATTAGGAATAACGATCATGCATATATAAATGTGTCACACTAATAGAAAATGAGTGATAAACTACATAGTATGAACTAATCATTTAGGCTAAGTAAGGACCCATATACTATTTACTCTAGCATTGGTAGAAGAACTCCTATGAATAGGACAAGTTACACTTATGTGTCCAATACGAGAGCAATAGAAGCACCTAATACTAGTGTGTGCACATGTATCGAAATGAGCATGATTATGAACATATGACATACTAGAATGATAAATATCTCTAGAGTGAGCATGCATGGATTTGGTCTTAGTATCATGTTCTAATAGCAAATCATTATGCAAACAAGTAAGAAAATCAAATTTAGAATTTAAAGCATAATTCTCTTTTTCAAATAAAGCAATTCTAGAAATAAAATCATCATTTTGTTTCTTTAAAGAATCAATAGAAGAATCATGCAAATGATTTAGCTGATGTGCTTGCTTCTTAAGATCTTCTTTTGATGAGGGAAGAGATTTGATTTTCAGAATTAAAGTCTCATTCAAACTCTTTAAAGAAATACAAGATGAGTTTTGAGAATCAAGTATAGATAATAAACTATTGTTTTCATTTCTCAAAGCCTCATTAGATTCTTCTAAATGAATAACCTTTTTTGAAAGTTCTTTATTTGTAGAATGAAAAGCCTTAACAATCTTTAAAGATTAGTTAGCCATGGCTTTCCACTTAGAGCATTTCTTGTATTTAGAAGAAACATGATTGTCCATGCTACTAGAAGTAAAAATCTCTTTATCTGAGGAGGAGGAATACGATGCCATACCCAAATAAACAATGATCTACTCTAAGGATGTTAAGCCTAACAATAGAGTCCTTGCTCTGATACCAATTGAAATAACGTGTAGGCAACTCTAGAGGGGGGTGAATAGAGTTTGTGTCGATAGTCGCCAAATAAAAAATTAATACGATATCACCTCCACAAAACAACTATCAAGATAGTAAATAAATCTGAGAGAAATACAAAAGCAAATAAAGATCAGAAGAGCATACGCAAACACAACAGTTTTAACCTGGTTTCCCTCGTGGAGGACTAGACCAGGCCTGAGAACTCTAGATCAGGATTGAAATCCACTATTTGTGAAATAGTGTACAACCACGTGCCTTTACTCAGAAGAGCATGCCAACTTCTTACAGATTTGCAGGTGGTGAAACTTGGAATTGTCCAAGTAACTTTTCTTTCACTCTTGCACACAACTTCTAGCTGATATCGCACTGAGCACCTCGGGCTAAGTAGAGTTGTAGCTTAGGAGATATGGAAGAATGAGGCTTGGAGTAGTAGAGCTTAGAAAGCTTGAATATTTGAAGGTAAGAGATAATATGAAATTAGAGAATTCAAGCTCTATTTATACTACTTTGGGGAGACAGAGTTTGGCCCGAATTCTGTCCCAAGAATTCAAATTTTTGAAACGTTGGACAACTTGTACCAAGCAGGCCCTAAAAATTAGGGTGCTAAAAATCAGGGGACAGAGTTCGGCCCGAACTCTGTGTGGAGGCCGAGTTCGGTCCGAACTCTGCCTCCTAGGTGGCAGAATGGCCTTTGGGCTTTGTTTGGCTTGGTAGAGCTTGGGCTTGGTTCTGGAATTGGTCTATTTGTATGGTAGAGCTTGGAGAGATATGTTTAGGGGTTGAGATGACACAGTGCGACTCAACGTACACATTATCCTAGACTCAATAAATTGAAGATTACATACTTGGAATAAATAGGAAAACCAAGAGCCCTTTCATGACGTATTTCTTCTGATATTTGAGCAGATCTGAAGACGCCTTTTTCCTTGATAGCAGTCGTCCAAAGATAAGTAGATCTGGAAATCTGAATACCTTTCGGGGGCTTTGCCCCCGAACCCCCGATGGGAGGTACTGCCCCCTCGACTCATGTCCACTGATCGGGCAGCGGAACCCCCGATGCGAGGCCCCGGATAGGTCGCTAGAAGGTTCAGAGAAATTTTTTTGTATGACGCCATATTTGGTCCATCATTAATCTTCATTGCCTATGTCCTAGTTTGATCATGCTTGCTACATGTCTACAAATACATGTTAGACGAGCAAAATATGTTACAGTATGATACAAGCATGACAATATGATATAGGACAATTAGGACAATGCTGAGTTTTAAGTAGCAACATGATAGTGAGTATATGAATATTAGTGATATCATTATGTTAAACTTAATGGATTAGCCATATTCAAAAACATGATGTAATCATTGGACTAACAACCCTAACCCTATGTGGCTGTCCCTTCCTCCTTACCATCTATAGCCGACCACATCCCTCAAAAATCTTAACCCCCTCTCCCTTTCTCAAAATCGAAACCCACTTTTCCCTATAGAAACTGAAACCCACTACCCATATTAATATCTCTTCTACCAAAACCCTAGTTTTTTCCCATCTCAAAACCAAAACCATAGGTTTCTTTCCATCTCATAATTCCAAACCATAAACACTTTCTTTCTCTACTCTTTCTATTCCAAATTGAAATCCAAAGCTTGGAGAAATGCTAAGGAGAGGAACCATAGAATTGAGAAGAAGATTGGACTCCTTTTTGGTGTCAAAATAGTTGGATCTTCATTGGAGATTAACCTTCAACCGATAATTATTGTTTTTTCTTAAGTTTTAGATTTAATTTTTAACCAAGAACATATAGGGACCAACAAAATAAGAATTTCTATTCCTTAGGAAATATATTAGATTAGAGAGGATCAATTATAATGGTTTAAATTCAATGAATTAGGATTATTGTGATGCATGTGTCTATGCCCACTGTTTCACTTAACAAAATGCCCTTACAAGGCTTTTGAAAGAAAACGAGAAAAAGTGTACAAAAGTACAAGTAGATTCTGGAAAGTATTGCTATGAAAGTCTGATCTGAGAGCGATCACTTTGTTCCTTGGACCACACGATGATGATGAAGAGAACTGCTTGAAGATGAACAACTGGAAGAACTAAGTCACCAGAAAGGTATCGACACAATTGACACTGATGGCACAGTCGAATTCTTTCATGCCTTGCTTCACTATGTTCTTGAGGAAACATTAAAAAGAAACACTCTGGAAAATCACTTTTCTCTGAAAGTATCTGATCTCCAAAAGCTTATTTTTTCTTTCTTTAAAAAAGAAGTCTTTATATAGGCTTGTCTTCTGTGGGTAAAAAGCATAAATATTAGGTTTTTATGCAGGCTGTTAGGATAACTGTCACCCACGTACAGAAATTAGCCTCTACGCATGTTGACACATGTTCCATAATCCAATAAAATAAGAAGAGAACGTACACACGTTCTTCGAGAAGTGTGGCATGAAGGACACGTCAGCAAACCACGTTCCCACATAATTAGGACAAACTGTGCATAAAAAATGTTGTTTAAATATGTCCGAGCATAAAATAGCTCAAAGTAAGCTTCCTGCGTAAAGTGGCTAAGAAAATAGCCTTGAGCGTAAAGGCTCAAATAAACTCTACGCGCGCAAAAAGAGTAGCTGAGATAGCCTTGAGCGTAAAAGCTCAAATAACTCTTATGCGTAAAGAGGAAGCTGTCTTTCAAGCGTAAAGCCGCTTATTGGCACGCTAAACAACAAACTCTTTGGCTTTTGTGCATTTACTTTGTCAGAAAATCAATCTGTCAGAACAGAATCTTAATGCATTTAATGCAGCATGGACAGCTCATTCGCGTAGAAAGTTAAACTGTCTGAAAATATGCCCACGTTATGCGTGCGAGCGTAAAAAATACGCAAGTCAAAAGACTATATATATTTTTCTCATGTAAAATTTTACATTTTTGTACATAAAGCGTAAAACCAAAGATACACTCACATTATATGTGTGAGCATAAAATTGAGAAATATGTAAGACTGTATCTTTCACGCGTAAAATTTTTATCTTTAGACTGCGTAAAACTTTTTTAGAGAACTGCATAAAACAAATTCTCTTAAAAAGCAGAGAACTTTTTACGAGTAAAACTCATGTATAGTCATTTGCGTAGAGTTTGAATTTTGCATAGAGTTCATACTTAAATTCTTTTACTAACTTGATTTTTATTGTTGAACTTCTCTTGCAGTGAACTTGGGGGGCCATCCTCTCTCTGAAGTGTTTGGTTCACCAGCTGGGATTCTGGGATCAAATTATCTGGAGAATTTATCCCATGTCGAGTTTCCTTAGACTGACAAGCAGTATCCCCAGGAACGTCATCAATTGATAGCTGTTCAAGGGGATAGAATGTTGCTATCTCTGATGAACGGAGAACTGTGGACATCACTGGATGGCCAGTATTTTCTGAAGCCTGCATTCATGTTCGGGAATGCAATTGACTTCAAATCCCGGACAAATCCCAAGAACGAGTCTTGGGTGTTCAAATTTGGGAAAAGGGTGATGTATCTCCCAACAATGCCACGAGATTATCCCCTTTCCTTTTTTGTTCATGCTACTCATCCGAGACGGATGATCTGGAATCTGACTCCCAACAGTCATGGAAAACCAAGGAGAATCATATTCAAGAGGGATGAGAACCAGATGGGCTATCACTCAAGTACTCCTAGTGGTGGTGTCGTTCCTTTCTTTGGCTTATTGCCTGGATTTACCCCAAGCGAGGGCTCTCTTCTGATCCAGCCAGTGCAGATACCGATGTTCATAAACAAGTTTATGAACGCTTCCGTACTATATCCCCAAGTCAACCCTAGGCTTCCAGGGTGGATGGCCCCTCACAATAAGAACTGGGTTCAACTCAGTGCTTGGATCATGAAGAACTTCGAAGTGGAACTGTGAGCCATTGGACTGTTAGAAGCAGTAGCCTCCACAAGTCAAGGTATACCTATGAACAATAACTTGTTCTTAGCTTTGATGGAGTTGTATATCAGCTCGACAAGAACCTTTGCAACCCAATAGGTGAAATAGGTTTTACACTCCATGAGATGCAATTCATCTCCAAGTTGCCAATAGAAAAAGTTCCATACGAAGAATACGTTCCTTCCAACCAGGAACTAGTAGAGATCAGCAAGAAAAATCCTGGTTTAGTCGAAGTATATCAAGAGTTGATGTGTCATTATCTGATCTGCACTACTATGCATGAGAGTGGATCACATTTGGCATACATCAATAAATGGACAACATATCTATTCTATCATAAGAATAGGATATCCAAGGATGACAAGGAGAGATTCTAAGACAACAAGGCTCAACCCATCAACCCTTGTTCAATTATTCCTTCAGATATGATAAATAATTGGATGATCACATATAAGTCTCTGGACAAGTATTTGACCACAAGACCGGGGAGTTACCTGCGGGGACTGAAGCATTGAGCTATCTGAAACATGGCAGTCGAAAGCTCTCAAAGGAAGCCTTACTGGCGGGCTTTCTTTCCCTGTGGCTGTGAAGATGGGTCAAACCTTGTCACGCCCCAGTACCGAAATACGGGGACGGACTAGGCCAGCTACTCCATATGAGGTACGTAACGTCATACGGCGATCGTGGCTGTCGAGAGACTAGGGGGTACATGCTACAATCAAGTCTCCTATGGTCCCACAGAGTTCTATGTCTCAATCAATTAAGTCAAATCAGCAATTAAATGAACATTAAAGATAAAGCAGTAAGGCGTCCCTGACGCTTCATCAAAATGATCACGAGAGACTAGCTTTATAATTTAGCTATCTCAGAGAGTCAGGAGTACAAAATTATACACAGCTGCAGTCTGTTTAATTACAATTATGTACTGACACAAAATATCAAGTAATTCGGCTAACAGGTGCCGGTGGCTAAACGCCGCAAAAGTATAAGCAGGAGTGGTGGAGAAGAAACCCACTCGAGTCCCCGAACTGCCATGCTCCTAGTATGTACCATGGATGTTAGGGAGGAAGATCGTGTCCTCTGGCTCTGCTACGAGATCTGGCCAAACAAAACCAACGGGGTCAGCCCCGAATAGCAAGTATCGCCAAAGGGGCACAAGAGTTAAGATTAAAAACCCAACTAATAGAATGATTGATAATAGTAATACTTATGCTACTATTATAGGGTAGCGCAACATCCTCGAACCCATATGGCACCCTTACAACCAAACAAGGACAAAAGATGTCGCATGGAGTCGGGACGTGTCGTACTCTATAACTTTCACATAAGTTAAAAAGGTATAAACCATAAAATCTCCTGATCGTGACTTCGGTCGATAGCCTATCGCAGTACAATAACCAACCCAACAATCAAACAAGAACATGGGTTAGATCATATACCATGATAGACCATGTTCCTCAGTCATTCACAGAAGTAGCACTTCACAACCAGAATAAGTCTTCCGTTCATAACTTCGGTCCACAGCCTGTCATAGTACGATAACCAACCCAACAATCAAACAAGAACATAGGTTGGATCACGTACCACAACAGTCCGCTTTCCTCGATTATTCGCGGAAGGTAATAGGATACAAGCAAGTCATTTTTACGGCCAATCAAGTCTACGAGTTTCTAGTGGGACGAGGTTATCCTTGCGTCATGTTATTAGAAAATCCTCAGATCGTATCTTTCCAGCAAGGCTAGCCAACCCAGGGGTTCGTGTAGACAGGTGTCATGGAGCACAGGTCCCTCGTGAGGCCACCTTGCCAAGACATGTAATATATAGCAGGAATTAATCGAATACAGTCATCCACTCGTTGCGGATGACACAGTATCCGTGGAGACCAGCCGGCGCGCCAAGACAATATCTCAGGGCGACTGGTGTAACACGATCTCGGGACTCTGCCCTTCCCATGCATCTAGTATATTCAGTTGCCTAGTTTAACCCTAGGTAAAATCTTGGACTCTCATGCTGTGGCCTGCATGATTATCCTCCTAAAGTCGTACTTTAGTACGAGTACCCTAAGTGAGGATCCATGTCAATCAGTATGTCAACATGTGCTACCCTCCTTAGTGTAATACATCATTACAAATACGCCACGTGGAGTTACGAGTCATTTGTCGAGCATGAACAAGAACTAGGACATTCAGGTACATGTATCAGGTAGGAACACTTTGTTCTCCGGGGTCACATTAGTGCTCATATCATGCTCGGGACAAAAGACGTAAGGATATAAAATGGGCATATAATATCTAATAAAATATCAAAAGTATACACACAACAAGGCAGCGTGGGTGAAAAGTCACGCAAGCTTACACAAGGCAGCGTGCGTAAAAAGTCATGCAGGCTCAAGGAGAGAGCTGCGTGAAAAGTCACGCAAGCTCAAGGGAGAGTGCTGCGTGAAAAGTCACGCAGACTCAAGGGAAGAGCTGTGTGAAAAGTCACGCAGGCTCAAGGAAAAGAGCAGCGTGAAAAGTCACGCAAGCTCAAGGGAGAGTGCTGCGTGAAAAGTCACGCAGACTCAAGGGAAAGAGCAGTGTGAAAAGTTACGCAGGCTCAAGGGAAAGAGCAGCGTGAAAAGTCACGCAGGCTCAAGGGAAAGAGCAGCGTGAAAAGTCACGCAAGCTCAAGAGAGAGTGCTGCGTGAAAAGTCACGCAGACTCAAGGGAAAGAGCAGCGTGAAAAGTCACGCAGGCTCAAGGGAAAGAGCAGTGTGAAAAGTCACGCATGCTACAGGGAGCAGCGTAGGTGAAAAGTCACGCACGCTACGGGAGACACGCTTCCAACAGGAAGCGTACCTAAGTCTGCGTACGCAGCGCTAAAGAGCGTGCGTAGCTCAGTGTGCGTGAGCTTAGAAGCTCTGCACACTGCTCACTGTCTTCTCCAAACAGCAAGAACACTATAGCAGAACCCAAAACTCCAAAAAATAACATAACTTGGTCATCCGAACTCCAAATCCGGATTTCCAAAGTTCCAACTTGGGTGAAATGGAATTCTCTTCCACCTGGAAGCATCAAAAACCCACAAAACTTTAACGAAAATAGATCAAAACTAAGGAAATCCGAAAATGATTAAAACTTAGATCTACAAAAATCAAAGCTTCAAAATAGAAATTTCCAAGTTCTAAACTAGTATAGATTGAGGAGAAGAACATGTTTTGGCAAATAGTTTTGTAAGAATCATTAACAAAATTATGGATCCTTCTCTTGAGCAAGTTGGTACTTGCCTTGGTTGGTGGAGGAAGTAAATGAGAAGAAGTAAATGAGAGGAGAGAGAAGGAGATGAGTTATTATATAGAATCTTGAACCCATGGGTTCATGATGAACCAAAGGGTTCATGATGAACCATGGGTGAACCAAGAATAGGTTACCCAAATGAGCCAAAACTGTAGGCCCAAATGCAGAAAATAAATTAGGAAATAATATTTTGTCGAATATTTTTGAGAAATGCATGAAGAAATACTGCATAATAAATATCGTATAAATTCAAGGTAAATACAATTTATGGGTTCACGTATTAAAATATGTATTCCAGGATTAGGGAGTGACATGGGTCATACCAGGGACTGGTACAGTCGATAGAATTCACCGAAACGTACTACGGCCTGCAGTACGTTTGGTATTCAAGGCCAGACTCAGCCTATTACCGGCAATGGTATGTCGAATAAATACAGGTTTGTAAGCATTTGGTGATGAACTGATCAATAATGCTCCTTACCGTAAAGATTTCCCTAGGTGGAGATGTCCTACACTTATTTAATGGGTTGGTTATTGCATCACAACTGCAACTTATTGCCACCAGGCCCTGAAAATGATGCAGAGGTATTCCTCCAGAATTTTAGTAAAGCCACGTAGAATGCGACTTCAGTGACGGATACCCGGGCAACACTAAACTTCTCCCACGGGTGGAACTTTTTCTGCACACGACTACCAGTCCCAGCCGACTGTTTCGGTGTACAATTTGAAGATGTAGGTCGAGAGAGGACTGAGATGCCCGTACCAGTCTTCAAATGACTAATATGCATCAGACCCTCGCATATGATGTATAGAACTGAAGACAACTGTATCTTCGAACCGTATCTACCCAGTCGGTTCGCTCGACAGTTCGGGTATGACCAGCTTCATGTTGGTAACCCCTCCACTTCTTTCAATTATTATGGAAAGTTAGTTGATGGCGCACGGGCATGGCGATATTTCAGTGCTGGATGCACCAGTGCCAAATTCCATGTGTCAACTGCCACAAGTACAACTGAGCTACGAATGCTTCATTCGTATGCTCACTTTTATGCCTCCATCCGTTCCTTTGTAAAAGACTACAACATGAAGGGAAGTCTTCGGTAGAAAAAGGAAAGAGATGTCGAAGAACCAGTTATGGTACCTTCGGACATTCCTGATGATGCTGTTCCAGATGAATATCTGGTTAAGCAATCCCTATGGGAGTTAGGGAAACAGCTGCAGGACCCATTACCATCACTACAACCCGGAAGCGAAAACCAGACACAGCTGTCACTCTCCGGGAAAAGAAGAAGAAGATTACTGTTAAAGGACCTTCCAGACAGAGAGCCGTTATTCCAGAAAGCAAAACTCCTGTTGAGGAGCCTCAAAACATTACATCTTCTTCAGCTCAACCTGGATAAGGGTCTTCAGCACCACAACCAGCAGCAGTAACAGAAATTACATGAGTTCTATCTTCCGGACGACTCAGCACTTCGTTGCATCTCACTTCGCCACAAAAAGTGAAAGCTGTTAAAGATACCGCCACAACTCATGCTATTGATCCGAAACCCATCCCCTCAGATGAACCGACTCATGAATTAGAAGATAATGACTGGGATATGGATTATGACTCACTCCTGTCGCGTCCTGCACCTACTTCAGGTAAAAATAAATTACACAAAATTTATACAAAAATATGTATTATAATTTTGTATATTGACTACTTTGCTTAATCTTTGTAGGTATCATTACTGTGACAAAGCCTGTTGCTCCTCCTCCTCCACAAAAGACTGTTCATGAAGAGGAAGAAGAATCTGAAGAAGGAAGTTCTTCTTCAAAAGAGGATTCTCCTTCTAAGGAAGGTTCTCCATCTATGGTGTTTCAACAAGAGCTTGCAGGAGAGGCATATCAGGAATTATCTTCTCTTATCAAAGAAAGAGAAGAAGAACCAGCAACAGAAGAAGAACCAGCTGCAGACGAAGAGCCAGCTGCTAATGAACATATTGGTAAGGCCGTAGATGTAGCTACAACATTAATTACTACTGCCAGTGCAAATCAAGTTCCTGAGACAGTCGTGTTCGAGTCTGAATCGAACATAGGAGGCAGCACGTCCATGATACCATCCCCTACCACCGAGACTCATCCTCCGGAGGTAGCAGAAAAAGTTGCTAAAGATACAGTCCCGGAACTCCCTGGAGATCAATTAGCTATGGTAACAATAACAGATATACCATTAACCCAACTTGCTACCACAGCAACAACAGCACCTGTCTCGAATTTTTAGGAAAAGAGATTGGCAGATATCTCCGATACACCAAGCTCCAACGCTGCTATGAATCTTTTGGTAGAGATTCATACTAAAACTTTTTACAAAACTTTGGCAGCGTTAATCAAAATGGTCTTAAAGAAAGGCCTCAGTTATGAGAGCTTGAAAAGTGCTATTGCTACTACTATAGACAATATAACAATGTTTAATGATACTGAGAGGACAGCAGCTCTGCAGAAAATAGTCCAGGGACTTGAACAACCTATCAAAGAATATCTAAGGTTGTCAAGTGGGACTATAGAAAGCCTCGTCCAATCCAAGTATGATGCTCTCACTACTGAAAATATAACTCGAGAAACCATCTTCAAAGAATCTCTTCAAGATTACAGTAATAAGGTTGCCGTGGAGAGGACCTTCTTGAAAGAAAATAAACCTTTATTGGAGCAACATTAGTAAGCCTATGACTCCATGAATATCAAAATTTATCAACAAAATGATAGAATTCGTGAAGTCGAGGCTGAGCTGGCTCGATTAAAGGAGGAGCAGAACCGAATGACGGCAGATAGGGACCAATTTTTGAGGCAAAGCTCTATTTTGGAAGAACAAATCTTTGGTTCTGAATCTAACATCAAAACCCTTGAAGAAGCCAAAGATCAAATGATAGCTGCTTTTGCTGAACTCTCCCACCTCTGCACTGCGGAAGCTCAAAGATCCATAACATACACAACTGTAATGGGTTCTCGTGAAAAATGTCTGACAGAGTTGTAAAAGATGATTGAAGATCTGTCTGCTCCACCTTAGAAATTTTTTGTACTCAATAAAAAATTTTATATCTTTTGTCATTTCCTTTATTTTGCTAATGTAATATTTCAAACTATGCAATGAATGAAATATTTATAAAATAGTTATAAGATAGAAAACGATTATCAGAGGTAATATTGTAAAACCCCTAAATTTCTACTTTTTTTATTAAATTTGGTACGGATTTAAAATTTTTGTATTGTGCATCGCGTAATCGTATTGTACGTCGTGCACGAAATTTTATTTTTCGTAATTGCTCAACGAGTGCGAATATGTGCGAGCGTACATATTTTTATAAAAAACGTTTCCTATTTTTCGAAGTGATATATATAATAATTATTTTTGCCATTTTATCAAATTCCTAAGTTTGTTATTTTAAGCCTTCTCTTTCTAACATCTATTAATAATAAATTATATTTCATTGTATACTAGAAAAGCATAATTTTGTATAAATAATTATGCATACATATCTCATAATAAAATATTAGTTTATTTTTAATTAATAGTGTAATTTTTGAAATTATTATTATATGGTATTTTTAGAAAATATATTTCGAAATTATTGTGACGATTTAAACATTTATTTGAAATTTTGGATTTATTTAATAGTTAAATTTATGAAATTTGATTTATCTCATTGATTTTAAACCAAGAATTTAATTAGATTCAAATTTGATTTGTATTTGGAATTGGATTTTGATTTAAATTGGATTGTATTTAGATTTGGATTTAAATGATTTTAAATTAAATAGTTAATTATCTACTTGGGTTTTAAACCAATCCTAATCCCTATCCAATTGAAAATTTCCACATCCTATAAATAGGCAGGTACTCCACCAACTTTTCATTATTCTTCCACAAATTTCCACCATCCTCAAAGTGCGTGCATCGTGTCCGTGTCCATATACCTTTCTTTCTACTATTTTTATTTTTACAATTACATTATTTTCTCTCGTGTCCGACACTCCAGACACCAAATTCCTAGCCTAATTCTTGTGTCAGACACACCCCGACTCCCCGAGCCATCGACAACATCCTCAACACCACCAACCCAGCACCTTCCTCACCACCCTAACGGCAGCCACCCCGTCCGACCATCATCCACCCCCGACGGAGCCCCAAAATCACCGCCGCCATCGCCAACGACCCCCGTCACGGCCAACAGCATCCACAGCCACCCGACCACAACCACCGTTCCGCTCCCACGGCCATCGCCGGAGTTCACCACCACCCCAGCCTGCCCTTTTCCCGTTCACCACCCGTCGACCCCGACTCCAACCCAACCACCGTCCTCCGACTTTACCCACCACCACCGAAAAAACATCCAACCACCACCGGCGGCGACCAAAGAAAAACTCACAGCCAAAAAAAATATAAAAAAAGAAAATAAAAACAAACACCCCCGCCACCACCGTGTCTTACCTCCGCCGTGGCCGCACTTGCCCGCCGTGCTGCCCCGATCGTCCCTGACCATCCGCCTAAGCCCCCAATCGGCCGCCCCGAGATGCGCACCCCTTTTGTGCCGACCCAGCGCCAGTGTCCCGCCGAGAACCCTCCGCCGCCTCGACTGAACGCTCGCCGCCGAACGAGTCCGCTCACCGATCTTCTCCGCCCTTCACCATAAACCCTCGCCTATGCCGCGTTCCCGCGCGCCTGGCCACTCCTCCGCCGACTTCCCCCAAAAGCCCTTCTACGCCCCCGCTCGCCGCCGATAGCACCTCACTCCCCCCGCCTCCTTCCTACCCCGCTCTTCCGCCGCCGTCACCGCCTAACGCCCGCCGACGAGCCCGGCCTCCTCTCTCCCTCGATTTTTCCTCCTTCACTTCTCTTATTCCTTTCCATTCCCTTCTTTTTTATTTGTGTTGTTTTTTTGCTATGACTCTCCCTTGGGAGAGGAGTCCTGATGGTCTTCAATTTTGTTATTTTTGTTTAATTATTTTTTTGTGTTTTGTTTTTTATTATTATATTATGTTGTAATTATTTATTTATTAACCATGGAATGTTTGGTTATAATTAATAGTATGTCTCAAGATATGTTTATCTAATCCTTAGTTTATTAATACCATAGGTGTTATCTTTACAAATTAACTAAATTATGTATATATTTTGTATTGCTAATAGTGTATAATTATTATCATCATGTTTATTCTATATTTATTATAGTTATTTTCTACTATAATAATTTTTATCAAACTAATTGTAGGTAAATTATATATTTTCTAAAAGGTTATATCATGAGGCTTGATCTACACCTATATTGTAAAGTATAAAAAAACTCTAGATTATTCAGTATTTAGTTAAAAGTATTTTTGACCCATAAAGGGTAGTTTCCAAATTTATGAAATAATTTACCAGTCTTTTCAAATATTTATTATTACTACTATTTTTTACTAATAAGATATAGTATTTTACCTAGAAATCCTATTTGGGACAAACTAGAGTTTTGCCTGAAAAACCACGTTTTTCCAAAAGTGGTTTTCCCCAAAAACCACTTTTGGGACAAACTGGAGTTTTGCCTGAAAAAAAAAATATTTTTCAAATATTTATCTAAAAACTATTTTAACTAGTAAATTTATTTTATTTTATTTTTCTTTTTTTTCTTTCTCGAGTGTTATAAATAGTCCTCTAAAACCATATATATTATTATCCATTTTCTTTAATTTTTCTCCTTCTCATGACCAATCCCGTTACTCCTATTCCATCGCCAATTCAAGCCTACCTTATGTCCACCCCAACTAATTTGACCCTTCTGGACCCAATGGAACTGTCCGTGCCACCATCTGGGGTCACCTTGCATAGTTGTTACATCAAAGTTGCAGATCGTGCCACCTTGATCATCGCAGCACACCAGGCGTCCTACCAGGCAAGACACCTTGCCATTTGCTGTTTAATTATTTTAGCTCATATTTCATGCATATTCATTATCTTTTTTTATGCAAAATAAACTGTGATACATGACATAACCTGTTAGATTTACTGTTCAGTTTTTTGCTATGTATTATTTTCTTACACATTAAACCTACATTTAAGGGACCACCTTTGTGTGTTGCATTCATGGCCTTGACACGTTGTACCACGAAGTTGTGTGTCGCATGTAGAATACGAAAGTGCGTGATTGGCTGGCCACCAGTACGTACAAGACGTGCGATAGGAATAACCGCTAATAGAGGTTGCATGCTAGTTTGACTTAGCGGCTATAGAGTTAGCATTGGACGGGAAGAACATGATTGGAAGTTGACTACCACCCTATCTATCGTAGACTCGCTCGCTACTGAGGAACGATAGGTAGACTATATGCTATAGACTCGCTCGATACTGAGGAATACTATATGGTGTTGTGACTCGCTACTGAGGTAATGCATTGGTATTTTCTTGACTTGACCCGGACCATGAACTGTTCTTAAAACTGCATCCACTTAGACTGGTTAGGCTACCTTTATCCGTTAGGTATGAGTACCTTTGGTTTGGGTACTCGTATCTGACCGTGGCTTGGAACAATAACTTGTCGCGGATTAGTTCGTCACATCTTGTCCTTGTTTGGTTGTAGGTGTGACTTACTTCTTCGATAAGAAGGTATTGAACCTTGTTGGGGTCCAGATACCATATTGGATTCATAGCATGGAAAGGTACGTCACCGTGAATTAGTTTACCATCTCATGTCCTTGTTTGGTTGGGGGGATGGTACGCTCGTTCAGTAGGTGCGTATTGGACCGTGTTACAATTCGATTTACTTATTTATTTGAGCAATATTTATTCAGTTTATATGGCATGATATTATGTGTCTTGTTACGTTCCTCTGAGGACCTGGTTATCTCCCCAGGTGTGTACTATTATCTTTCGTAGGTGCTTTAGCTCTAGCCGTATTCATTGCTATTTCTCGAGGATGATTGCACTTGGATCGTCTTCGCTCACCAAAACTATTCTTTTGTACATCATGTATTTTTCCTTTACTTGTTGGTAGTGGATTTGTCTCCGCCCAACATATTGTATCAAGATAATTTATTATCTTTATATGATGTCTTTTATTCATTTATTTTGCGTGGATGAGATTAGTTATGGTTCCACTGCATTTTACAGCTTATGTATTTATACGAGGCTTCCATATATTGGAGTATACTTCGTATGAATACAGCTGGCATGTCTACGTTACTAGTCCTACGTATTTTGGGACTGGGGCATTACAAATATGGACATGATAAGTCTTCAAACCTTAACAAAGTAGATTATATCTATCCAGAGGTAATGTGGTGTCACCCCCATTTCCTGTATTTCGTATTTGTGCTCGTATTTGATTTTGGCACGTATTTATTTTCTCGACTTGCGGATTTTGGTTTCTCATAAATGGGTTTGGACCATGGCTTGGTTTTATTTTGTAGAGTTGGTTTGGTTTGGTTCATCATGAGTGGAGTACTTTAACCTACACTCTACCCTCAATACAACACACCCACCCTCATTAAAACCTACCAACCTTTTCTCTCTCCTCCATAACTCCATTAATTTCTTTCAACTTCTTCTTCTTCCTTCTTCCACACAACTCCCCAACCCATAGGCAAGTGCACCTTGCCATCAAATAAGCACCACTTTTTATTTGTCCATTAGCTAGATTAGGCTATGGAGAACAACTTTAGAACTTGATATTTTGTGATTTGGAGCTTTCATTTGTCTAGATCTAGGTTTTGACTATTTTCGGATTTACATGGTTTTGATCTATTTTGGTTGGATTTTTGTGGGTTTTGATGCTTCCATGTGGAAGAGATTTCAATTTTACTCAAGTTAGACCTTTAAAATTCTAGATTTGGTTTTGATTTTACCAAGATATGAAGTTTTGAACCTTAGAGTTCTTGGAGTCTTCTTCTCGGCCTGGAGAAGAAGACAGCAGCCTGCGCTCTTTAGCGCAGGGCTGGATTGTGCATCCCCCTCGGCCAGCGCTCTTTAGCGCAGCGCCGACCGCGCAGCTTGCCCCTTGGCGAACTGCGCTCAACCCGAGTGCGCATGGATTCATGCGCAGTCTGCTCATGCGTAGTCTGCTCATGCGCAGTCTGCTCATGCGCAGTCTGCTCATGCACAATCTATCCCTGCGCACTCCACTCATGCGCAATCTGACCCTGCGCCATCCATTCCTGTGCAACCTGATCCAGCGCAATCTATCTGCTGCGCAGCTCACCCTGCGCACTTGGCACCCTGCGCAGTTGGTACCCTGCGCAGCTCACCCTGCGCACTTGGCACCCTGCGCAGCTCACCCTGCGCACTTGGCACCCTGCGCAGTTGGTACCCTGCGCAGCTCACCCTGCGCACTTGGCACCCTGTGCAGTTGGTACCCTGCGCAGCTCACCCTGCGCACTTGGCACCCTGTGCAGTTGGTACCCTGCGCAGCTCACCCTGCGCACTTGGCACCCTGCACAGTTGGTACCCTGCGCAGCTCACCCTGCGCAGTACATACCCTGCACAACCTACTTGTCTATGATGAATTTTGTTATTTCTTGATCTTGGCTCTTCTATAGTCCTATTTTATATTAGTATTTTATTAGGTATTTTACGCCCATTTTATATCCTTACGCCTTTTGACATGAACTTAATTTTGCTTAATATGTTTGGAATGACTATTGTACATAGCATGGTATGACAAGGAACTAGCATAACACGACAGTGACCCGTAGTGGTGCACTCCTGACATGACCAATCTGACATGATAGTGGCCCGTCGTGGCGCACCCCTAACAAGTACCCTGACATGAATTATCTTGATAACTTGATAGTGGCCCGTGGCGGCGCACTCCTGACTTGACTTGACTTGTAACTTGTAACTTGACTCGTATAATCAACTTGACACCGTGGGTGTCCCTGCTTGCTTGTTTGTACAATCCACTTGTCTTGTCTTGCATCATGTCTAGGACACGACTTCCTGGGTACCATGGCCAGGGACTCGCGCTAAATTGGATTAGGCTAATTATTAGATCAAATTAGAACATGGAGAATTTCCAGTCACAGGCAATCTCGTTATCTGGGCGCTTTAATGGACTTGTAGCTTGCCGACGAGTACAGCACATTTCCAGCACACTGTCATGTGTTGTACCCTCTAAGTCACCTAAGGGTACATTTGTCTCCCGGGCAGTGTACCCACCTATAACTCTCAACCCGCGGAAGGATAACTGGATGGTCTGCAGGGCTTGGGACTGGAGTTTCTCATTTGCATCTTGTTAGTAATTAAGGCTTGTGATAACCCTAGTTAGTTAAAGTAGTAAGCCGTAGTACTTGCTTGGCCGATTGTGAATGAATGGTGTCCAGCTATGTCTAAGTCTTGTCTAGCCCCAGCACCTGGAACTCTTGATCTTGATTGCTTTACTTATTTCTAACGATAAATGGGTAGAGACAGTGAGCTATTCAGGCGAAGGGGTACAATTCCGGTCCTTGTTTGGTTTAAGGATTGTAACCTGGCTCCCGGAATGGTTCCACGTCCCTAGTCGTTTATCGCCCTGTGTACTTTACTACTCGTACTTTCCTTTTATTCTTTATGTTCTGATATGCTGGCTTTTGTTCTTATTTGTGGCCTTCTTTGTGGCACTTGCTCTTCTGGGGTTTGACCCAGCTGGTTTTGTGTGGCCAGATTTCGGAGCAGCTTTCGAGGATCTACCAAGCTTCCAGTCCAATGGTGACAACTAGACGGAACCCGAGCCAAGAGTGGGTTTTTTTTTTGTTTTACCCACTTATATGTAAATTTATTCTTTTGAGGCGTTTAGCCGACGAGCACCTGTTAGCTCGATGCACATTTACTTACTGTCTGCCTACGGGCTGTAAACATGATTAACAAATCCTAGGGTTGATCATGTATGACTGAACTCTTGCTAGTCCTATCATTTTGTACGACTAGCTTCATGATCATCCAATATGTAATATTTGGGACGCCTTATATATATATATTTGATGCTCTAACATCTTGTAACTCTGTTAATTGCTTGAGATTGAGACAATAGGCTTGACCTTAAGAGACTGCTGGCTTGTAGTAAACCCTTATATCTAGACAGCCGTGACCGTATAGTTGAGATGTATTCTATTTCAATATACGTAGCTGGCTATGTCTGCCCCCGCTCTCCAGTATTCTGGTTCTGGGGCGTGACATGGTTTAAGTGGTGGCCCATGCAGGTCTTGGCATTTAAGAAATGTGAGGGTTTACCGAATAGATGTCTCAATCAATATTCGTCCTTGATCTCTGCTCGTATCTTCAAATCCCTGAGATTCTTGACCTGGTCACACGTTTGTATCATTGATCTGTCCTGGTCCTTCCTTACTGTTCCCTATGTTGTCTTCTTCAGCGGCATTACTCCCGGACCTGCCAACAAGCCAGAGGAAGCTCGACAAGCACCCCAGCGCCAGAAAGATCAAGCTCAGCACTCTGGAGTAGCCTCCCGAGTTATGCTTCCCGGAGGCTCGGAACCTCCAGTTCAGGCAGCTCCGCCCGCTCAACCAGCTAGACAGGATGAGGGACCTTTGGTAGGGCTTATCAGAGAACTACTTGTATCCCAAGATCGTCGAGGCGACGCCTTGCACCAGGAAGTTCATGATACACTAAACCGAGGAGGTCCCCAAGGGAATCAGGCGGCCAACAGTTTCAAGCGCTTGAACCCTCCCTTCTTTGACGGCAGTGAAGATGCGATTGCCGCAGACGCTTGGCTTCAGGATACCGAGGTGGTTCTAGAAGCAGCTAGGACACCTGAGAATGAAAAGGTGGCGGTGGTACGCCTACAGTTGTTAGACTTGGCTCGCGATTGGTGGGAAGCTCAGGCCATGGGGATAGCAGCACCAGTCACTTGGGTGACGTTCAGAGAGAGGTTCCAGACAAAGTACTTCGATGCGGTGGCACGGTACGACCTGCAGACCCGGTTCACCAACTTGAAGCAAGGAGGTAGGACGGTCGATGGCTATGCGACCGAGTTTTCCAGGCTGAGTAGGTTCGCCCCCACCTTGGTGGCAACCGTGTTCGATAGGGCTCAGCGATTCCAGCAAGGGCTGCACTTAGAGATATTATTGGCTGTGGAGCAGTTCGAGCACCAGACGTTCGATGCAGTGTTGAAGGCAGCAAGGAGGCATGAGTATACCTCCCGGAGAATTGTGGATAGGACCGGAGGCAGGAAGCGGTCCCACAACCAGATGCACCAATCTTCAGCTCCAGCCCCGGCAGCTAGGGGTATAACCATTGGAACTCCGAGGCGGGCGGCCTCAGTGACGTCGGTTCAGCATTCAACCCCGACGTATCCGCAGTAGCAGAAGCAGAAGCAGTCTTCCGCGGTGGGATGTTCTCATTGCGGGAAGCCGGGCCATGTAGTGGCAGAGTGTCGTAGGGCACAGAGGTTGTGCCTGGCTTGTGGAGGAGCAGACTACCAGATAGGGACCTGCTCGAATAGAGGAGGTCCATCATCATCCAACCTTTCTAGTTCTTCGGTGAGAGGGACCAGCCCCAGTTCCAGTCCAGCAGCAGCAGCAGTACCCGAGGCCATTGTTGCCTCAGGCCCAGGCCTTTCAGCAGCAGAACCAGCAGCAGATCACCCAAGCTCCAGCACAGAACCGACAGAGGGGTTTCCAGCAGAGAGGACCCGCAGCTAGAGGTCAGGCTATAATGATGACCATAGAAGAAGAAGTTGCACCAGGTGAGGTAGTGGCAGGTACTATTCTCGTCAACACCTTTCCAGCATCTGTATTATTTGATTCTGGTGCATCGCATTCATTCATGTCTACACGATTCGCGACACGGATAGGATTGGAGCCTGAGTCATTATCAGTGAGGCTCAATATACTTACTGGTAATGGTCTTGTGGGAGTAGATCGAGTGTTTTTCTCGTGTCGGATCGTAGTTAGCGGTAGGGAGTTCCCCGCTAGATTCATAGAGTTCCCTATGGCAGACTATGATGTAGTCTTAGGCATAGATTGGTTGAGGAACTATTATGCTAGGATAGACTGCCATGCTGGCAGAGTTGTCTTTAGTATTCCCGGAGAGCCAGAGTTTTTATTTTCCAGAGGCGCCGTGGAGCCATCTCCTCCAGTATTGCGGATGGCAGTAGCAGCAGTGCAGTTGCCCCGGATAGTTGAAGAGTTTTTAGATGTCTTCCCAGAGGAACTTCCAGGGATGCCACCAGAGCGGGAGATCGAGTTCACCATTGACTTGATTCCCGGGACAGCACCAGTATCAGAGCGAGTCTACAGAATGGCACCTTCAGAGTTGGAGATTTTGTACAAGATGATTGAAGAACTCAGGACCAAGGGATTCATTCGTGCAAGTGGATCGCCTTGGGGAGCCCCGATGCTTCTTGTGAAAAAGAAGGATGGTACGTCCAGGCTATGTGTTGATTATCGTACCTTGAACTCAGTGACAATCAAGAACAGATACCCTCTCCCGAGGATAGATGACTTGTTTGATCAACTCAAGGGGGCTTCAGTTTTTTCGAAGATAGACTTGCGGTTAGGATACCACCAGATCAGAGTCAGAGAGCAGGACATCCCGAAGACGGCGTTCAGATCTAGGTACGGGCATTGGGAGTTTCTAGTTATGCCCTTTGGAGCGACCAATGCGCCGGCAGTGTTCATGGACCTCATGAACCGTATTTTCATGCCTTACTTGGATCAGTTTGTGATAGTGTTCCTTGATGACATCATGGTCTACAGCAAGAGTGAAGCAGAGCATGAGCAGCATCTCAGAGTTGTCCTCCAGATTCTCAGAGAGCACCAGTTGTATGCCAAGTTCAGTAAATGCGAGTTCTGGCTCGATCGCATTTCTTACTTGGGTCACATCATTACCAGAGGAGGAGTGGAAGTAGATCTCCAGAAAATTGTGGCTATCGAGGCATGGCCAGTATCCAGCTCAGTGGCAGAAGTTTGCAGCTTTCTTGGATTGGCCGGCTACTACCGGCGGTTCGTCTCTGATTTTGCAAGAATATCAGCGCCGATGACCCAGTTGACCCGTAAGGATGTGCCGTTCGTTTGGACAGCAGAATGTCAGGAATTATTTGAGAAGTTGAAGCGAGGTTTGATAACGGCTCCCATTCTCACCCTTCCAGATGGGACCGGAGGATTCACGGTTTATTGCGACGCTTCAGGCAGAGGATTGGGATGTGTTTTGATGCAGCATGGGAAGGTAATTGCTTATGCATCACGTCAACTCCATGATCATGAGAAGAATTACCCGACCCATGACTTGGAGCTAGCAGCAGTAGTGTTTGTACTTAAGTTGTGGAGGCACTACTTGTACGGAGACAGAGTGGAGATATTTACTGATTATAAGAGCCTGAAGTATGTTTTCACCCAAAGGGATCTTAATATGCGGCAGAGAAGATGGCTCGAGCTACTGGTGGACTACGATGTGGATTTGCAGTATCATCCAGGGAAGGCCAACGTTGTAGCAGATGCGTTGAGCCGGAGAGCCGGAGTTTATTTCCTGACGGCGCAACCAGAGCTATTGGCGGATCTTCAGAAGATGGGAATTGAAGTGGTTCTTCCTTCCAATGTGGCCTTGATGGCTAGCCTACAGATTCAGTCCACTCTAGTTGAGAGGATCCGGACCGCACAGTAAACAGATTCTAAGATTCAGCGGCTCAGAGCAGAGTGCGAGGCAGGGAGAAGGCCAGAGTTATGTATTCATGAGGATGGTACACTTCGACACGGCATGCGTCTTTGTGTACCCAGTGGAGATATCAGACAGGAAGTCATGGCAGAGGCTCACAGTTTGCAGTACTCCATTCACCCAGGCGGCACGAAGATGTACAGAGATATTTGTCAACACTTTTGGTGGAATGGTATGAAAAGGGAGATAGCCCGGTATGTCTCTCGATGTTTGGTTTGCCAACAGGTCAAGGCTGAACATCAGAGGCCAGCTGGACTTCTTCAACCTTTACCGATCTCAGAATGGAAATGGGAGCACATAACCATGGATTTCGTGACTGGGCTACCCAGATCTCCGGCAGGCAGAGATGCTATTTGGGTCATTGTGGACAGGCTTACCAAGGTGGCACACTTTCTTCCATTTAGAGTTGGACAGTCGACGGCGCAGCTAGCAGAGATGTATCTCAGGCAGATCGTCCGACTTCATGGAGTGCCAGTCAGCATAGTATCAGACAGGGATACGAGATTCACATCGCACTTCTGGCGCAGTCTTCATCAAAGTTTGGGGACTCGTCTCAAGTTCAGCTCAGCGTATCACCCGCAGACAGATGGGCAGTCAGAGCGTACTATACAAACTCTCGAAGATATGTTGCGGTCGTGTACCCTTGACTTCGGTGGTTCGTAGGAGGATCATCTGCACCTGGTGGAATTCTCGTACAATAATAGTTTTCAGGCCAGTATCCAGATGGTACCCTTCGAGGCTCTGTATGGCAGGAATTGCAGATCCCCGTTAGCATGGGACGATGTCGGAGAGAGGCAGATGCTCGGTCCAGAACTGATTTCTCAGACGGTTGAAGTGGTCAGGAAAGTCAGAGATCACCTCCGAGTTGCTCAAGATTGCCAGCGCCATTGGGCCGATGCTCATCGGCGTCCCTTAGAATTTGCCGTCGGCGACCATGTATTCCTTAGGATCTCGCCTACCCGCAGCGTCATTCGTTTTGGCGTACGGGGAAAGCTTAGTCCTAGGTATATAGGGCCGTTCGATATTCTGGAGCGAGTAGGCGATGTGTCCTATCGTCTCGCTCTTCCGCCGTCGCTAAGTGAGGTACACGATGTATTCCATGTGTCCCAATTACGATGGTACATCCCGAACCCGAGCCATATCCTAGATCATTCGAAATTGGTTGTTGGTACCAACCTTTCGTATAAGGAGAGGCCCGTGTCTATATTGGACCGGAGAGAAAAGATGCTCAAGAACAAGACTATTAACTTAGTCCGTGTTGCTTGGGGTCATCACTCTCTAGGTGAGTCAACATGGGAGCGTGAGGACGACATCCGATCGCGATATCCCTACCTGTTTGACTCGTGAGATATAATGTCTTTCTTATGCCTTACGTTTTCCCTTTCTTGCTTGCATTGTATGATTGTATGATTGAACTGCTTAGTGTAGCTTGTCTGTGCTTAGTATAGCTTGTCGTGATAATCTCTAGCCCCTTGATTAAATTCCGAGGATGGAATTCTTTGAAGGTGGGTAGAGTTGTCACCCCCATTTCCTGTATTTCGTATTTGTGCTCGTATTTGATTTTGGCACGTATTTTTTTTCTCGACTTGCAGATTTTGGTTTCTCGTAAATGGGTTTGGACCATGGCTTGGTTTTATTTTGTAGAGTTGGTTTGGTTTGGTTCATCATGAGTGGAGCACTTTAACCTACACTCTACCTTCAATACAACACACCTACCCTCAATAAAACCTACCAACCTTTTCTCTCTCCTCCATAACTCCATTAATTTCTTTCAACTTCTTCTTCTTCCTTCTTCCACACAACTCCCCAACCCATAGGCAAGTGCACCTTGCCATCAAATAAGTACCACTTTTTATTTGTCCATTAGCTAGATTAGGCCATGGAGAACAACTTTAGAACTTGACATTTTGTGATTTGGAGCTTTCATTTGTCTAGATCTAGGTTTTGACTATTTTCGGATTTACATGGTTTTGATCTATTTTGGTTGGATTTTTGTGGGTTTTGATGCTTCCATGTGGAAGAGAATTCAATTTTACTCAAGTTAGACCTTTGAAAGTCTAGATTTGGTTTTAATTTTACCAAGATATGAAGTTTTGAACCTTAGAGTTCTTGGAGTCTTCTTCTCGGCCTGGAGAAGAAGACAGCAGCCTGCGCTCTTTAGCGCAGGGCTGGATTGTGCATCCCCCTCGGCCAGCGCTCTTTAGCGCAACGCCGACCGCGCAGCTTGCCCTTTGGCGAACTGCGCTCAACCCGAGTGCGCATGGATTCATGCGCAGTCTGCTCATGCGTAGTCTGCTCATGCGCAGTCTGCTCATGCGCAGTCTGCTCATGTGCAATCTATCCCTGCGCACTCCACTCATGCGCAATCTGACCCTGCGCCATCCATTCCTGTGCAACCTGATCCAGCACAATCCATCTGCTGTGCAGCTCACCCTGCGCACTTGGCACCCTGCGCAGTTGGTACCCTGCGCAGCTCACCCTGCGCACTTGGCACCCTGCGCAGTTGGTACCCTGCGCAGCTCACCCTGCGCACTTGGCACCCTGCACAGTTGGTACCCTGCGCAGCTCACCCTGCGCACTTGGCACCCTGTGCAGTTGGTACCCTGCGCAGCTCACCCTGCGCACTTGGCACCCTGTGCAGTTGGTACCCTGCGCAGCTCACCCTGCGCACTTGGCACCCTGCGCAGTTGGTACCCTGCGCAGCTCATCCTGCGCAGTATATACCCTGCACAACCTACTTGTCTATGATGAATTTTGTTATTTCTTGATCTTGGCTCTTCTATAGTCCTATTTTATATTAGTATTTTATTAGGTATTTTACGCCCATTTTATATCCTTACACCTTTTGACATGAACTTAATTTTGCTTAATATGTTTGGAATGACTATTGTACATAGCATGGTATGACAAGGAACTAGCATAACACGACAGTGACCCGTAGTGGTGCACTCCTGACATGACCAATCTGACATGATAGTGGCCCGTCGTGGCGCACCCCTAACAAGTACCCTGACATGAATTATCTTGATAACTTGATAGTGGCCCGTGGCGGCGCACTCCTGACTTGACTTGACTTGTAACTTGTAACTTGACTCGTATAATCAACTTGACGCCGTGGGTGTCCCTGCTTGCTTGTTTGTACAATCCACTTGTCTTGTCTTGCATCATGTCTAGGACGCGACTTCCTGGGTACCACGGCCAGGGACTCGCGCTAAATTGGATTAGGCTAATTATTAGATCAAATTAGAACATGGAGAATTCCCAGTCACAGGCAATCTCGTTATCTGGGTGCTTTAATGGACTTGTAGCTTGCCGACGAGTAGAGCACATTTCCAGCACACTGTCATGTGTTGCACCCTCTAAGTCACCTAAGGGTACATTTGTCTCCCGGGCAGTGTACCCACCTATAACTCTCAACCCGCGGAAGGATAACTGGATGGTCTGCAGGGCTTGGGACTGGAGTTTCTCACTTGCATCTTGTTAGTAATTAAGGCTTATGATAACCCTAGTTAGTTAAAGTAGTAAGCCGTAGTACTTGCCTGGCCGATTGTGAATGAATGGTGTCCAGCTATGTCTAAGTCTTGTCTAGCCCCTGCACCTGGAACTCTTGATCTTGATTGCTTTACTTATTTCTAACGATAAATGGGTAGAGACAGTGAGCTATTCAGGCGAAGGGGTACAATTCCGGTCCTTGTTTGGTTTAAGGATTGTAACCTGGCTCCCGGAATGGTTCCACGTCCCTAGTCGTTTATCGCCCTGTGTACTTTACTACTCGTACTTTCCTTTTATTCTTTATGTTCTGATATGCTGGCTTTTGTTCTTATTTGTGGCCTCCTTTGTGGCACTTGCTCTTCTGGGGTTTGACCCAGCTGGTTTTGTGTGGCCAGATTTTGGAGCAGCTCCCGAGGATCTACCAAGCTTCCAGCCCAATGGTGACAACTAGACGGAACCCGGGCCAAGAGTGGGTTTTCCTTTTTGTTTCACCCACTTATATGTAAATTTATTCTTTTGAGGCGTTTAGCCGACGAGCACCTGTTAGCTCGATGCACATTTACTTACTGTCTGCCTACGGGCTGTAAACATGATTAACAAATCCTAGGGTTGATCATGTATGACTGAACTCTTGCTAGTCCTATCATTTTGTACGACTAGCTTCATGATCATCCAATATGTAATATTTAGGACGCCTTATATATATATATATTTGATGCTCTAACATCTTGTAACTCTGTTAATTGCTTGAGATTGAGACAATAGGCTTGACCTTAAGAGACTGCTGGCTTGTAGTAAACCCTTATATCTAGACAGCCGTGACCGTATAGTTGAGATGTATTCTATTTCAATATACGTAGCTGGCTATGTCTGCCCCCGCTCTCCAGTATTCTGGTTCTGGGGCGTGATATGTGGACATGATAGATAATAAATCTTGTTTTCTTTTTAGAGTATATAATACTATCAGAGGTAATATGAATATAATAGATCATAATAACTCAAAGAAAATAGATTAATATCTATTCAGAGGTTATATGGACATGATAGATAATAATGAAAAGAAGTAGATTTAATATTTATTCAGAGGTAATGAGGACATGATAAATAATAAATATTTTTTCTTCCTGAAATCAGCTGGTAAGACAGAAAATCAAAATTCTCTTTTAGGAGAATAAATAATTAGCTTAACCAAACTTTGGTAGCTGGAGAATAAAGAAGAAATTCAAAAGTAATATTTTTTCAAGAATTTATCATTAATTGGCATCATGAGCAAATCTTCATTAGGTTTAGATAACCTATAAGCACCATTGGAGAATACGATTTCGACTACATAAGGTCCTTCCCATTTAGCTTGGAATTTGCCTTTACTTTTATGAGTCATAACCATAGGTTTTCGGACAGCTAGAACTAGCTCTCCTACTTTAAATACCCTTCTTTAACTTTGCGGTTGAAAGCTCGAGATATGCGGGCTTGATACAGCTCAATGTGCTGTTGCGCTTGAAGACGCTTCTCATCCAAACCTTCAAGTTCTTGGAGTCTTAAACGGTCATTATTCTCTAAAGTTAGCTCATTAGCAATGGCTATTCTAAGAGATGGTATTTGGATCTCCAGTGGAAGAACAACTTCACATCCGTAGACCAATGAAAATGGTGTAAAATTGGTTGGAGTTCTGACTGTTGTTCGATAAGCCGATAAACATTCTCCAAGTTTCTCATTCCAATCACGTTTATTAGAAGAGACAAACTTTTTGAGAAGTTTAATAATCGTTTTGTTGAAAGCTTCTGCTAAACCATTAGCAGCTGGATTATAAGCTGTAGAAGCTATGTTCTGGATCCGATTCTTGTCACAAAATCGATAAAATACCTGACTGGCAAATTGTGGTCCGTTATCATGAATTATCCTTCGGGAAATCCTAAAACGATAAATGACATGATGTTTGATGAAGTTAACCACATTAGATGTTTTTACTACAACAAGAGGAACTGCTTCTGTCCATTTAGAAAAATAATCAGTTATGGCCAGGATAAACCGATGTCCTTTGACAGAAGGGGAATTAACTGGACCAATAATATCCATATCCCAAGCTTCGAAAGCCCAAGCTACTGTAGGATGTAAAAATTCAGAGGGTTGATGAATAAAATTAGCATGAATCTGGCATGCTTTACACTGTCTGGCATAATCTACAGCATCTGCTATCATAGAAGGCCAATAATAACCCATCCTTCGAATACGGTCCTGTAACTTCGGACCTGGTTGATGCGCACCACAAACTTCGTCATGAGCCTCACGAAGTGTTTGCTTGGCTTCGCTCTTCGAGAGACAACACAGTAAAAGTCCGTCATAAGAACAACGATACAACATGTGCATAGAAGTATCATAGTAAAATCGAAATGATCGTCTTTTGATTGATGCAGCTTCTTTTGGATCTTCAGGTAAAATCCCATAAACTGCATAATCAATAAATGGACTTCTCCAATCATTTTGCTGAGAATTTGATTCGGTAGCATAACTCTGTTCGATGTACAAATTATTCTTGACATAGAATAGATCTCGATCCAACAAAGTGATGGTATTTTGTCTCCTGATTGGAACTGCTAAGTCTGCAGCTAGACTAGCAAGAGCGTCAGCTTCAAATTTTTTGAACGCGGCACGAATTCAATGAAGAACCCTTTGAATAAAAGAGCCAATTCGATTACCACTTGGTGATAGGGAATGAGGTCAGGATTTCTGACTTCATATGTCCCTCTAACTTGATTAACAATCAGTTGAGAATCTCTATATGCTTCCAAAAACTCAAGATCCAATTGTTTTGCTGCTTGAAGACCAATTAGCAGAGCATTATATTCTGCCACATTATTGGAACATGGTTCATTGAGGGAATAAGCACGGTATATAACCATTTTATCAGGAGAGACTAAGACAATGCATACTCCGGAGACAATATTGCCTTTAGGTCCAACTCGTGATTCTCCATCAAAGTATAGTTGCCAAATGTCATCCTTCAAGGTCATATTGCAATCTATGACTTCATCTGGAATATCGTCATATAGCTTGGAAGTTTCAGGTATAGGGTGAGCTGCTAAGAAGTTAGCTAACGCTTGACCCTTCACTGATTTTTGAGGTATGTAGACCATATCATAGGGAGTAAGCAACATTGCCCAGGTAGCTAATCGGGAGTTAAGAATACTCAACTTTTTTATTAATACCCTAATAGAATTTATTCTGGATATGACAAGAATAGCCTGTCCTGATACATAATGTCGCGTCTTTTGAATGGCAAAAACCAACGCTAGACATTCTTTTTCCACAGGAGTATACCTGTGTTCAGCTCCAACCATCATTCGGCTAAGATAATAAATTGATACTTGATTCTATAAAATTTTTATCTTTAATCTTTGGATGAGATTAGTTGATATGGTTTTACTGCATTTTACAGCTTTCATATCTTTATTATACGGCTGGCATGTCTATGTACGTATCTAGTCCTACATATTTTGGGATTGGGGCGTGACACCGGTGGTGCTGGCATCTGTGGTAGAAACTGCGGTGGTGGTGGAATATCATCCCTTCTGAAGCGCAATACCGTCTGATTGTCCGACTGAGCAGAAGTACCTCCAACCGTTGGCGGGTTCGTGTCAACGTAAGTCACTACAGCGTTCTGTAGGGTAACCACGGGGTTCTCGTCGCTAGCTTGTGGGTCCATTGCTCTACGCATAAACAAAACTTATAAGCCAAGAGCAAATGATATCAAGTAGGGTGTATAGAATTTTTATGGAGGCCAAGAATGTGAAACAATATAAAGATGTGGATGAGATCCTATGGGTCTTTTCTATCCTATTCGCAGGCTTACGTCGGTATAGAAACGTAACCGAGGTGATTAACATGGACCTACATGAGCCTCCACAAAAATATGTAATATCCAGTCCCAAAAACTTAGAACCAGGAATACGGTACATGCCATCAACACTTCACTAATAGGCCGAAACTACCTATCAGGCCCATTAGCTAATGCTTAAGCTGTAGATCATGATAACAACCCAGAATAATAATACAAGTTACAGGTACACAACTAATCTCATCTACACAGAATAATAAGACACAAGATATCAAGTCCAATAAAATAATACTAATGAAAAGATCTGTCCAGCAGGAAATAAAAATAATAACAGTATGGATAAGACACTCGAAACCAAGTAAAAGGAAATAAAGTAATCTTCAACTAAAAGTCTGCTAAAATGAAAGAAAATAAGGTAGCAGGTCTAAATAAAGAGATGACATGGATCAAAAGAAATCCTCTGGTACTATCTTGTCCTCCTGTGAAGGTACGTCACTTGTCTCGACTCTAAAACCGTAAACCTTCAGGTAGTCCTCCTCTCTAACTAAGCCTGGAAAGATCAACAGATCTTCAGGGGACTAGCAAGATACACATAAACATGCATATTGTAATAGTAAATAATCATGCAGAAAGAAAGGCAAGTAAAATATGTAGCAATCAATAAATACGTCTCAATACTGTAACACCATGGGATGCTTCCGATCTTGAGAAAAAAGATAAGTTTCTACTACCGTAATGCCATGGGACACTCTTGGTCCCAGAGAGGGAATAAAAGTCAATAATGAATCTCTATACCGTGACACCATGGGACGCTCCCAATCATAGAGTAACAAGGCCAAGTCTAATAATCGATCATGACTACAGGTTAAGTCAAGTCAAACTCAAGGGCGAAGGTAGAAGACTAATCAATATCATCACAAAACTCATATGAAACAAACAGTGACACATGAAGAACAAATAAGAAATGTGCACATAAAATAAGAAAATAACAGTAACATGAACATAAGCAGCATATAATCCAGTATGACTGAGAAGACATAGCAGTATATAAATGCATAAAAATAAACTATACATCGGCAAGGTATACTTGCCTGGTGGTAGCACGTAGAATCAACAATATCCCATTAATCAGTGAGCCACAAAATTCAAACTTCCGCAAATGTCTCCGGATGCTGAAACAGACATCACCAACATATTTGGCATAAGAATTTTTTTTTTAAGTTTGACTACTCATAAGTCCAATTCTAAACACATGGGCAAAACGACAATTTTGGGTCAAAATATTGTCCGTCATCGGAACCGCTTTACACTAAAAAATGTGCTAGAACCTATGGTCTTTAAATTCGATAAATTATATACCTACGAGTCCATTTTTTTGATACGAACTCAATGGTATGTCCACATTTGGATTCCAATGAACCGTGTACAAAATCGTCCGTTGAGTCAGATCGTATGTCCGTCAAAATAGCGTTCCGGTCGACCTTCTTAGAATCGGACCAAACATGGCTCACAGGACCAGAAACATGATACGTGTCCAGTGGCACATATTTCATCGCGATGTGACGAACATGCACAAAGTAATTAGGTTTTTACAAAGGGACCTATTCGGCGTACCTCGACCGATACATCTCGAATTTGTCACGCACATGCAACCAATTCGAGTTTCGTCAATTCGTAACATCCATACGCAACATTCGATGCTCTCGGGTTACGATGAAGTAGCTCGATTTGTTGGGATGGACCCCGTATCGATAAATTTTCAAACTCGAAATAGATTTGCAAAGTTTTTTTGAAAACAGATTTCTTAATCAATATTTGATGAAAACAGAAACTACAAGAAATGTTTCAATCTCGGTTAGGTTGTATAAATTACTGTTCAAAAGGTTTTCCAATATTCGCGATATCCTGGTCGCAAATTGGCTTCCAGCTTGGAGTTTCGGGACAGTTTCTAATATCCAAAAAATAAGGTTTTTCTTGATTTTGGAACTCGATTTTCGTTGCACATGATGCAAATTAAAAGATTCTATTTGAAGTGAAGCGGAGTAATATAGGTTGTCTACATACCTAAAAATATAAATCGTGAAACGATCAATCATGCATGGAGAAATCGAAGCATGAAGTTATACTAATATAACTCCCGCTTCTATCGGCTACTGTTGCCTTTGTTGCAACTGTGCCTACCGTGGCCGGACGGCCGTGCGGTCGTGGGGAGGTGCACGAAGATGTCAGTGGGGGTCGTGAGGGGATTTAGGTTAGTTTTTTTGAGAGAATCTCTCTCTCTTCAGCTTATATATAGAAGGGCCGGGTTTGTAAGCAGCTTTGGAATATCGGGTTTTTGGCAGTACCGTTCTCGTAGGGTACATTACTCCAAAGGGATATATATATATATATATATATATATATATATATATATATATATATATATATATATATATATATATATATATATATATATACTCAATGTCCCTAAGGCACCAGCCTAGTAGTGCGGGCGGCCACCCGAGTATAGATCTCGGGTTCGAATCCTCCCCATGGCGGCTGGGTGGCTTTGGGCCACGGCTCGGCATAGAGAAAGAACACCTCAAAAAAAGAGGGAAATTAAGAACACCTCCTGGGCCACGGCTCGGCATAGAGAAATAACACCTCCTGGGATCGTGGCGCATGCCTTTAGGGCAATCACCCCCGGGGATGATGCTTGTCTTGTTTCCCCGGTATGCCCGACGGAACGACTAAGCCGGAAGAGCTATATAAGAGGAAATTAAGAACCCTAGTAGACACATTTCCCACCAGGCGATGATTCTCCGATCGGACACTAAAACGAAGATTACGAACTAGGGGGTAGAAGATTGTATGGCTCTATTTTATGGATCTGCTAGTCGAAGTCTGCATTGTTGACACTGGGGTTTTGAGTGTCTTACTCTATTTTATGGCTCTATTTTATACTCAATAAATCGCAAAAAAATCTTAATAATATCTTCCTAGTGTAGGGTGTTATACATATAAATATGTACATACAATTAATATATATTTCCTAGGAACACAAAATAACCAATAATAAAGATATTTTTATAATATTTTATAGTGTCAATAATAATAATAATAATAAAAATACAATAAACCAATAATAGGTATAGTATTGGGTGACATATTATACTTCTACTTTATTTGGTCTACAGAAAATCGTACAAATATTCTAAAAATGTCATATAAATATTAATAACACTTATATTATACGTACAACAAATATCAAGAAAATATTTATTAATCCCTAAAAATAAAATACGAAATATATGCATTGACATAAAATATATCTACATGGGCCTCTTTGTACTCATAACATATCTATATTAGTTTAGGTTGGGTTCGGGTCAAGTCCGAGCTAAATTGGTACAACTGGATCTCCTAAAAGTCATAATATTAATAATTAACTAATTATATCATTTATAAGGGTTAAGTCACAACTTTGACTGATTTTTTGAGTTGAGACACTGTTATGGCTAGACCTTCCCTAACATGACTAATACACTAGTCAAAGCACACGACTACACTGTTCGTGCCATAATTCCTAATCTTGTAGACCATGACTAAGGCCATCTATAAGTAATAATATTTTGCCTAAAAATATTATTAAATTCTAAAAATCACTATTTAAGTCAAATAAATAATAAAAAAATAATTTCAAAAATTTAGAGGTGTTAAAGGAGTATATCAAGCTGATGATGAATGTCATGTTCCTTTAAATAAGTTTTAAAATCATGCCCAATATATTTACCAACTCGATCGGTATGCAGAGTCTCTAATGGGAAGCCACTTTCTCTTTCAACCAAAGCTTTAAAGTTTTTGAAATATCCGTACATTTCTTATTTTTCTTTAAGAAGAAAATCCATGTCATTGCACTATAGTCATTAATGAAAGTAAGAAAATAACGACTACTTCCAATCGAATTACTTTGCATTGGACCACAATGATTTGAATTTATAAGCTCAAGTGGATGTGATGCCCTGCAAGATTTTGCACGTGGAAAAGAATTTTTGTGATGCGTACCAAGTGCAGATCCTTGACATACTTTCTTATGAATCTCAACGTTCGTATATGCCTTCAACAATATTCTTCCTACCCATGAGTGAGAGTTTTAAAACTCAGATGTCCAAATAAAAAATTCCATAGCCACAACTTAATCTTGGATACTATGCATGCATGAGTCAATATGATAACGAAGCTTCAAAGGAAATATCTTGCTTAGTTCATCTTTACCTTCATAATAAAAGCACCATTCTTCATTAAAATGAATATGAAATCCCTTTAAGAGAAGCTAGCCAATACTAAGAAGATTGTGCTTGAGTACGAGAACATAGAAAATGCTAGAAATGCACTTTATTTCTTTCTTTGTTTAGACGAGAATATCACATTTTTCCTCCACGAAAATCCTCTTGTCATCCTCAGTTTAGACTTCACTTGTAATTGATTCATCAAGGTCCACAAACACCTTTTTTCTAGTCATATGGTATTGCTACAACCACTCTCGATGTACCATAATTCATCATGTGTAACTTCTTCAATATTACAAGTGAGAAAGAGAGTATCATTCTCACTTTTCTTTTCTTTCTCATGCATGAAAGTTGTGTCATAACTGTTTTCCAAAACATCATTATAATACTAATACATTTCTACAAGAAAATATTTTTTAAGAAAATAAATTCTACAAGAAAATAATTTTACGAGGTTTTTTATTATTTTACTATATATTTTTTAGAAACTTTTGATATTTAAATATAAAAATAATAATAATTATTATTTTCATGTAAAACTTTTATCATTATAATAGAGGTGCTAGTTTTTCATTAAGTAGCTTAGTCAACATGTCGATTAGTCACCTACTTAACAAATTAAACAAATTAGATTAGTTATTAAGTAGTTTGATTAATTTCTTAATTAATTAGTTAGTGAATTACTAATTTATCCCTTCACTAACTCTTCTATTTCTTACTCCTTAAGCTATGGATAGCCACCCCCTCTTCCCCTTCTCATCTCTTCTCACTTATTTTAACATTAAAACTATCTTTGGATATTGATTAAGTTATTAAAATAACGTTATATATAAACCTTATTTTTTTTATCTTTTATTCATTCTTATCTTTCCTTCGTCTCTCTCGTTAGCTCCTCCACACATCCTACAAGCATATGCCTCCCTTTAGACCCTAAAACATCACTCAACAATATCAACTTTATCTTCTCTAGACAGTAGATTCAAGGCTCCTCCAAAAACTAAAAAAATCCTACTTTTGTTTACTTTTACACTTACTTCTTGATTATTTTTATACTTTTACAGGAGCTAGTTTGTTCTAGATGTTAGCGTTTTACATATATGTGTCTATAACATGACTCTAAAAAGTGTAGGTGGATGTGACACACCTATACAAAGCTTAGGACACGATATATAGAACTTGTAAATAGATTATTTGAATTTGTGTATTTTGTGCAGATTTATTCGAAGTCAGGTTTCATGTAGTAAACTGAATCGTTTATGTACTTTTTAACATATTCATGTAGAACACTCGTTTTCGTTTTTGAAAACATATAAAATTGTAGTATTGTGATTTCAGAGTTAGGAGTTATGTCTACTAGATCTAGAGATCATATTTTGAATACTTTTTTCATTTCAGAATAGTCACAATTTGGTAGAGTTGTCGTGTAGGCCAAACCATAAATACAATTAAAGTAAATTTTTGTGTAACTACTCCTAACACATATATAAAGATTTTTTAATTAATATATTTAACAAAAATATTCATAAATTAAGATGTAATGGTATTACATAGCGTGTAATAATATGTAGCCTGCGATGTTACGTAGCGTAAAATAATTTCATAACATAATAAAATTATGTAACATAACGTAATTAATAGAACTACATAACATAATTAGAGCTGTCAAGACGGGCCAGCGGGGCGGGCTGGCCCGTAACCCACCATAACCCACCATTTGGTGGGGCGGGGCGGGCCGACCCACCATTTTGATGGGCTGGAAAAATTCTAACCCAGCCCAACCCACCAGCGGGCCGCGGGCTAGGCGGGCCAGCCCGCTTAATTTTTTTAATTTTTTAATTATTGTTTAGTTTCTTAAAAGAAAAAAAAATCATATATATAATATTTTTTACTCACTTTCATATGCATCAAATTATAAGTAAAATACAAAAAACATTATAATAGTAGATATTTCTTTAAAACACCTTCATTCATGTAAATAAATGACCAAATTTAATATTTTATACGTCATAACTTGCATTAAATGAAATTTTTTATCATTTATAATACATTCTCATATATGTGTTAAATAAAAAATTAAAAATTTTATGAAAAAATAGATGGCGGGCCAACCCACTTGGCCCGCGGGCTAGCCCACCGCGGGGCGGGCTAATAGCGGGCCAGCCCACCTAGGCCCGCCTATTTGGCGGGCTCCTAAATGCTCGGCCAAACCCACCTTTTTGGCGGGCGGGGCGGACCGGCCCAACGGGCTTAACCCATTTTGACAGCTCTAAACATAATGGAAGTATGTAACGTATGTAATAACGAACGTAACGAATTTAGATAACGTAATGAATTTACGTAATGTAAGGAGTTTACATAACATAACGAATTTAAGCGTAACATATCAAAGTTACGTAACATAAAACTTTTATTATTTATTTAATTCTAAATTCCAAAACCATGTTACATATATATGTATCCTAGCTTATAAATAATGTTCTATGCTTGTTTGTGCATATTTTATTAAGGATTTGATAGCCAGTGGCGGGGTGTGCACCGGTAAGACAGCTGGCACTCAGGGGTGAGAGCGCGGGTTCGAGCCTCCACTCCTACGGGGGCGGCTGGGTGGCGTTGTCCACGGCCTCCAGGCCAAGGCTGGCTGGGTGACGTTTGTCCACGAGCCATAGATTTTAAAATTATATATTTATATATATATATATATATATATATATATATATATATATATATATATATATATATATATATATATATATATATATATATATTAAGGATTTGATAGTGACACACAAGTATGTTCATCGATGTAATCGTATGGGACAAGTCAGTATATGCATTAAAATGATCGTAGGGCATGAAAATAATTCATATAGGTGTTTTTCTCTTTCATTTTATGATTACACCAATGAATATTACTATTTGTTTATAATTGCATGTTCACCATTATATATGCAAGGCACCTAAGAGGTAGTTTGTTAATAGAAGCATACAAGTTAAATCATACCCAATTTATGTATCGATAATGATTTACATAATTAATCTTAATACTACCAGAAAACAAGTTTGAAAGTGATGTAAGGAAACTATTATGTAAGTTTAATATTCTTAAATTTATGAATTACTAGAAGAATCTAAGGTTATGAATCAGGCTATCGAAAATATAATATCTTAAAATCGAGTAATATCGATATAAACCAAACTTGTATTTAATTGATAAGTCATTAAATTGGATGATTTGTGTTATATCGATATAAATATATTATTAAGGATTAGTATTAAATTCGAGAATTGTTTATCTGTGCTTGATAAGAATTGGGATTCGTAAGATAGACAAGTATTTAAATTACGAGTTTTATCGATACTTGAATGATTGAAATGATTAATATCATGCTTATTATTATCTTGTAATCGTCTTGTTTATGTGATTGTACTATTCGTTCAAGTATTATAATGTAGTTAAATTTGTTGAACTTTATATGTTTATAACTTATGTGCTTTTTTTGTTCGAAAGAACAAATCTAGCTAGGTCAATAGTACTAAGCAGCCAAGTAAGAAGAATTGCATTCTTCTTATTACTTGTGCATTTCATGCTTGATTATAACTGTGAGTCCGTTGTTAAGTTGTTCCATCGAATGATCTTTGACCCAAGAGAATTTCACAAAGAGTTGCTCTGGGTCGATTTATTCTATTGTGCTTGGAGTTCAAAATACAAAAGTGACTACCAAATGTTTTAAAATTATGGAAGATAACTTAATTTCCAATCCAACATCTCAGTATCGTACCAAACTCTAACTTAGATTATTATGTATATCTATTAGGGACAAACTCTCGATAACTCTAAATATTTTATGGGTCAAACTGTCTCAATTATGGACTCATAGGACACAAACACAATGACACGCAAGCGTAACAAATATTTAATTCAAGTGTATATGCTTTGTTCCAATAGATGAAACATCATGTTGAGTTATATACTCATACTACGTGATACTTGCTTCATGGATCGAGATACAGATCTTATCATGTCTCATTTTATAGAATATCATGTTGAGTTGTATTCTTGTATTACGTAATATTTTGCACGTATAGAGATAGTTATTTGTGTTATTCCATTGGATGAAAATTTCTTGCTAAATAAGTATTCTTATTTTATGTGATACCTATGATACACTGAACGAAATACTTACCTGAGCTAGAAAATGACATATTTAATAAGATAATATTTGTTTGTAATTATAGAATAGAGCATTGGGAAGGGAAGAACAAAATATATCATACTATAATGAAATCTTTGCAATGTAAATAACAAAAAAAACTAATTAGTTACTTTTGCCTGCTTTGCAAGGCCTTGCTAAGAAAAGACTTTAGCTCACTGGCCTGACTTGACCTGTATATTTCCTATAATTTATGTGTATGCTCAATTATATTAAAACTATCGAATAGGTACTAATTAATATATTTTATTACTACCTCACTTAATGAGGGGTTAGACGCTAGGCGTCATGCCAATACTACTACTACCACATGATTCAGCGTAAATGAGATTATTATCGAGAAACTAGTCAAGTGTGCGATCCATAAATTGTTCTCAAAATTGCATCGTCATATAGAAAAAATTGTATTTTGATTTTGGTTGCGACTATTAGGCTATAAGAATACTTTAGATACTTTTCAATCAATAGAATTAGGTTTACAATATATATAGTCATATTCCAAGTTGATACTATAATACGTTCTTATGACTATTTAGATTATTCTCTTATATAAATATCATATCATGATTTTTAACCATATATTTGTTTTACTTTATTTATTTTACTGTTCTTGAATCGAGGACTTGCATGTTTCTGATGACCTAGTATATCTTTACTAGATGAATGTAAGCCAGAGAAGGAGATGTTATTTCTATATAGCATGGTTGCAGTCTGAAGAGTACTAGAAACAAAGGGTATAGTAGTAGTTTCATTTTGTAACTGTATAGTTCTTTTATGTATATTACCTTTTGAGACAAAAATCAGACTTGTGAGATATAAATATTAAGGTTTACGTTTATTTATGTGAATTATTCTGAGTTTATTTATGGTTTTAGTTTGCCAATACTTTTATTGTCGAATTTTACATGCGACAATCGCGATACAGATACATGTGTATTTGTATTGTGAATAACCTGGGATGTTAGCTACGTAATCGACTCGTCGTATTTTGGGAGCTTCCTTCAATTCTTGAAGTTGCTGTGCATTGAAATTTGTCACATCAACGGGTTTCACAACTCCGCTCTCTACGATATCCCAAAGACCTAAAGATTGCTAAAGCTCCTTCATTTGAATACAATATTAGTTGTAATTCTTGTCGGTGATGTGAGGTAGTTGGGACTGCAACATGTTGTTGTTAATTATTGTTGGAAGCCATGGCACCTTTCTAGCTCTGATACTACTTTGATGAGATAGGAGAAAGCACAAGAGAGATGTGTTCTCTTGATGCCAAAATTCTAGAAAATTATACTGAAAAAATAATATGAAGTGGGAACAAAATTAATTGACTTGCTTGACAAAAAGTGTACAAGATGATGCTCTTATATAGCATATGAATTGATATAAGTTACATGATTAGTTAAGAGAAAAGTTTAAATAGAAAGTGAAGGAGGAAATTGATTCAAAACTTTAGGTTTGAAATTTGCTCAAAACGAGTCGTCTAAGCCGTTTGTATATCCTCACATAATTTAGAAAAAAAAAAAAAAATCATAAATTCCTTCTATCTACCATGTATGTATATCCCTCATGCTAAGTAAGAAAAAAATTATTAAATATTTCTAACTATATAAACATATATCCAGAGCCTATAAACATGTATACAAAAGAAATCCTAATTAAAATATATTAAATATTCAAATTATATTAAACCACATATATCCAAAAATTTGAAAACGAATCCCAATTAAAATATTTAAACTATTTTAACTTTTTAATCATATCAGATGAATAATTATTAATTTATTTGGTACGAACGCCCCTGAACATGACTATTATAAATAGTGACGTTTCTTATCCTCATTGATGACTTGTAACTCTCCGAATTTGTAATTCCAACATAACAAGTCTCTAAGCTTATATTTTGAACATGTTTTCCAATCCAGTATTCTACTTGTACATACCAAGAAAAGTTCCTGCCAAATTCTTTGACATACAAGAAAAATCAGCAGTGTTGTTTCAAGCTAGCTAAGTTTCTGTCGAGGCAAGTACCATACCTAGGACTGCCTTCCACAACATGAGACGTACGCCATGAAGACAGAGCAGTTCCTTAGGGCATAAACACACCGCCTGTGGATGTGGTGAACCGCTCCGAGACGCTCCTCTGAGCTACCGAATCCAACTCCGGGGACTCGACTCCCTTCTCCGAGGACTCCGGGATCGTAGACAATCCCCCAGTCTCAGATATTTAGCATCGAGGCTGTGGTCCAAGTTTAGCACAATACCAGTCGGTGACTTGGTTCGGAAGACCGACCGGATCAGTCTCTGCAGTGACCGTAAGACCTTAGACTGCTTCTTCCCGGTAGCTTGGGCTAGCGGTGTCGGCTCTGGGTCCGATAACCTAGGCATGGACATGCATCTGGTGTTGATGGCCGAGTCGATCTGGCGCGTCAATGATCTCAGCTCGAAGGAGTCGTAGAGACAGCTGTCGCAGTCCCAGAGCTTGCGGTCTCGAAACTCATTGCCCATTTCTTCTCACAGAAGAAGAAGAAGAAGTAGTTACGGGGGGAGGGGCACTTTTCTATGCAAGTGGATGGTTACTGCATGAACGCGTTTGTTGCGTTATGAAGCATCACGTTCTTGCTACTACAACCATTAGACCCAGATGGAAGTGTGCATATAGCGATGTGAAACTCCCCACGTATTCACTCCTATGAGAGGGAAGGTTTCCAACTCCCTTGATTTCTATTTACTGCTCAGACTTTTATATGATTCATTCACTAGTCAAATTAGCGTACGTTACCTACAATTGAATGCTGGATAAGTAGATAAATACATGCAAGTTCCTCAAGCTTTACTTGTTTAGTTACAATGCTACCGGTCATGCAACCATCTATATACAACAAATCTTAATTTAAATTTATACAATTTCTTTGACTTCCCTCGTAAAACCGTTTCAGGAACATTTGTTTTAGTGCTGCGAAATATATATGTTATGCAACCATCTGGCAAGCTACGATACCATTCATAGGCTACGCCTGCCAAACACCCGACGAATACTCTAGTGAGTAGAGTATCGTTCTGTTGAAGTTGATCAATCATCACCTCGAAATAGTTGAGATACTTACTTGGAGATGTACTGCTGTCAAATAACATTATAGTTGACGGCTTGTACTTGGGTGAAAATGGAACTTCCTCCTACTCTACAGGATAGGGTTGTTTGATCCCTAACTTCTGTAAACCATCATTTTTCTTAAAAGTTTCAAACTGATTTCGTAGAAGCTTGACTGCCTCAAGAGGGTTTCCTGATGCTTGAGGAGTAGCAGATCGGTTTGATGTGTTGGGAGGTAGAACCGCATGATATGTACCACCCCCGGCACTAGACTGACTCGGAGTAGCCTGAGCTGGTATGGTAGCATTAAGAGGGGATTGTGTCACGCCCCAGTCCCAACTATATGTAGGACCAGCACGTGACTATGTCAGCGATCATACATACGTAGGCTGCTCCAATATATAGAACCAACGTATCATACTTAAGCTGTAAATGAACTCCAGCTCATAAAGAAACCATGGTGACAATATACATCTAATCTCATCCAACAGTAAAGATAATGAACTAATAGGCAAGCAGCAATGATAAAAGTCTAGAAATAGTCCAGGAAAGTAGATAGTCGGGTGGAAACAAATCTACTACCAAATGACTATAATAAACTGAAATATTTGAAGTAGTCCAGTCTCATGGAATAAAATGAAATAAGTCCAAGTACGATAGTCAAACTAAAGTGATAAACAACTAAAAGATAATCATGGAAACTCGGAAGGTGCAACCTCCTCACCTGGATGGGACGACACTAATCCAGATCTGTACACTTGAGGATAATCATGCTCATCTATACCTGGAAGAAAAATCAGGTCCTCAGCAGGACATTGCAAGATACATAATATACATGCTACAATACTGAAATAAAATTATAGATATGCAAAGGTATTTGTAACCTCCTAAATGTGCAATTTAGAGGACAACTTTCACGCGCATGGGTGGAATTCAGGCTATCTTGAATAATCCACGTAACTCAAAGCTAGTGGTGTACATACACTGTCATCCAGTTATATGTATTCGTCCGTAACGATCAATGATCGTCCGAGGGCATCTGCAACTCATCAATTTCCCCAGTTCCATTCGGATTCTATGGTTTACCAATTTGTATGTCCCATACACGCTAGCGACTGTCCTCACCCATGATCCCACACTGACCAAGTCATGTCCACAGCTTGTCCAATTTGTAATTGCTTGAGTCTCTAATATCCTAATCATAGCAGCCACGGTATCTATCCGTTATACGTCTTTTACATATCGATGGCCAGTCAAATACGCAGTCCGTGCCCGTATCATGATGTCCCAATCGTGTAGTGCGAGTGTCATGGCCAAAGAAGATATAAAAATATTTCACAATCATAAGGTAGTCCTCTAATACTAAGTCGATATACATAAAATAAAGACCCGACACGTAAATGACTAATATAGTCATTTGCACCCAAGTATAGCTTGGTCGCATAATTTTATCTAAACAGGAGTATGAATAATAGCAAAACATAACTGTAACATGCTGAAAAATAATAATTAATGAAAGTAAAATAGCGAGGTATACTTGCCTGATTCCTGAGTAGTGGCAAAAAAATATCGAGGTAGTGAACTCGGCAAGTCAACCGTCGTAGAAAAGATAAAATCCAAATGAACGTCTCTGATGCTGAAATATATATCACCAACATTTCCAGAATGAGGGAGATAGCTAAAATAACCTACCCTTAAGTCCAATTTGGACACAGGGGCAAAAATGACAGTTTCGGATCAAAATGGGGTCCGTCGTTAGGTCCACTTTGCACCGAAAAATGTGCCAGGACTAAAGTTCTCAAAATTCAGAAGTTATATATCTACAAAACTAGAACGACGATATGAACTCAACGGTATGTCCAAAATTGGATTTCGATGAGCCAAAGTCAAAATCGCCGTTAAGCAGGACTATAGGGCCCAGAAATAGGCGTTCTGGTCAACGTCCTCAGAATCTGAAGAAACTTGGGTCACAGGACCAGCGCGACGCTGGGATTCCAAGGATGCATGTTTCGTTGAGACACGACAAGTGTGCATAAACTAAATAGCAAATTTTAGAAAAGTCGATACGGAGGTTTTTCGACGGATACGGTTCAAATTCGTCGCGTACACGCGACCGATTTGAATTCCGTCGAATCTCACACGTCCACGTTCTATTTACGCACATTTCGATGCAAATAGCACATGCCGAGGCGTCCGGTTTGACGGAACCAACTTTGTATCACAAAAAAATTAGTTTTAAAAATATGGTTTTTCTGTGATTTCAAACTGAAATAACTTGAAATCAAAACTTAAATAAAAAATCTATTTGAAGGAAATAAACTTGGTTATATAAGGTTTAAACTGAAAAAGGAAATTCGAGTTTGATCTATAGGATTGGAAAATACAGGCCTCGAAATATAGGTACTAGGGATAGTTTCTATATGATTTTGAACTTCAGAAAAACGATATTGTTCTTGATTTTCATCACGATTTATAGACAAAAGTAATGCATATCAAAATAAACTAATTGAAGTTACTGGAAGAGGGTTAGGTTGAGTTCGAACCTTCGAAAGCGGATCGAAAAATGGTCAAAAAAGATAAGAAATCGAGACGCAAAGGCGGGGGTTTCGGGTCGCTACTGCGAGTGGCTGCTATTGCGCGCAGGGCTACACGTGGCCAGTTTCGATGCTGCTCTGGTGGCTTCGGTGGTCGACAGCGGGCGGGGGAAGGTCGTCGGAGTTGGGTGAAGGTGTGATGGTGGTGGTGGAAGTTTCAAAAAAAATAACGAAATTATGGGGGTCGGTTCAGCCAGGTTCTATAAGGGAGGAAAAGTTTTTCTAGTAGAAGATGGCTAATAAAGAAAGGTTCGAATGGTGTTAATGAATAATTTATAGGAATTGATTGAGCATTGATAAGGGAAGGTTTTGAACAGTTTCGAAAGGGTTAAAGAGGGAGTGCATGATGGGAAATGATTATGGAAAAAATTTAAATTTTTTGAGAGAAACGGATAGGGGTTTACATTCTACCTAACTTATAAAAATTTCGTCCTCGAAATTAAAGTTAACGCGAATTATGAACAAAAGAAATTAATAAGGTAGAAAAATTTAAGTATACAAGATCATACCTCGATCCTCAAAAAGATAAGAAAAACAGTTGTGTATGCCGTACTCGCGCTCCCATGTGGACTCTTTCGCGAGTGATTCTTCCACGACACACAAACCAGGGGATCGATTTATTCCTCAGGACCTTCACTCTCCGATTTAATATCTCCACGGACTGCTCCTGGTACGATAAGTTTGGGCCAATAGTGATCTCAGAGTGATCTAAAACATGACTACTATCCGCTACATATCTCTTCAGCTGTGAAGCGTGGAATACGTCATGCACTCCCTCAAGTGACGGCAGTACAACCAACTGATAAGCAACCTCTCCAATGCGCTCCAACACATCAAACGGTCCAATATCTTGGACTCAATTTTCCCACCTCCAAAACGAATGGTATCTCTAGTTGGGGATATCCTCAAGAAAACATGATCGCCTTTGAACTCCAAGGATCGGCGATGAAGGTCTGCCCACTGCTTCTGCCTGTCTTGAGCTGCACAAAGGTGACCCTTTATCGTCTTCACTTTCTCCACTGTGCTGACACCAAGTCCATCCCAATATGACGCTCTCCCATATTACTCCAACAAACTGGGGACCTACATTTCTACCGTACAATGCTTCAAACGAAGCCATCTGAATGCTCGCTTAATAACTATTGTTGTAGAAAACTCAACAAGGTACAAGTGATCCTCCCATGATCCTCCAAAGTCCAACATGCATGCCCTCAACATATCCTCCAACGTCTGAATAGTACTCTGACTGTCCGTCGTCTGAGGATGATAAGCCGTAATAAACTTCAGACGAGTTCCAAGCTCTCCTGCATGATCCTCCAAAAAGTGATGTAAATCTCGAGTCTCGATCAGAAACGATACTTACTGGTACACCATGCAATCTCACGATCCGCCTCATATAAAAATCAGCTAAAACCTCCTAGACTGGCCAATTCAAAATGGTATAAGTGTGCTGCTTAGTGATTCTATCCACCATAACCCATATCGTATCTCGCCCACTAGGAATTCTTGAAAATCCAGTAACGAAGTTCATGATAATATGCTCCCATTTCTACTCGCGAATCAGTAGTGGTTACAATAATCCTGCAGACCTCTGATGTTCAGCCTTGACTTGCTGACACACCAAACACTTAGCCACATAACAGTCTATCTCCCTCTTCATTCCATGTCACCAGAAGTGGTCTCAAGTCCTAATACATCTTGGTACTTCTTGGATGAATGGAATATATAGAACTGTGAGCTTCTGCCATCAACTTTGTCGTAACTCTCCATTCAAAAGATAAACGATCTCTATATCTCAATGTCCCATCCTCATGAATCCTCAAGCCTGTCTGCTCTCCAGCATCCATCCTCTCAAGTCTCTAAAACCGAGCATCTGCAGGCACAGCTGCCTTAATCCGCTCAGCTAAGGATGATTGCACCTGAAGATTAGCTAACATGCCATCTACTCGGAAATATGACCTCTATACCAAGCTCCTGCAAATCCTCCGAAATCCTCCGCTGGGTCATCAAGAAATAGGCCATAGGCTTCCAGCTCAATGCATCAGCCACTATGTTAGCGTTGCCTGGATGGTACTGCAACTCAATCTCGAAGTCCTTCATCAGCTCCAGCCAACGTCTTTGGATCATATTAAGCTCTTTCTGAGTAAATTTCAGGCTCTTGTGGTCAGTAAAAATCTCGATCCGCTCCCCATATAGATAATGCCTCTATAGCTTTAGTACAAATATCACTGTAGCTAATTCTGAATCGTATTTATACAGTTCTTCTCATGAGGCCTCAATTGCCTCGATGCATAAGCCACAACCTTACTGTGCTGCATCAGAACACATCCTAATTTGCTCCCAGACGTATCGCTATAAACCACAAAGCCTCCAGATCCTGTAGAAAGAGTCAAGATAGGTCGTTGTCAACCGCTTCTTTAACTCATCAAACACAGTCTGACACTCATCGGTCCAAATAAACTCCTGATCCTTACGTGTTAAACGTGTCATAGGCTTAGAAATCCTCAGAAATTTTCTATGAACCTCCGGTAGTATCCAACAAGTCCAAAAAAACTCCTAACTTTTGTAGTAGAAGTAGGTGTAGGCCACGTCTCAACTGTGGCGATCTTCTCCGAGTCAACTGATAATCCATCACCAGTAATTATATGATCAAGAAAGACACTTTATCCAAACAAAAATCACACTTGCTGAGTTTGGCATAAAGTCTCTCCTTTCTCAGAATCTCCAGTACGATCCTAAGATGCTCATCATGCTCCTCGTGGCTCTTGGAATACACCAAGATATCATCAATAAATACCACCACACACTTATCGAAATACTGATGGAAAACCTTATTCGTAAGGTTCATGAACACAGCTGGCGCATTGGTTAAACCAAACAATCACTAGAAACTCGTAGTACCCATACCTGGTCCAAAAAGCTGTCTTCGGAATGTCCTCCCTCCGAACTTCTATTTGATAGTAGCCAACCTGAGATCGATCTTTGAGAACACCCGTGCTCCATTTAACTGATCAAATAAGTCATCGATATGCAGCAAGGGTACTTGTTCTTTATCATCACTACATTCAATCTCCAATAGTTGATACATACGTACCGATCCGTCCTTCTTTGGCACAAAGAAAACTAGAGATCCCCATGGTGAAGCACTAGCTCAGATAAATCTCTTGTCTAAAAGCTCATCTATCTGCATCTTCAGTTCGACTAACTCCCTTGGCGCTAGCTTGTACACATGAAAGAGACTGGTTCAGTCCCAGGGATGAGCTCTTTAGCAAACTCTATCTCCCTGTCAGGTGCTAATCCTAGCAGATCCTCCGAAAATACATTTGATACTCATCTATGATCGACAGATGCGATACCTCCTCGATCGCCATCTGGGTCCCATACGTTGGCTGACCATCTCCATCTGAAGAATCTCTGTAGAACTCAAACTCTGATTGCCCTGTAGTCTGAATATAATACTGTCCTTACGACAATCGAGAGTGGCATGATACTGGCTTAACCAGTCCATACCAAAATAACATCAAAATTTAGCATAGAAAAAACCAAAAGTCGAGCCCTCAACTCTCTACCACCAATAATTACAGAGCATGACCTACACGTTCACTAACGGGTACTATCCCTCCTCCAGTAAGAATTCTAATATTCTTAGGCAATGATGAAGTAGCTACTTTATGCATAGCAACAAAACTAGTAGCTATAAATGAGTGTGTGGCCCTAGAATCAAATAGTGTCATAGAAAGAAATGAAGCAAACAATATATACCTACTATCACGTCTCCCTCGGACTCAATATCCTCCATTGCCATAGAGAAAGCATGCCCATGCCTCTGGTTGCCTGTCTGGTGCCTGGTCTGGGTAAACTGAGTAGCCTGTGAAGGTAGTGGTAGACCTCTCTGATATCCAGTAGCTGCTGGAGGGTAGTGCACCAGCTATCATGACCCGCTCCCAATTTTGGGATACGAGTTCATGGCCAAGTCTAGCCTACGCCGCAGCATCGGCGGTAGTACGTTGTCTATGATAACAATGGCCATAATAAGCACAACACGCATATATATCATCCATAACTAAGCCAGTAATAATCACCAAAATATCTAATAGTCTCAATTTATAAATATAAAATAATCCACTACAACTCAGAAAGTCTCGGAAACAAACCCGGATAGCAAAAAATAAAATAGACAACTAAACTCCATAACTATAACTACTAACTAATGCGAATCCATAAGGAAGAAAATATGCTAATTCGTATCAGTGCTGGAACCGGGTATGCCAGTGATGTCTGGGTCGCCAACATAATCATCATAGACCTCGGGGCAAATCTTGTCATCTAAAGCTGAAAAATAGTTATCCAGTCAGGATTGGAGCAAGATCACCATAACACTACATTACACAATATAGTATACAAGCATGAAGGAACGATAAAAGGGATTTTACTGAAGATAAGTATAGGCATGGCATTGTATGATAATAAAAAATAAGACATAATAATAATATGAAGGCTGACTTGACATACCACAAAGACATGATAACAACAAGAAGGTAGACTTGACGAAAGAAGAACAATAGACAATAGAGTAACAATAACTAAGTCACGTGTACTGTGTGTTTTAGAATACCAACTTTCAGCATGTAGACGGCTTGGAATATCCGTCAGTCATACGTGTGGTGCATGACTGATATTATGTAATCAATGTATAGGGGTCTATATTAATTCGTTGACCACATGCTTATTGTTGTATTCCTTCGCCCGACTCACTCACAATACATGTCCACTACGATAAACATTAGCAATACGATAAACTATAAACAATAGGAAACAATGAGTAAGGCACGAACATGTATGTATATCCAACCGATTCTAACTCTCGTGCATAATAGTTTTTATGAACAATGACAATCATGAACCATAAGGGAGTAATGGTGAAAAGACACGAAGATACATGCAGTATAAAATAAAGGAAACATAGGTCATAGTGATACTTTTCTGCTCCGATAGATGATAAAGTCACAAGTCAAGACGTCGTAGCCCGACCTATCCTTACACAAAAAAATCACAAGTTAAATGAACGATTCCCACTCTAAAAATCCTAGAAAGTGGCTAATGGGTTAGATTAATAATACTATTTTAATTCTAGAGTAAATCATCTAAAATCCTATTTTTAACCTATTTAATTCTGAAATAACAATCTACACACAAATATTTGGCCAAGAAAAGTCACGATTCTAAATTCGGGACCCGTAGCACGCAAACGAGACATATTGTTGACTAACTAGTCAAATATTATGAATTCAAAAGTTTGAGTGTGAAACATAGTAGATTTCAGTGCCATGAGGCATAGAATTGACCGTGCTGCAAAATCACGATTTGGTCAAAAGTTATCGCCATTATGGCTAACCATGACCAAATCGATGAACCGTTGACCAAAGCTGACTTCTATGAATAAAATAAAATACTAGATGAAACTCATAATTTTGGAAACATTATATGTTGTAGAGCTTGGTGTCAGCTTTCCAAAACTTTGAACGGATCACAAAACGGAGTTCAGGATCACTCGGAATCTCGAAAACCGTACGACGTATTAATTTTTGGACAACTGACACTCAAATAATTATTCAGAAATTCAAGATCAAAATACCAGAAAATAAATTATATATTCAAAAACCTAACCTCAATATGATTCTAATAAAAAAAGCACGCAAAACGGACGTCTAGTTCAACGGCAAACCCTCCGCGAAGTCGAAGAATCCCTATCGAACTCTCCCACAAAAAGCTGCTGAAAATAATAGGGTTTTCGGAAAACCTAATATACTAATATATAGGAGAGAGAGATTCGGTCGACTGTTAAGCAGCGGCTAAGGAGGACACGTGTCGCCATCGTATCACTCCCGCCAAGATCCTACGGCCCAAAGCCCACGCGGCTTGGCTGAGCCAGCTCAGCCACTTGAGCTCGGCTTCCAAATAAGGAAACCCACGTGGTGCTTACGCAGACGCTGACGGGTGGGCCTTCCCCTCCCTGCTTCAGCGGCTGACGGGTGGGCCCCCCTGCGGCTGACTGGGTAATTGATTAAAATAGAGTTTTTAATATTCAAAAAATTAAATAAAAATCAGGAAAATTTCTAAAAATTCTTAGAAAAATCTAGAAAATATTTTAAGGGTTCTAAAGCCCAAATAAATTCTTTGGCCTCAGAACTACTCTCAGATGCTCTCACAGTAAATCATAGAAGCTTAGAAAAATAATAAAATTATATAGAAAATCTAAAATCTTCATAAAATCCTAAAAATTCTAAAATGGTGAAATAATATACTAGAGACTATCCAGGGGCCCTAGAGACCATATACGACCTAATTTTCTTAAATCTAACCTATAGGCTTAGGCAAAATCTTACGATCCCCAAATCAATATCCTAGTTAATAATTGATTCTAACTAAAATAAAATAAAAAAATCTCCAAAATAGAAGATAAATTCTAGGAACCCAAATGCTACACCAGCTCCTGCTCCTGGTGCTACTGGCCGCTGGTTCTGCTGGCCTGGCCTCGGTACTGGAAAGGCTGCCCTCTGAATCTGATGTTGCCCTAAAGTACAGTCTCGAGCCTGGTGCTGGTTTGATCCACAGATCATACATAATCCCAACCCCCTACGACAATCCTTCTGTATATGTCCTTTTTACCACAGAAATGGTAAGTAAAAGCTCTACACCATGATAAGGTGATGCTCTCTACTGTTGATGAGAGACGAAATGGCTAATAGGCCCTCCATAAGATGTCTTCGGTGTTAAACTATAGAAGAAGTACGTCTCTGATCAGCTGGTCCCTTTTGCTTATGGTCTCCTGAATCTTGGCAGCACTCAGAACTTCTGCTTGAGTAGTATGAGCTACCGTGCCAGTCAGATGCCTCAACTCGAAGGTCAGGCCCCCATGGAATCTCCAGGTCCTTTCCTCTACATTCTGGACCAAGAAGGTATGAATCGGCTCAACCGATTGAACTCAGCATCATACTCGTCAACCGTCATAGATCCTTGACTCAGGTTGGTAAACTTATTCTGCATCTGAAACTTGACTGAAGTAGGAAAGAACCTGTTATTGAATAGCCTATTGAACTCCTCCCAAGATAGATTTATACCCATGCTACTTTCCTTGTCTACCCACCAATGATGCGCCAAATCCACTAGCTGTAGTCGAATAGCTGTCACCCCTTTTCTCTCGGTAGCTCCGAAGCCTCAAGCATGTTCTCTGTCTTCACCAACCAAGTTGTGACCTTGCTAGGTTCTCAATACCCTTGAAAGCTGGAGGGTTCATCTAGCAAAACTTGTCTATAGTGCCTCCTCGTCTTTGGTTCATATCCTATCTTATAAGATTATTCTGCTGCCACTGAGCTTGTATCATCCCTTGGAAGAATTGGAATATCTGCGTTCCATTTATAGGTGGAACTGGCTGCTGGGGAGGTGCGTACGGCATTTACTCAGCAAACTGCGACACAAATTATGGTGAAACTGTCCTGAGGTACAATTGTCGTATATTCATCTCTGGATGTGATGACTGGCCCTGGTGGCAAGGAGTAGTCGGGGTCATCACCGGGGGTTGTGGAGGAATCTGCTCTTCCTGAGCTGCTGCCTCACTTGGAGTGATAGCAAGAGCGACACGTCCACTGCGGAGATTCAACTTACTGGATATGAGAAATAGGGCTTACATCAGAACTTAATCAAACTGGATGCAAAACAAGCAATTAAATAAGCGTTCAAAATGAAACCAAGGAAGGTGATTTATGATAGTAGATCATGTATTTTAATCCTATGTGTAGGCTTGTTCTGTACATTATATAATCAGACAATATTTTTTGACCTGCATGGGCCACCACAAAAACATGTCACACCCGTCCCAACTAGACGTAGGACGAACAAGTAACTATGCCAGCGAGCATGCATACGTAGGCTACTCCAATATATGGAACCCACGTATCATACTTAAGCTGTAAATAAACTCCAGCTTATAAAGAAACCATGGTCACAATATACATCTAATCTTATCAAACAGTAAAGATAATGACCTAATAGGCAAACATCAATGATAAAAGTCTAGAAATAGTCCAGGAAAATAGATAGTCAGGTGGAAACAGATCCACTACCAAATGACTATAATAAACTGAAATCATAGAAGTAGTCCAGTCTCATGGAATAAAATAAAATAATTCCAAGTACGATAGTCAACCTAAAGTGATAAACAACTAAAAGATAATCACGAAAACACAGAAGGTGCAACCTCCTCGTCTGGATGGGATGACTCTAATCGTTTCATACACCTAAGGATAATCCTGCTCGTCTATACCTGGAAGAAAAATTAGATCATCAGTGGGACATAGCAAGATACATAATATACATGCAATAATACTGAGATAAAATCATAGATATGCAAAGGTATTTCGAACAGCCTAAATGTGCAATTTAGAGGACAACTTTCAGTGCATGGGTGGGATTCAGGCTATCTCAAATAAACCACATAACTCAAAGCTAGTGGTGTACATACATTGTCATCAAGTCACATGTATCCGTCCATAACGATCAATGATCGTCAGAGGCATCTGCAACTCATCAATTTCCACAGTTCCATCCGGATACTATTGTTTACCAATTTGTCTGTCCCATACGTGCTAGCGACTGTCCTCACCCATGATCCTATGCTGACCAAGTCATGTCCACAGCTTATCCAGTTTGTAACTGCTTGAGTCTCTAATATCATAATATAGTAGTCACGGTATCTATCCCTCACACGTCTTTTATGTATCGATGGCCAGTCAAATACGCAGTCCATTCCCCTAACATGATCTCTCAATCGTGTAGTGTGAGTGTTATGGCCAAAGAAGATATAAAAATATCCCACAATCATAAGGTAGTCCTCTAATACTCAGTCGATATACATAAAATAAAGAGTAGACAAGTAAATGACTAATATATTAATTTGCACCAAAGTATAGTTTGGTCGCATAATTTTATCTAAACAGGAGTACGAATAATAGCAAAACATAACAGTAACATGCTGAAAAGGAATAATAGATGAAAGTAAAATAGCAAGGTATACTTGACTGGATCCTGAGTAGTGGCAAGAAAATATCTATGTAGTGAACTCACAAGTCAATCATCGAGAAAAGATGGAATCCGAACGAACGTCTCTAGATGCTGAAATAAACATCATCAATGTTCCCAGAATGAATAAGAAAGCTAAAGTAGCCTACCCATAAGTCCAATTTGAGCACAGGGAAAAAATGGTTACTTTCGGGTCAAAACGGAGTCGGCCGTTGGGCCCACTTTGCACCAAAAAATACCTAGAACTAATGTTCTCAAAATTTAGCAAATTATATGTCTACAAGACCAGAATGAAGATACGAACTCAACGCTATATCCAAAATTGTATTCCGATGAGCCAAAGTCAAAATCGTCCGTTAAGCAGGACCGCGGGCCCGCAAAACAGCATCAACGTCCTCAGAATCTGACAAACTTGGGTCACAGGACCAGCACGACGTGCGAGTCCAACAACGCAAGTTTTGTTTCAATACGACAAGTGTGCACAAACTAATTAGCAAATTTTAGAAAAGCCGACACTGAGGTTTTTCGACGGATACGGTTCAAATTCGTCGCGTACACGTGACCGATTTAAATTCTGTCAAATCTCATATATCTGCGGTCTATGTACGCACCTTTTGATGCCAACAGAACGTGCTGAGGCAGTCCGGTTTGACGGAACCAACTCCGTATCACAAAAAAGTTAGTTTTGAAAATATAATTTTTCTGTGATTTCAAACTGAAATAGCTTGGAATCAAAAACTAAATAAATAAATCTATTTAAAGGGATATAAACTTTGTTACATATGGTTTAAACTGAAAAAAAAATTGAGTTTGATCTATAGGATTGGGAAATACAGGCCTCGAAATATAGGTACTTGGGACAGTTTCTATATGATTTCGAACTTCAGAAAAACGAGATTGTTCTAGATTTTCATCATGATTTATAGACAGAAATAATGCAGATCAAAAAACTAATTAAAGGGACCGGAAGAGGGTTAGGTTGAGTTCAAACCTAAAAAGTCGGATCGAAAAAACGATCAAGAAACGACGAAGAAATTGGGATGCGAAGGCGGGGGTTTCGAGTCGCTACTACGAGCGGTTGCTATTACGCGCGGGGCTACACACGGCCTGTTCTGTCCCTGGTATGGTAGCGTCGGTGGTCAACAACGGGCAGGGGAAGGTCACCGGAGATGGGTGAAGGTGTGGTGGTGGTAGTGGAAGTTTCGAAAAAAATATAACGAATATATGGGGGTCGATTCAGCAGGGTTCTATAAGGGAGGGAAAGTTTTTCTAGTATAAAATGGTTAATAAAAAAAGGTTTGTGTTCGACGTAACAAAGGTTGAACGATTTCTTCCTTTATTGAACGTAAAGGTATCTGTGTACAAAGAAGGAAGTCCTAAACAGGATATTCTAAGTACAGAAGAAGAGATTTCTGGAAAAGTATGACAGTGGAGATCGAGCGCTGCAGTGGCTCATTTACTCCGTTGACGATCTGACGACGAATCAACCTTGCTATGGCTCTCTGGCGCATTTGATGGGACTCTGGGGTCACCGATGAAGAGGCTGTCTGGATGAGAAGATTCCTTGAAAATGGTTGGTTGGTTCTTTAGTTGATAGGTGGATGAGGTGGTCGACTCTTCGTAGATAGAGATCGCTGCTCCTTTGAAGATTGTCGATTGTCAATGTTCCCTCTCCCTTTTTCTCTTTTGGTGGAAGAAGAACTCCTTCTATTTATAGAGAATCGAGCACATATGCGATGTACATTAGGGTTCTTGAGATATGAAAGAATCTATCGTCATTGTACGATGCAGGCTTCTGCGACGCTAACACATGGCAGACATTCAGATTTTTCTCTCAAACGATATCTCTGGTAGTTATAAACATAACCGAAGGACGTGACACGTGGTGCATGCAGATTTGCTTGCTCGGATATAGCCGAGTAAATCTTAGGATTTTAGCCTAGATTTGATGTCTAATTGATCCTCGTCTAAGATTTAAATCAATCTGATATGATATCAATCATGATTTAATCCCAATCTTCTCTGCAAGTGACAATTTAAATAAACTAATTGGATTGGACCCATGCTTTCTGTACCTCTAATGAGGACTAAGTTGCTGTGCTTCTGGGGCGACGAGTAGACCGTACTTCTGGAGACGACGGAACCTCTGTGCTTTCAGGCGACGAGTGAACTTGGCTTCGAATGACGACGAGACTTATGTAAATATAGAGCAACTTTTGAAGCTGTGTTTTAGGCTACGAGAGTCACTATGTTGTAGGCGAAATAGGCTTGTGCTTCAGGTTGACGAGGTTACTGTGCTTTGGAGCGACAGGTTGACTTGTATTGGTTGCGATGGAAGTTCCCAAGTCTCTTTGTCACGACCCGCACCCACGAGGGTACGAGTACGTAACAGCGCTCAGCCTACGTCGCAGTGTCGGCGGTAGAACGTTATTCTAGGTCACTATCTAAAAATAACTTACGCAATTATATAATGTACTTGTCAAAATCTCAACTCCGAAGAGAACAAGTATAGATATAATAAAATCTCAATCATAGTCTAAGCACGATATGATAACACAGAAGTTTATAACTAACAACAACAAAACCAACTACTAAAATAATAATCTCAAACAATCTCAAAACAAAACAATATCTCAACTTATTACAATTCAAGTTCTAAAACATGAAAACTAAACCAAGTCTACTAGCTAGTCTTCCGATCACTGCTAGTTTCGGGGCCAAAGGTAGCTAAGCCATCTCCTGCTCCAGGTAAGTAGGGCAAATGTCCTCAGGGCAATCATTTGTAATATTTTAACAGGTTCAGTCAGGACAGGAATGAGCACAATTTATCTAAAAAAACCAAGTAAATGACAGAGAATTATAAAGCAGTTATAGACAGTTTTATTGATGAACATGGTAGTTTATATTCAGGTGATGGTATAGAGAAACAGTTAGGATACAAGAAAAGCAATATAACTAAAACAAAGAAGAATCATGGACAATGAAGACTGAAAAATAAGATTCTAGCTGAACTAGAGTAACATGATAAGTCCAGACAGTAAATATAAGACAAGTAAATCAATGTAAATCCAGTACGAGACGAATCTAATACAAGATGAATCCAGTACAAGATGATTCTAGTCATGATCAAGAATCCAGGTGAGACCAGCTATATTCTATCAGTGTGTTTTAAAATACCGAGATCGACATGTAAACGGCTGTAGGTATCAGGCACATCGCACACTCGGCCAAGTGTGGGATGGCTATGCTTCTAGTAGATTCAGTTTGAAGATTCCAGATTTGGGCCATGTCTACATGTCTTACTCAATATTTCTCCACCCTGTAATACAAGTGAATCTAGAATTCGATACGAGAATCGAAATGATTCCAGCTAAACATGATGATGCCAGCAATGATTCCAAAATGATTCCAGTAATAGAAGCCAAACATGATGATACCAGCAATGATTCCAGTAATAGAGGCCAGACAAGATGGTATGTGTGTCGTATACATGAATCTAGAAATATCCATACGTGTTGTAACAGAGAATCACATAAAACTAACTAGAACTGAAGTACAGTAATTGATAGTAAATTAGAGAACTATCAGAGAATGTACTGCCTGATACTCTACAAGAAAACATGGTTTCTGTGACATGTAAAGTTCACAGAAATTATGAAAGTCGTCACAACACATCTTCTGTGACGAGTACAGTGATGACTTATTTTCGTAGTTATACCTCCGTAGCTAAAAGTATAGGTGACGACCAAAAGTCGTTGTCACGGAACGTTCTCTACTGTGACAAGAATATGTTGTCAGTGATAGTAAACTTTCCATGACAACAAAAGTATCACTAAAAATATTATAAGTAGCACACAATATTGTCACAAAATAGCTTTTTATTGTAACTAAAAATAAATAAAATTTTTTGACAAAAATAAAATTATTTTCGTGACGACATTTGCTATCACAAAACAACTTTAGTAACACTTTTATTGTTGTCACAATAAACGTATATGTTTAGTGACAAGTACATGTCATCATTGTAAACACTTGCAGTAACACATTATTATTGTCACCATAGTGTACACTTTATATGTTTGATGGAAATCAATTGTCATGAGTATTTTTTTGTCATTGTCATTATACATTAAAAACACAAGAACAATGTAATATCACACAATCTTGTAGAAGAGGGTATGCATGATTGTGCATCTTCCAAGAACACCCCCCATCGACTTTCCAATGTAAACCAAAACTAACCTTCACAAATTCTAAAAAACCTTTATATATGCGACTAACTCTAAAGTAATAGACGAAAACATGAAAAGTAATTATAACATTCTCAAAAAGTAATTATATTGCTCCACAAAATTCAGTACATATAACATGAAGAGAAGTAATATGGTACTTATAAAATAAAGAGTATCCAAAGTAGCTGGTACATAAAACCTAGAGTAATCTATAATATAAACTGATGATCAATTGCATATGCAGCTTCTGTCTTGGAGATGATCAATCTTTAATGACCTGTATAAATTAATAAAGAGATTGTTTAGAATATTACGTAAGCATATACGTATAAGAAAAAAATTGTCAAGAATTTCTACAATAAAAGCAATGAGAATAGAGAAAATGATACAAATGTTTGCAGTTTAGTTCAAAAGCTAGAAGTAATGTGTCTTTACATTTACTTGATAAATGGAAATATCATGTATTTTGTTTTCGAACACTTACCAGAGTTTGTAGCTCTTGTATTTGTAGGAACTGAAATATCTGCAAATTGTGACGAAGCCGAAAAGGCAGCTATTCGTGCTTGGAACATGGCATTAAACTGACCTTAAATTTGCAACGTAAGATCATTCCTGATGTCGTCTTCCACACTTTTCCTAATTTCAGCTCTGAGTTCATCGCTAACAAATAAATGAAATGCATAAAACTTGACAAAAAGGCAAATGTATTTACCATTGACTCCTCTACTTCAGCAAAAGATCTTGTACCGCAATTATGTTTTGTCACAAGCTTAGCTCTGTTTGCTGTATTCTTTGACTAATTTTCTGAAAACAATTAATTGTGTATGAATGACAAGCAAAAGGCAATATAAAAGATCAAAACTGCAAGTCAATTTCAAACAACAATTGTATAGTGCTAAAGATATAGCAGAAATTAATGAATAAATATGTTTTTTAAAATTTATACATTACAGCAAATACCTGAAAATTATCTGAACCGAAGTACTCTATCAAAACTTTCAATCTTCGGGATTTACATCCTTGGGAGTATTTTCTAGCCTTTCTTCATATGTTTGAAACTTCTTAAAGTCTCATATAGTCTATGCTTCCAATTTCTATACAAGCGTCGCATAGTATCTATAACAAATGCTTGAAATCTGTGTTGCTTGCATTCTGCAACTGTGAACTTCTCCTAATATAAGGCAAAAAAAAGTATACAACCAAATAATTCACTAAATGGTTCATATTTAGAACATTAACAATGCATATAAATATAATATATTACCTTCACTTGGATCCACATTTGTTCTCCCACAGCACCTACAATATCCTCCCACTTGGCATCCACCAATTTCCCCTCTTTTTCCAACAAAGGGGCTATATTTCTAACTATAACCCAAAAAATGACATGGACTATTACAAAAGTTAATAACTTAAAGTTAGATAGTTATGTTAGAAACTGACTGTGTAAGAAACCTTCAATGGATTCTTGAGTCAGAGAGACTAAGAGCCCTTGATGCATGCCACTCATTTCTCGAAAATC